>CM046427.1:11020873-11351990 GCA_025506505.1 Flaveria sonorensis | reverse complement strand
TGCTTTTTGGTTGCGCGAGGTTCAATTTCTGGGTCACGTGGTCAATGCTAAAGGAATCATGGTGGACCCGGCGAAGTTGAGGCAATGATGCAATGGAAGTCTCCTAAGACGCCACCCGAGATTTGCAGTTTCTTGGGTTTGGCGGGCTACTACCGAAGGTTTATTCAAGACTTTTCCAAGATAGCCTCACCTTTGACCAAATTGACACGCAAGGATGTGAAGTATGTGTCGGGACGAGAACAGGAGGATGCGTTTGAGGAGTTAAAGGCAAGATTAACTCAGGCTCCTGTCTTGACACTGCCCGAAGGGAGTGAGGATTTAGTGGTCTATTATGATGCCTCCTATTCGGGACTGGATTGCGTACTAATGCAGCTTGGAAGAGTGATAGCATACGCATCCCGACAGTTGAAGACCCACGAAGCCAATTACCAGACTCATGACTTGGAGTTAGCGGTGGTAGTCTTTGCGTTGAAGATTTGGAGGCACTATTTATACGGGACAAAGTGCACAATTTTCACCAACCACAAAAGCTTAAAGTATTTCTTCAAGCAGAAGGATCTCAATATGAGGCAGAGGAGATGGTTAGAACTGATCAAGGATTATGATTGCGAGATCCATTACCACCCGGGCAAGGCCAACGTGGTGGCCGATGCTCTTAGCCGAAAGGAGAGAGCAGAGCCAATCTGGTTGAAGGCGTATCAGTTGGTGATGACCTTGGATGTGATGACGTAAGTCAGAGAATTCCAAGATGAGGCATTGAAAGAAGATCGCCTCAACTCTGAACGAATGAGAGGTTTAGTCACAGAGTTGGGAGAGAACACCCATGGGGTTAAGACTGATTTTGGACGGATGTGGATTCCTCAGCATGGGGATCTACGTAGGCGAATTATGGATAAAGCTCATAAGACTCGATACTCCATTCATCCCGGTGCTACCAAGATATATCAAGATATGAGGAAGGACTACTGGTGGCCGGGTATGAAACGCGACGTGGCGGAGTATATGAGTAAGTGCCTTACTTGCTTGCAAGTGAAGGCAATTGGATATACCCGAGTGGAAGTGGAGCACATCACCATGGACTTCATCAGAAAGCTACCCCACGGCGAGGGGGTATGATACCATATGGGTGATAGTTGATCGTCTAACAAAGAGTGCTCACTTCTTACCGATCCGTGAGACGTATTCCTCTGAGAGATTGGCGAATCTGTTCATCAAGGAGATTGTAGCTCATCATGGTGTACCATTGTCTATTATGTCGGACCGTGACACCCGGTTCACATCTAAGTTTTGGAGAAGATTCCATGATGCCATGGGGACGAGGCTACACATTAGTACGGCTTATCATCCTCAGACAGATGGTCAGTCTGAGAGGACAATTCAGACGCTCGAGGATATGCTTCGAGCATGCGTGATCGACTTTTGAGGAAGTTGGGATGATTATCTACCGTTAGCAGAGTTCTCGTACAACAGCAGTTATCATGCCAGTATTGGTATTCCACCATACGAGATGTTGTACGGTAGGAGGTGTAGAACACCCGTGTGTTGGGGAGACATCAGGCAGAAAGAGTTGGGAAGTATCGAGGTGATCGAGGTTACGACTGAAAAGTTAGAAAAGATCAGAGCCTTTATGTAGGTGGCAAAAGATAGGCAGAATTCGTATGCCGACAAAAGGCGTAGACCGATTGAATTCAACGTGGGTGATAGAGTCATGTTGAAGGTCTCACCTTGGAAAGGGATCATCCGGTTCCGGAAGAGGGGTAAGCTGAGCCCGAGATACATAGGGTCTTTCCGAATCGTTGCCCGAGTAGGGGAGGTAGCCTATCGATTAGAATTGCCTGATGAGTTAAATGGAATTCATCCGACATTCCATGTATCCCATCTAAGAAAGTGCTTAGCCGATGAACATGATTGTACCACTGGAAGATATAGAAGTGGATGAACTGCTTAATTATGTAGAACAACCAGTGGCAATTATCGATCAGAAGAAGAAGAGGTTAAGGAATAAAGTTGTTCCACTTGTATGGGTGCAGTGGAAACACCAAAGGGTTCTGAGTCTACGTGGGAGATGGAAGAAGAAATGAGATAGCATTACCCACAGTTATTCGAAGAGTGACAGGTTTCGGGGATTAAACCTCTTTATGGGGGTAGACTTGTAACACCTGAAAACTTGGTCAAATAAAAAGAAAAGAAAGTATTTTGAGGAAAATTTAAAGAAGGCAAAGATGAGGGTGTTTTGTTAAAAGTACACAAACTCAATATTTTAATATAAAATGGTATGGCCGCACATTATAACACCCTCAACCTGCTGTTGTCCGACAAAAGTAAAGAAGAAAAGAAGCTGAATTGTTTCTCTCGGGTTCAAGGAGAAGAAGAGACTGTTTTTGAACTGGTAAGTATTTTCTTGTATATTGGCTTGGTTTTGTTGGGTTTTCAACCTTAAAACTGATTTATAAGTGTTCTATGTGTTTTGGTGTTTGTTTTGCTTGTTTTTTTAGGTGTTTGAACTCTTATACAAGCAGCGTTGGGAAGAGTTTTACTTGTCTACACTAGTGTGAGTTCTAGACCCGATTTCTATGTGTTTTATACTGTTTTGGGGTTGAAAATGCATTGTTAAAATGTTTACAACTGAAATATGTTTACCCATATGTATATGTATGTTATACTTGTATTCTTTGGTTGGTTATGTGTTATTGATGCTTAGAACAGTATGTTAAACTTAGGATAGGTGATGAAACAGGTTTGAACTGATTCTGAAATGTAGAAATGCACGACAGGTAGTCATGCGCCCAAACAGGGCCCATGCTCCTGGAATTTTAGTGAAAATATGCCTAAGTGCAGGCCATGTGCCAAAACAGGGCCCATGCGCCTGTAAATTTCATTAGAAAATCCTGTGGGGGTTCGTGCGCCCCAATAGTGCCCATGCGCCCAAAACTTTTGCCTGATAAGCCAAGTATAACCTCATACGCCTGAATAGTGTCATGCGCCCAAGATTTTTCTTTGGTGACTAAGTGTAGTCTCATGCACCTGAAAGGCTCATGCGCCCAGAATGTAAGCAAAATGCCTAAGTGTAGGATTCATGTGCCCGTATAGTATTAATGCGCCTAAGCAGGCTCATGCGCCTGCATAGTGCCCATGCGCCTAAACACTTAGAAAATTTTCTGGAATTTTAGGAAATCAGAATTAAAGGGTTTGACCCTGGTTTGACTTGGTGTTATTATCTGCTTATTTTATTGATGTGTTGGGCTGTTCATGTGTTCCCTATTATATTATATTGTGACTTACGTGGTGTGATTTTATCCTTATCCATAAAGTATTATCTCTAAGAAAGTGGAAAGATTAATGAAAGTGGAACATAATGAACGTAAGAAAGTCTTGCAAGCAATTTCACATGAGGTTCACACCACTAGGTTGTTAGCTCAAGTGTGTGCGGTTTAGCTAACCCTTGGATGCACACAGGGTCAATCGTTGAGATTGAGGGGACCATTGTCGTTGCCCCGGTACTGGAGTCATCATTGTGCACCACGGATGGGGTCTATTATTTGACCTCAGGCCCAGTACCAGGTTTATGCGTATTATATTGGGGGTATAGTGCTTTGGTCCATATCGAAATGAAAGATTAAAAGTAAAGGTTCAAGTGATCGACCATGGAAATGGTGAAGAAAGATATAAATGTTGATAATGAATAATATCTGAATGTACGTACGATGTATGATCATATACAAAAGAGTAACAGTATTTTAACGAGTATTTTACTATACAAAACTCATAAGGTATTTTCACTATTTTAAAACTAGAACTCACTCAGCAACGCTGACATTTATGCATTTTCAGTTGGCAGGTAATTTGCTGAGGATGGCACTCGGGGAGGCTACTCGTCGGGGCTTCTTGCATCCGTTCACTCTTAATAATATTGTTGTTTTGTAAAGAAATTAACTGATCTTTTGTAAACTGATAACAAACATAAATGTATTGCTTGACAACAACGTTTATTAATAAGGTGAATGGTTTTCGATGTTAATTTCGCTGCATTGTTTTAAGAATTATGTAATGTTTTATTTAATTATGCCATGATTGACCAATTGTGAGGTCTCCGAGAAGGGGCCTTACAAATCGTGATGAGGACTTTACATTTGGTATCAAAGAAAGCTGTCGCTCTTGATACATAGATTTTCATTCCACAATCATCTTTATTAAGACGTTAAACATGGAGGTTGAAGATCTATAAGGTTTAGATCGAGTTTGGATCATCTATTTTTGTAAGTTCTCGCACGATTCAGTTATTCCTGCGTAAACTACGACCAAAATTGACTTTTATGAGTTTGAATCGCTGCTACGGTCCCGAATATTTGTTTTCCACCAAAATTCAAAGATACCGAGTGTAATGAAGTAACAAAGCCGATTACACATGTGTTCACCCTCGGTTTCACCTTCTTCTCCTTCGAAACCAATCCAAACTTGATCCAAACCTTTTAGATCTTCAAACTCCGTGTTAACGTTTTAATACGGATGATTGTAGAATGAAAATCCGTGTATCAAGAGCAACACCTTGCTCTGGTACCAAATGTAAAGTCCTCATCATGATCGATCTACATATTGTTGCACTTGATAATCAAATTAAGACGGATGCATGCTTGTGTGATATCAACAAACATTAAAAAAACTCAATCGAAAATTATTAATCAAATGGTTATAATACCAAAGGAGTATACATCGTTTTAAGCACAATCCACCTGAGGTGAGCTCCCCTCGGGCGGCCTATCACACAACTCTCTGCTCTCTCACCCTCAGAACACTTTTACAAAATGAACACACATAATGAAATACAATGAAAAAATATCTATATATACTATGCAGATGTTCTCGTGAGGCAACTCCTATTTTTCAGGCAATGTGTCACACCCTCAAAATCCACGTGCGGAGTTTTACCGCGAAGCGTGTGAACAAACCAGGATCACAGTCAATAGTTACTCAGAACGACACTATATGCCACATTTAAAATAAAACCAACCAAAGTTCAATCTTTAAAACCATGCGGAAGCATTTTGTAAATAAGACAAACCCAAAATATAAAAATGCATATTTGGCAAAACATGCGCCAACCCAAAATATTTAAACATGCATAAATAAAAACCAACAATTATGTCTTTAAAATGGAGTCTTAGAGTGCATGCTGGACCCGTGTGGTGCTCCTATGGCAAGCAGAGTTAACGACCTGAGAATAGCATACTAAAATGTCAACACAGGGTTGGTGAGTTCAAGAGTTTGCGTTTATATCATAACAATAACATTTGCATAACATAAGAAGTGCATTGAAAATAGATAGCTAGTCTATATTCACAAGAAATAACCATAGGGATTTTGCGATCGAATCTGACTGTGTTGCGTTTGTTGCCTCCCGTCACGACTTACTAGGTCGTGACGATATTTGTGTCTAGGACAATATTGCACCCATTTGACCTCGAGTCGCACAGGTGGGGCTCGTCAGACCCAGTAGTACTACCCAAGATTTCCCGCTAGTTACCATTATTAACGATCCGAAAGTGCGAGGACTTTCAAGGTATTAAGCACTATGTTAAAAACATACACAACTTATAATAATGAAATAGTGTTTGAGTACAAGTATGCTACCTCTCCCAAGAAGAAGGTTTATAAATATAGAGGGGCATGAACTCACCTGGTGTGTAAAGATAATGCCTAAAGAGAACTGGTGATAGGTGCAAAGACAACCCTTCAAAGGTTACCTAGAACACAGGAGTACATAAGTACGTGTACATAGAATCAACATGAAACCCTAAGCGCTCTACAAACCAAGGAACTCAAGGTTTTAGAAAGACAAGACACATTTGACCCAGTTGACCCGTTTGACCCGTTGGTGACATTATAGGTGATAATTCGTTAATACCAACACAACAGCATATCATACATGATTTACATCCAAACTAATCACGCATGGAAATTCATTACCCATAAGTACTACCTAGATCATCATATCATCAAGCATCATATAAGTCATGCGAATCTCAACTATTATCATGCTCATAATAACTATAACACAATTATTATACCATACAAGGATCAAATCACGCACCACATGCCATGTGAAGCCACTCGCGACTTCACACCCTAAACCCTGCCAATCCTACTAAGTAGGGGCCTCAGATTAACACGTGTGTATGATGACCATCACACATCAATTACCACAATCCAAATCATTCCCAAAACATTCATTCATGATTAACCATCAATCAATCAAAATCCTAACATGCTCCTATGATTTATAAACATGAACTTCCACAAACAGGCCAAGACAGATAATTACCCAAACCAACATCCATTGAATCCACCCAATACATTCTATCACCCTAGAACTCATCTATGAACTTACTAGCATGATCCAAATGCACCTACATACCCACATCATCAAATTTAAGAGATTTCACAATTAAAGTTTCCCTTTTGGGAAAGTTCATCCAAAATCCATCAAACACCTAAGACATTCATGAATTCATCATTTACATACCAATTCAAGTCCATGACAATATCTAGACTTGATCAACAACATCTAATCATCATGATTCATCAACATTCAACACCAAAAGTTACTATTTTTAGCAATGTATGAACTATAACACATCTTCTTGATTTTCAATTGTTCATATCATCAACCTAGCATCTAATCATCATCACAAACACATCCATAACATTCATACATAATCAAATCATCAATTCATGCAAAATAAAGTTACTATTCTTAGTAACCTATGAACAATTAATCAAAATCATAGCTTTCTTGCATAATCGATGTTAACTAGCATATATACAATCCAACTAACATAATAACACCAACCAACATCAAGAAATCGGCCTCCAATTGCAGGTTTCGAACTAGGGTTTCGGCCAAGGTGAAAAACCATGAAAAACATGTAAAAATCTAACCTTTAAACGTGTAATGGCTTGCAATTGATGATTTCAACGTGTTCTATGCCTTGTAATCGGCCAAGGTGAAAAACCATGCTGCTTGTTCTTGCTGAAATTCGAAGAGGAGAGGGAGAGGGGGATGAAGTCGCGGCCGATGGGGTGGGATTAGGGTTTGGTTTTTCCTTTTGTTTTATTTAATTTGTTATAATTACCACTTAAACCCTTGTAATTTGTATTTTTATAAAATTAAGCTTTTAACACTCTTTTAAGATGTTTTTAACTAAAATAATAAACATATGAACTAATAATAACATTTATATGTTTTATCTTTATTTAATACAAAACATACGGATTAAATACGCACGTTTTCAGGTTGCACGATAAAATTCACAATTAATATTTAAATCACGTAAGCACATAAGCACAACTGAATAATCACATAACCAACTAAAGTATTACCAGTTTATCATTATTAATTATTATTAAGTCACCAACGTTCAACGACAACTAGTGTGTGCTCACGACACGTGTATGCAAGACTTAACGGAACTAACAGAATTTGGTAACGGAAAATTACCGGATGTCACATTATCCCCATGTTGAAAGAATTTTCGTCCCGAAAGTTGCGTTATGTCACACCCTCGCTAAAGCGGAAACACGAGGATGCGACGGATGGGAATCGTCATAACACATTGGGGATTCAAGAGAATATCTAAAGGTATTCTCCGTACATGGGTCATGACATCGCCCGACACATAGGAACACATGTCAAGGATAGTCACTACCAGAACGTCATACTAAAATGCATAATCATACCAAAGCTCCATACAAAAACAAATCAACACAATTGTTAAACAATAAAAATCTCAAAATCCTCAAAATTACAATCCATAAAACCCAACAATCCACAACATGTCTCAAAGGTTTCTTAAATGTCTAATGCTCCTAGTGGAGCGGTCTCGTCTAAGTCCACAGCCATACACCTAGACTTCATTACCTGAAAAGACATGCTCTAAAAAGGTCAACATACGTTGGTGAGTTCACAGGTTTATAAGTACAAATATTTTGCCGTGTATAACATGTATAGAAAATTGTATGTGAAAGAGATACATAGCAGTCAAGATATAAACATAAGTACAAATGTAACCCACGTCCAAGACATTCCAAAATTGCACACAACCGGATTATATTCACCCTAGGGCAAGCCCCGGCTAAGTCGGTCTCGACTAGTATACCGACAACATGGGTGGGGGTGTCAACCCGTTAGTACTAACAATATCTCTCCATAACATCCAAGTACACAAGTTGAAGCACAAGCACAAGTACAAACTCATGATTGAATATCAAGACTCATACCATGACCCAAACCACATACAATATTTCAAAAGAAAATCAAACACGGCATAGTCCAAAACCATAAGCATGCTTTTCCCCCAAGTAAAATATATTAAAAAGGGGCCGTGAAACTCACCTTGAAAAGTCACAGTTCAAATTCCACAACACGCAGAGTAAGCACTAAAAAAATATATAATACACAAAAGGATTAATATATCACCAAAAATCGATGACTAGTATGGGTGCAATCCTGTTAGTCCAGCCGTTAACACTAATCAAGGTTTTCCATCATCACACTTATTAATTTAATTCTTTTGTAAAGAGTTTTAATCAATATTATATGCAAAACTTGTCTTAATTTAGACTACTTAATCCCAACCCTTATTTTTAAGTTTAACAAAATAATTCAGCATACATATCTGATTGCGCATCAGTCTTGTATAAGCTGTTAGGAGATCGACACGACCACGAAACATTGCGTACGAGGTGTCATTTGAAAGAAGAGACTTTAAATTAACTCCAGAAAAAGAATCAGGTTCATTTGACAAAATATGAGTAAGTTATGACAAGAAGAACAAAGACCAATCTGCTGCCCAGATTCGTCAGTTTTGACCTTCAGTTTGTTTGCTACGTTTGGAGGAACAAACGATGTCAAAACGACATGAAACCACTTGGGTTAGTTAGAGGACTCATAGAGCTTAAATTTAGACCCAGATTTTTCCCCAATTGGGCGTGTTTCGACCAAGTTACCACACGAACAAGATGACCCATTTTTCTGACAGCAAGCTGCCCAGATTGTTAGTTTTGTTGTTTCGATTTGTTCAACACATCAATACTTTCAAGGAACAATTCTAGTTATTTCAAAATGTTTTATAGGTTCAAAATCTCAATTAAGGGCAGGTCATCCAAGATTTCGACTCAATATCATGGATTCGATTACCATAAAATCCGAGAATTAGGGTTTCTTACCAAATGGCGAACCCGACGATCGTAACGCTTAGATTCTCACGATCTAGCACCAAAAACTAAAAATGAAAGATCATTAGATGAAGTTTTCGAGTGTAGATGATGATTATCATCTATTTTGAGTGAAACAAGGATTAAACTTCATCAGACACGAATTTCGCTTACCGTATCTACGAAGACGAAGGTATCTTGCTTGGTTTAAGGCTCTTGGGTGTTTTGATTATCAAAAGTCGATGGATGCTTGAGGATTTTCAGAGAATTCGATGGTTAGAGGGAAAAGAGAGAGTTTGGAGAAGGATGTGGCTAGGTTTCAAGTGAAAACTAAAATTTTGTGCAAATGAGCTAAGGCAAAGGGGAATACCCCCTTAAACCTTGCGGCCGAAACTTGGGAGGAAGAAGGGCCTTCGGGCCCTTGGCCCGTCTCGTGTATTCCTTCACGTCTCGAGCCACGCATCGTCTAATTTTTACGCTTTCAGATTCCGCGCGCAATAACGGTTCCAACGAACTATCACATGCCCTAGGATTTGGATAAATTATATCTTTAGAACTAATTTAAGTTGTTTTAACAGGCTTTGGGTAAAGCCCATGGATGTAAGGCTAATTGGGTTATGGTGAAGTTTCGTGTTTTACATTTTTGGAAAACCCTCGATTGGGCTCAATACATAGAACCTCATACGGCGACAAGTGCACTAGTCACATCATGATATAGGCTCCAGGCCCATCATAAAAAAACGTAGGCCCATTAGACCAAAATTTGGGCCCATCAAGAAAAGAACCATAAATCAAGACCTAGTCCAAAAAAAGATGAAAGTCAAAGTCAAAAGTCAAAATTCAAACTAAAGCCAAAGCCAACGTACCTATTTTGGTGACGGATGTCACACATTACATGGTGAGTGTTCCATCACTGGTCTACTGCATTGGCACAAAATATCGAGTGAGTTTTGGGTGAGTTGTCACACAATGAGATCTTTATCATTCATCTTAGAGTTCTCGCATTCTTGCATTTCTCATATGATTTGAGTTTTTGCTTTTCACTTGATATTGTAGTCTATAAAGGCTAGGTCCTTACAATATATATATATATATATATATATATATATATATATATACATGTATATATATGTGTGTATATATATACAGATATATACATATATATATATACATATATATATATAATATATATATATATATATATGTATATATATGTGTGTATATATATACAGATATATACATATATATATACATATATATATATACATATATACACATATATATATATATATATATGTATATATATGTATATATATCTAAATATATATTTTATATTTTAAAATATATACATTTTTATATACTTATATGCATATTTATACACATATTTGTATAATATACTATGTATATAAATATTTATAATATCTAAGCTATACATAGATGTATAAATACTTGAATATATAAGATATATCTTTTATGCTTATAAAGCATTATATATAGAGAATTATATATACACAGATTTATATAAACTAATCTATATATTTTATAATAAAGTTTAAATTAGAATTTACTAATCTTTTATGAGATTTTGAAGAGTATATAGAATATACTTTGAGATGATTTATAAACTAAATCACAAAAAACAAAAACACAATAACATTAATCACATCACAAACTATTCATGCATTTATATGTAATGAGAAAAAATATAGAAATTAAACCTAGCGGCTCGAAAAATCAAAAACGAGATTTTAAAGAATTTGCTCGCCTGAGAACTTTGATCCTCGTGACACATTTTGGTATAAATAGTGCCGACGATGCCTATTGAGGTGCGCCAATTTTTTGGATTAGCAGGTTATTATCAGCGTTTCATAGTATATTTGTATAATATACTATGTATATAAATATTTATAATATCTAAGCTATACATAGATGTATATATACTTGAATATATAAGATATATCTTTTATGCTTATAAAGCATTATATATAGAGAATTATATATACATAGATTTATAAAAACTAATCTATATATTTTATAATAAAGTTTAAATTAGAATTTACTAATCTTTTATGAGATTTTGAAGAGTATATAGAATATATTTTGAGATGATTTATAAACTAAATCACAAAAAACAAAAACACAATAACATTAATCACATCAAACATAACTATTCATGCATTTATATGTAACGAGAAAAAAATATAGAAATTAAACCTAGCGGCTCGAAAAATCAAAAACGAGATTTTAAAGAATTTGCTCGCCTGAGAACTTTGATCCTCGTGACACATTTTGGTATAAATAGTGCCGACGACGCCTATTGAGGTGCGCCAATTTCTTGGATTAGCAGGTTATTATCAGCGTTTCATAGAGGGATTCTCGAAACTTGCACAGCCTATGACTGCCCTAACCCACAAAGCAACTGTTTACAAGTGGAGCAGTAACGAGGAAGTGGCATCCAAGCGCATGAAGACAAGTTGTGCAGTGCATCGATTTTGGCTTCACCAAAGGGAACAAATGACCTCGTGGTGTATTGCGATGCGTCAATCCAAGGGTGGGTTGCGTGTTGTTGCAACGTAAGAAAGTGGTAGCTTATGCATCAAGACAGCTCAAGGTGCATGAGAAAAACTATACAACACATGATTCAGAGTTGGGAGCTGTGGTGTTTGCACTTAAGATCTGGAGGCATTACCTATATGGAACCAAGTGCACGATCTTCACTGATCACAAAAGCCTTCAACACATCTACGAACAGAAGGAACTGAACATGAGACAGTGATGATGGTTAGAACTTTTGAATGATTATGATTGTGCCATCAAGTATCATTCGGGAAAGGCTAATGTGGTAGCTGATAGCCTTAGTTGAAAGGAAACCCTAAAACCTCATCGTGTCCATATGTTACAGTTAACCATTCATTCAGATCTACCATTATAGATCAAGAATGCCCAGGTTTAGGCATTACAAGTGCAGAACATCAAGTCTGAATCTCTCAAAGGAGCTGAGAAATTATTTAAGGGAAAATCAAATGGGCTTCATTACTATGAGAATCGGGTATGGATTCCATTGTTAGGGAATCTCAAAGAATTGGTAATGGATGAAGCTCACAAGTCCTGCTATTCAGTACATCATGGATCTGAAAAGATGTATCAAGACCTGAAAGTCATTTACTGGTGGCCTAACATGAAAGCTTAAATTGCCACCTATGTGTTAAAGTGTTTGACTTGTTCTAAGGTAAAGGTGAAATATCAAAAACCATTGGGTTTGCTTGAACAGCCAAAGATTCCAATATGGAAGTGGGAAAACATCTCTATAGATTTTGTTACTAAGTTACCTCGTTCACAAACCAGAAATGATACTATCTGGTTGGTACTGGATCGTTTGACTAAAGCAGCATATTTCCTTGCAATTCACGAGAACTAAAAGATGGATAAACTGGCAAATATTTACTTGAAGGAAATTGTGTCACAACATGGCTTGCCACTCTTGATCATCTTCGATCATGATGTATTATTCACTTCGCACTTCTGCCAGTCACTAGGCACTCGTTTGGATATGAGCATGACTTACCATCCACAAACAGATAGTCAGACAGAGTGCACGTTTCAAACATTAGAGGATACGCTTAGGGCGTGTGTTATAGACTTTGGGAATAGTTGGGAAACTCATCTGCCTTTGGTTGAATTTTCCTACAACAAGAGCTACAATATGAGCATTAAGGCAGCACCATTTGAGGCACTTTATCGTAGAAAGTGTAGATCACCTCTCTGTTGGATAGAAGTTGGTGATAGTCAGTTAACTAGTCTTGAGCTTATTCATGAAACCACAGAGAAGATTGTTCAAATTCTTACCGTATAGCTGCAGCTCGAGATCGTCAGAAGAGTTACGCAAATCAAAGGAGAAAGCCTTTGGAATTTCAAGTTGATGACAAGGTTTTGTTGAAAGTTTCACCTTGGAAGGGTTTGATACGCTTTGGGAAGCATGGAAATTTAAACCCAACATATGTTGGACCATTTGAAATTGTTAAGAGAATCGGCCCAGTAGATTATCAGCTAGATTAACCTAAGGAACTCGATGGTGTTCATAACATGTTCCATGTTTCAAACCTGAAGAAGTGCTAGCCTATCAATCACTTATCGTTCCATTGGAGGAACTAGAGATTAGTGAATAGCTTCGTTTCATTGAGGAACTAGTCGAGATTATGGATCGAGAAGTCAAGACTTTAAAGCACAGCAAATTCCCCATTGTACGTGTTAGATGGAATTCTAAGCGTGGACCAGAGTGTACCTAGGAGCATGAAGATCAAATGAAGAAGAAGTACCCGTAACTGTTCAAAGATCAGTAATCCATTTCTTAAGATCACTAATTCTAGTGTTCTTCATAAACCTGACGTCCTAATTTTTGGGAGGAAAATTCCTTCAACATGGGGATGATGCGACACCCCGTGTTTCTCAGGTTAACCTTGTTTTCGAAACCTAACCTCTCTTTGTTATGTTATGGTAAACCAACTTATTATTTTTATTTTTAAATAATAATGTCACACCCTCAAAATCCGCGTGCGGGGTTTTACCGCGAGGCGCGTGACATACCAGGATCTCAGTCATTAGTTACCAAGAACGACTCTATATGATTAATAAACAAAACCAGAGTTAACGTTTAAAATACTGCGGAAGCGTTTTTAAAACCAGAAAAACCAAATCGAGTAGTATGTAAAGAGAATGCGCAAAACATACGCGCCCCAAACACCAATGTATAAAATGAAAATAATCCCAATTTGTAAACAAGCAAATGTAGACAACTCAACAATGCTGACGTGCGTGTTCCTAGGCAACTGGCAACCTTAACCTGAGAATAGCATACTAAACAAGTCAACACATGGTTGGTGAGTTCAAGAGTTTGCGTTAATAGGTAAACCGATAAATAGTTTTCACATCATAAGTAGTGTATTGCAATAGATAGCTAGTCTATTAACATAAAAATATTAATCATAGTGATCTCGCGATTGAAGCTGACTGTGATAGTTTGTGCCTCCCGTCACGACTTACCAGGTCTTGACGAATATATGTTAGGACAAAATTGCACCCGTATGACCTCGAGTCACACAGATGGGGCTCGTCAGACCCAGTAGTACTACCCAAAATTTCCCGCTAGTCAATATTAACAATCTGAAAGTGTGAGGACTTTCCATGGTAAACAACACTATATCAATATTATACACACTCATATATAAAAGCATTTGTGATCAACAGTATGCTATCTCCCCCAAAAGAGATTATGTAAAAAGAGTGGGGCAAGAACTCACCTGATACACGCAAGAATTAACTTAGAGCTTAACTTGAAAGAAAGAGGGGAAAGACAACCTTCAAAGGTCACCTAGAACACAAGAGTACATAAGTACGTGCACACCGAAACAACATGAAACCCTAAGTGCTCTACAAACCAAGGAACTCAAAGTTTTAGAATACAAGACACATTTGACCCAGTTGACCCATTGGTGACATTAGAGGTGATAATTCGTTAAAACTAACATGACAGCATATTATACATGATCAACATACAACTTGATTACATATAGCACTTCATTAACCACATGTACTACTTAGGTCATCATACAACCAATTATCATACAAGTCATGCGAATCACAACAGGCCAAAACAGGTAACAAACCAAATCAACATTCATATAACCTAAACAACACATTTAATCTCCTTAGAAACCATCCATGAACACACTAGCATGATCCTAATATCCCAAACATGCTCAAATCATCCAATTCAAGAATTTGCACAAATAAAGTTTCCCTTTTGGGAAAGTACATCCCAATTTCATCAAACACCCAAGACATTCATGGATTCATCTTTTACATACCAATTCAAGTCCATGACAACATCTAAACATGATCAACAACACCTAAACATCATGATTCATCAACGTTCAACACCAAAAGTTACTATTTTTAGCAATGTATGAACTATAAGACATCTTCTTGTTTTTCAATTGTTCATATCATCAACCTAGCATTTAATCATCATCACAAACACATCCATAACATTCATACGTCATCAAATCATCAATTCATGCAAAATAAAGTTACTATTCTTAGTAACCTATGAATCACGAATCAAAATCAAAGCTTTCTTGCAAAATCGACATTAACTAGCATCTATACAATCCAACTAACATAATAGGATCAACAAACAACCAACAACTAACATCAAATTCAGATTTTCGAGTTAGGGTTTCGGCCCTAATGTAATTTCCATAAAAACTTGTAAAAATCCAACCTTTATTGCATACTCGACGTTAATTAACATGTAATCTATCTAGTAAACACATTAACATCAACAACTAGGCATCAATCGACCACCAATTGCAGTTTACGCATAGAACTTTTGGCCAATCATGAAACATCATCAAATCATATAAAAATCTAACCTTTAAATGTGTAATAGTTTGCAATTGATGATTCTAACGCGTTCTATAACTTGAAATCGACCAAAACCGAATGGTAATCACTTGTTCTTGCTTGAAATCGTAGGTTTGTGTGTGTTTGAGTGTGTGTCGCGGCCGATGGGTATGTGGGTTGGGTTTTTTTTTTTATTTAATTAATCATAATTACCCTTTTAAACCTTATAATTTGTATTTTTATAAAATTAAGCTTTTAACACCCTTTTAAGATGTTTTTAACCAAAATAATAAACATATGAACTAATAATAACAATTGTATGCTTTATCTTTACTAGTCACAGAATACACGAATTAAATACACACGTTTCCACGTTATGCGATAAAACTTACAATAAACATTTAAATCACATAATCACAACTAATAATCAACATAGAAATTATTGTTTAACATTATTAATTATTATTAAGTCACTAACGTTCAACGACAACTAGTGTATGCAAGACTTAACGGAATAAACGGAGTTTGGTAATGGAAAATTAACGGATGTCACAAATAATGAATATTATTATGACTACTATTAACAGGTTAACCTAAATAATTAAAGTAAATTATCTCAAATGCAATTTAGGTAATCTTAGAGGATCAATATGCAACTTCTAGCCCTCTCTTGGCCTCCCTTCAAAACCAACACCAACCCTCCCATAACCCTCCATTGTTCTCTTCTTTGAAACCCTCCCCATAACCAAAACCCTAGCAAACCCCTCTTCCTCGACGGCAGCCTCTCCATCCTCTCACGACAATCTTTTCCTCTTGACCAAACAGCAACCACAGCCATCTCACGGCGGTTTTTCTTCTACCTTTGGCTATATCGCTCACGGCTATAGACCCCTGGCAATGTCTCGATATCAACTGCAGCCCTCCACGACAACCCTATACGGTATGTTTCATCATTGTTCGTTACGTTATGGTTCTAGTTAGGGTTAAGGTTTTGTTCTTTACTTGTCAGTTACGTATTGTTTGCAACGGTTGGTGTTGTGTGTACCCATGTTCACAGGGGATTCTTGCGGCTAGTTTTGGGGTTGGCCGAAGGTTATTTTGGATGTGTGTTTTTGCGTATATATGTGCTATTGTGTTTGTGATGGTAGTGCGCGTGTAGATATGTGTTCTTATGTGAAGGTATGTGGGTTAGCCGTGAGTTTTGTGTTTGTGTTCATGGTGTGCGTGAGTGTGAAGATGCATTGTGTGTGTGTAAATGTTTTTGCGTGTGTTGGTGTGTGTTTGGCTGCGGGCCTTGCACGGTTCATGTATTATGAGGGGTCGTTTGTGTTGGTTCAAATATGGACTGTGTGTGTTTGATATGCAAACCTATGCCTATTATATGCATGGTTTTGGTGTATGCTCAAAATGTAAATAGATGGCATGGGTGGATGTGTGTGTTGTACGTAATGCAAATATATTTTGGCTGAGGGGAAGGGTGGAAAATATATATATTATATAATTATGTATGGTATGTGAGTGTCATACATTATGTGCTATGTAGGTGTGAACATGTATAATATATGTAGTATAAAATTTAATCACCACATGACAAGTATGGGTTATTCTATTTAAAGTCATATAAATAATATATATGATGAGTACTCTATCCATGATCTGATATAAACAAGAATAATTGGGTTTTATGCATCGAAAGTAACTTGGGGTGAGTGTGTTTGCTTGTGAATGGGAGGTAGTCAATAACTTGCATCGTGACCTTACCAGGGAATGCGAAACCGTATGACCCATTATTAATATTTAATATTAATTATATAACAAACGTGCATCCAGCTTGTTTGGAAACTTAATCATTCGTGCTTGCACTTATTGATTTTTGTTGTGCATTCAAGGTGAGTTTATGGCCCTACTTTCTTATAATCTCTTTTG
This sequence comes from Flaveria sonorensis, assembly GCA_025506505.1. Classification (NCBI taxonomy): domain Eukaryota; kingdom Viridiplantae; phylum Streptophyta; class Magnoliopsida; order Asterales; family Asteraceae; genus Flaveria; species Flaveria sonorensis. The sequence continues at coordinate 11,334,452 of CM046427.1, read as the reverse complement.
GGGAAGAGAAACATGTTCTTTTCAAAACGCTTTTCATTTGATCAGTATTATTATATTATCACATGATTACTAGTGTTGTACCAATTCAAGTCCTCACTTTCGAACTGTTAATTTATATATTTTAGCAATGTAATTTTGAGTAGATCTACTAGGTTTTACAAATTCCACCCGAGCTAGTCGCGCTAGCACGACTGCACGTCAAACGGGTGTTTAATTGACCTAATTTTTGTTGTTGTGGTCTGGTAGCCACAGCCGAGGCATTCATTTACATTGTCAGCTTGTTGCGAACTTCATACACTACGTAACTTGTTATGTAGACTAGCTATATACTGATATTACTTTGTTTACTAGATCCGCATTCGATTATATTACTGTTTATTAAAACCTGTGAACTCACCAACCCTATGTTGACACTTTTAGGTTCATAAGGTGTGCACATCTAGTAGCATTGTATCACTTCTATCACACTCTGATTGCTTTTCAAACATGTTGAAACGCTAGCTTTGGCAAGTTTACATTTATATGGGTTGCGCATGTTTTTGCGCTAGTCGAATATTAAATGTTTAACTATTAAGGCTTCCGCAAATGTTTTCATGAGTTCATTATTAATTTATGTTTTTGGGAATTTCTAATAATATTGCAACTATGTTTTGTAATTATCGTGTCGATTGGTATAACTCACGGCTGAGATCTTGGTATGTCACGCGCCTAACGGTAAAACCCCATTTGTGAAAATTGAGGCTGTGACAGTAAACCCCCAATACATCTTCTTTATTAATAACAAAGCTTTTTACAACACACATATAACCCTTTTCATCTGTTGCTTGAAATTCAAATCTATCATCAATTGTAGTTCTTATCTGTTCATTTCAATAATTGTTGCATCGTTGGAGGTCACAACGACGGAGTTCTTAAAAGAATGTATCTTTTTGTTCATTAATTCTTTTAAACTATGAATTGGAGTGAAACTAATATAATATGTGTAAAAAATTATTTAATTTCAAGGTTTAAATAATCGTAAATTTTTCTTTCCTAAACCTTTGCAAGAAACTGGAGATTTCGATTTGATTTTAGTTTTGGTGAGCAAAAAAAGTGGTTATGTGAGAGTATGTAGTGAAGGTGTTCGACGAAATGCTTCTTAGAAAGTAAAAGTTGTGGTTTCAGTATATGTATGATGTTTGGGCAATATGGGTGAAGTTGGTCCTAGGTTTTCATTTACCACAACCTAATATATAGATAAACAAGTACATCCAAGTCCAGATTACATTATGAAAAGTAAAACCTGTGCACTTCCTGAATTTACAAAAAATACAACACTAAGCATGCACTTTAGTTTGATTACTCTAGGGTTGATAAATGTTAACATGATCACAATTTTGATTTGTTTTCACTTTTTCCAGGGTGGTGGAAAGTTGGGCTATAAGACAAAGGCTTTTGCAATATATGATGTTATAAGGTAGCAAGTCTTATTGCTTCTCATAAACATGCTCTACACTCATGAGTGTCATTAAAATAGTTGTTTATTACATTATCAAGTGCTTGTTTATATTAGCAGATATGACTTTAATATAAATGTATTAAGGCCGTCAAGCAACAGATGTTGGGGAAGAGAAAATAAAAATATAACAATTAAAGGGAAACCATTCAAACCTTTTCAACCATCATGATAAAGCAAGTAAAAAATTTTTGTAAAAAAGAAGTAACTTTTGTACAAATGTTAGACTATTAAGTCTAGATGTCCAATATTAATTATAAGTATGATAATGTTTCTTGATTGCAGCCAATTGCAAGATTTCATTGTCAAGCAACATATGTTGGGATCATGAGAAGAGAAATCAAGAATGTGAAAACCAAACTGGCCGGTATATTGAAGGCCTTGAAGGTTTTTTTTCATCTTCCCAAACAAACCGATTTGATGAATTAGTACTTGAATAGAGCTTCTTAATTTAAATTGGGGTTGAAGGTAAAACTCTATTCAAAGCCCATCCGCAAGACAACAGAGAAGAATAGTAGCAAGTTACAAATTTTGGTGAAAATTTATATCAAGTCAATAGTTTTGAAAATATTGTTAACTTTATAATGTTTGTTAGTAATTATAACTGCCATTTTGTATCAAGTCAATAGTTTTGAAAATATTTATTTTGTGTTATTAGATATTAATTATTAACTGTCATTTGATATGAAAATTAGTAATTATATTTAAAAATTTTAAACTACAAAAACCATGACACATATTTATGACACACAAATGCACATCATCTCTTTTTATGTGACACGCAATGCGTGTCATAACAGTGTGTCATAAATGCATGTCATAAACAGATGACACATATATGCGCGTCATTTTTTTATGACAGGGTCTTCATTGACAAACTTTAGCGTATCATCTACCCCCTTTTATGACATGCATTGCATGTCATTAAAGGTCTATTTTCTAGTAGTGAAAGAAAGGAATGCTTATTTCTTTAAAAATAAAACTCTTATTACTACTAATCATGTGAAACAAGATGTGTGTAGATCAGTTATGAAGTAAACTGGTCCTATTCTAGTACCTATGATTCAAGAGGTTAAAGCCACTGCGCATGGCTCATTAGCTTCAAGAATGAATCAGTCTATAAAGAAACATACCTCAATTCTTTTGGATTTAGCTAGGAATGTTCTTAGTGAAAGAAAGAAATGAGAGACTGTTAAAGAATCATAAGGCCAAACAAATACTAAAGCCAGATTCTGTGATAACTTTGGTAGTTATGATAAACAGTTTGAGGGAAATACACGAGTGCAAAGTGTGTATCATAAAGAGTGTTGTTATGTTTGTGGCAAGCCAAATCATATGACTAGAAATTGCATTCATCAGCATCAATTAACAAGCAAGAAAATATGTCATAACTCTATTTCACACAATACAAACATTTTTTAAATGCAATGTTTACTAAGAATACCAATCATTCGAACATTTTTGCTAATAAACAAAATGTTCAAATAAAATGTAATTTGAATAATGAAAATTTAGTTAAGAAATCTTCATATGTTGATGAAAGCAACATCATTCCAGTGCAAAACACATTGAAGAAAATTGTAAAAACTTTGATTAAACCAATGCAAAAATGGAAGATCAAAGAAAAACAATTAGAGCTTGATATTGTGGAAGATTACGTTTTCAATGATAACAGAGATATGATCTTGAAGTCCTTATCATATTTGGATGAGAACAATATGCTAAAGTCAACAATGGCTTGGGTTTCGAAAATTGATTAAATTTATTCATACGTGCAGGAACAACCAAGGCTAGTCATCAATAGTGTATGGAATGTTGATAGCGCTTGTTCTAGGCACATGACATGTAACATATCACTATTAAACAATATTCAACCTTACAACAGAGGATATGTTATTTTTGCCAGAGATAGAGGAGGTAAAATTAAAAAGAAAGGTACAGTGTCTAATGGTATGTTAAGTTTTGAAGACGTTAATTTTGTTGAGGAATTAAACCATAATTTGCTAAGTGTTTCTTAAATTCATGACAATTAGTATTCAATACACTTCACTAATAAGGAATGTCTTATTCCAAAACCTGGTTTTGTAATCCCAGATGAGTGGATTTTTTTAAGAACTCCAAGAGACAAAGACTCATATTTGTTAGATATGAATGGTTAACATTCATTTGTAAGAGCATCATGTTTATTATCAAAAGTCTCTAAGAGTGATTCAATGTTATGGCATCGTCATCTTGAACATGTAAACAATAAGAATATGAATAAGTTGGTTAGAGGAAATCATCTTGTAAGCCTACCATTGAAAGAATTTCAACTTAACAAACATTATCTGTCATGTTCAAAAGGCAAAGAACATAAACCTCCTCATAAATCAGTTTCTCATACTAAAATTAAATCATTCCTTCAATTGTTACAAATGGATTTGTTTCGCCCGGTAAGTGTCTTGAGTTTGGGATGTCATGCATATTGTTTGGTTATTACTGATGATTTTTCCAGATTTACTTGAGTTTTCTTTTTAGCAACTAAGGATGAGACACCTCATTTGATGATAAAGATCATGACTCTTGTGGAAAATCAAACGGATAAAACCATCAAGTGCACAGAAGTGATAATGGAACAGAGTTTTGCAATCAAATTTTGAATGACTTTTGTGATTCAAAGGGGATAGCTCCACAATTAAGTTCTGTAGGAACTCCACAAAAAATGGAGTTGCTGAAAGACAAAACAGAACATTGATTGAAGCATCTCGAACAATGTTATCAACAGCCAAATTACCATTATTCTTTTGGGCTGAAGCTGTTAACACTGTTGTTATGTTCAGAATCGTGTCATAATATATAAATAAAAAAACATGACTCCTTATGAAATATTTTTTAAACACAAAACCAAAGTCAAATACTTTAAGACATTTGGATGTTGTTGTACTTTGTTACACACCTCTGATTCAAAATCAAAATTTGATGAAAAAGTAGATGAATGTTACTTTGTTGGATATTCACCTAACAAAGTAACATTTGTTTGCCCAGGTGAAAACTTCCGAGGGAGGTCACCCATCCCTGAATTGCTACCACTTGTGCACGCTTAACTGTGGAATTCTCCTCTCATCCACAACTAATATGCCCAAAACATGTTGGTGATATTAGATGCCAAACATTACTTATGAACCAGAATTCTCTCCTGTCCACGGCCAATATGGGATATATGAAGGCTGTCACAGTTATTTCTAAAGATCTCATTCCTCATTTAAGAAAACATAAGGATCATCCAACTGAAGCAATCGTTGGTCCGTTATCACAAGACGTTCGTACTCAAAGTCAATCTGGAGCAATCAATACATGCTTGTATACTTGCTTCATTTCTCAAATCGTGCCAAAGAACATAGGCTTTAAAAGAGAATAGTTTGGTTAAGGCCATTCAAGACAAGCTGATTCAATTTAGGAAGTTAGATGTTTGGCATCTATATGAACTTCCAAAGGATAAGCTGCCGACCGGAACAAAATGAACATTTCGGGACAAAATGGATGAGAAAGGTGTTATTGTTCGCAGAAAGGCTAGACTTGTTGTTCAAGGGTTCTGTCAAGTTGAAGGTCTTGATTATGACAAAGTATATGCTCCAATTGCTTAACTTGAAGCTATACATATATTTATGGCCTATGCTTAATACATGAACTTCAAGGTTCATTAGATGGATGTGAAAACGGCTTTTTTGTATGGCCAAATGAAAGAGGAAACCTATGTTTGTCAACTTCTTGGTTTGCAGGATCTAGATCATCCCGACTATGTTTACAAGTTAGACAAAGCACTCTATGGATTACATCAAGCACCTCGTGCTTGGTATGCCACACTCAATAAAGATTTTCTTGCAAATGATTATACAAGTGGTCTTTTGATCAAACTTTGTTTTTAAGAAAGACTAGTGGTGACCTCATTCTTGTCCTAATTTATGTTGATGACATTACTTTTGGATCTACTAATAAAGAACTATGCAAGGAATTAGCAGTGATGAAAAAGAAGTTTGAGATGAGCTCCCTTGGAGAAATTTCGATTTTCTTGGGTATTCAAGTTAAACAAGATGACCAGGGTATTAAGATACATCAAAAAAGTATGTTCATACTATTATGGATAAGTACAAATTTCAAGGTTTCAAGATTACACCAACTCCAATCTCTTCTTGTCCTACATTAACTCCTGATCTTATGGGTGAAGATGTAGATCAACATTTGTATCGATCAATGATTGTATCCTTTATGTATCTCACTACCAACAGGCCTGACATTATGTTTCCTGCCTTTTAGTGTGCACAATATCAAAGTATTCCAAAAGAGTCTCGCATGAATGTTGTTATGTGGATTTTCTAGTATCTCAACGGCCAACCACAACATGGACTTTGGTATCCTAGAAATTCTAAATTTCATTTATATGCTTATACTGACAGTGATTATAGTGGATGTAATCTAGATAGGAAATCACCAACAAGTTGCTGTCAATTCCTTAAGAATAGGTTGATTTCATGGCAATGCAAAAATCAGCATACTGTTTCCACATCCACTGTAGAAGCTGAATACATGGCTAAATCAAGTTGTTGTTCCCAAATCATGTGGATTCAACAATAACTTCTTGATTATGGCCTCAACATTTACAACACCAAAATTTGGTGTGATAAAACATCATGAAGAATCCTATTCAACACTCAAATATAAAACACATTGACATCCAAATGCATTTTATCCGTGATTGTATTGATCGAAAGCTTATTTATCTTGAACATGCCAAATCAAATGAAAATATTGATGATCTATTTAGCAAGGCGTTTGATCATTCCCGATCCGACTTTATGGTTCAATCTCTCGGAATTATTAACTTTGGCAAAAATTAATCATACACCCTCTACCAAAATATTTTTTCTATCATTTTTGTTAAAATTGTTATTTTCAAGGTCGATAATCACAATTTTTGGGGAGAAAATTGAAAATTTATCAAAAAAAAAACAGATTTAGGTTTTAAGGGGAGTAATGTTTTAAAATTACAAAAAGATTTTGTTCAAAAGTTTATAAAAAGAGTTTTCAATATTAAATAGGAAATGATAGTACATATCTTGATTTGATATATTACATACTAAAGCTAAAAAGAAACTGACTTGGATTATGTTTGATATGTTGATAGGCTCGACTTTCAAGAATGAAAAGCTCTATGCTATATGATAAACTGAAACTAAATTTTCTAGGACTGAAGTGGGTTACGCATCAAGATTTTATGGTAACACTGATTTCATGCTAAAACAGATTGAGAGTTACAGTTTAGTCATACTCAAGCCAGTTACTTTTTGATTTAGTAATTTTCATCGGTATTCCATATATATAGCAATAAAGATGAAAATCATGCAAAAATCTAAAACGAAAGAAAAGTGACAAAAGAGCAAAAAGATGCCAAAAGTACATATAGGAATAAAAAGATGTCAATGTGCATAATGATAAAAGATATGTTAAAGATGTATATAATATGTAATAAATATTTTCTTTTTGAGAATATGTTCTGAAATAGGAGGCAAAATCAAAAGATGGGGCATGTAATTCCGAATTGGCATATAAGTCATAAACTTCTTGCGAGAGCAAAACATAACTCCGACTAGTTGTTGTTAAGTCTGAGAACTTGTTAATATTGTGTGTTTGGAAACCTTTCCCGGGCTAGTTATGCACTACATAGTTATTATAAGCAAGATAATAAACTTGAGAATACTGATCAGAGGTAAAAAGTGTAATTCAAGTTGGGGTGGCTTGAAATCTCAAAAGTGTCTTGAAGCTGGATAGGGGTTCTACAGGTGTTTTGAATGTGGGGCCATTGATTTCATACAAATAACTAAAACATGATAATAATCACTGCACATGTGTCTATGTAAAAATTGAAGTTTGAGTTTAATATGGATAAATCATATTGACAATCAAGTTAACCAGTCTTATTCTAAATATAGTTGGATGATGTTAATAATCGATTTCCAAAAAATATGATCCTATAGTTGAAAATTTACAACTTAACCAGTCTTGTTGGTATTTTGTTTCGGTTTACATAAGGTTTTCATAAAATTGAGGGTTTCTGTTTAATGATTAACACTTGGTTAAACATGATAATAAACATATTAAATCAAATGATAAAACAAAATGAACAAAACTGAAAGAGTTTGAAAAAAATTCCAAAATGGCTCGAGAAGTTCATCATGTGTGAAAGGTAAGTGTGTGCGAGTTCTGACTTCTCACGCGAGAAGTCAGAAGCTTATAAAAGGCACAGTAGTGCGATTAGTCTACTTATCGCACAAAAATCACTGATTCTATACTCTCAAAACTTTGTCTAAGTGTTAAGTCGATTTCCTTGATATACATGCATTGTAGTTGACTATTGAAATAATAAGTGTTTGAAAAGGTATTTTGATGATTATTGTTTAGTTTTAAATGATTGTGATAAGTAGCCAAATTTTAATGGACAAATACACTTAAAATTGGACAAAATTAATCATATTAAACCTTAATACAAACTTAATTGACACTAAATAAACAAATTTCAGTAGTTAAAACACCTTGAAATGGCTTGAATTAAAATATGAAAATTTGAACTTGTCTGGTGCGAAACGTTGAAATGAATATGAACAGACGTGAGAAGTTTCAAATTTGCATAGAACTAATCGTATGAGAATCTTTTACATGTGGTCAAAATTAATTTCATGCAACTACCCACTAGTCATGCGAGAAGTTATATTTAAATTTAAACTACTCGCATGCGAATAGTTTATACTTGTACGAAGAGTTTGAATTATTTTGAAATTTTCAAAATTTTTCTATTTTGGAAAATTTTAATTTTGTTACTAATAAACATTTGTTTAATAAAATTTTGAGATGGCGAGGCCAATGGTTTTTAATAAAAACCATAACGTTGTGACATTTCTTGGAGATGTACTTAAAGATAAGGCGTTACTGAGATCACTCATAGACGAACTAAGGACTTCACTTATCTTTCATGCTATTATAGCAAATCCTAATATATATCCTGATGTCATTCATCTGTTTTGGATGACGGCTGCAAATGAGAGAGATTCTTAGGGAGAATCGTGTTTTACAGATACGGTTAAAGAGAAGAGGTGATTAACGGTATTTTACTTTTGGAAGATCAGCCTAATGCTCCAGTAAAGATAGATGATGAAGTTGCATGAGATTGCTTGACGAGTATGGGATATGACCACAGATATCCTTCATTGGAAAAGAAAAATTTATCTCTATTGTGGAAGTATGTGTTTCATGTGGTTGTTCATTGTCTAAGCAACCTAAAGGCAGGGTTAGACAACCTGAGTGCTATATTTGGATCACTACATGTATCACTTGTTGATGACTTATCTTATAGCATATCCAAGGCTATATTTCCGAAGATGCAGAAGAATGTTAATCCTGCTGCCAGAAAGAAGTTTATTATGTATCCTCGATTCATCTAGATGGTTGTGAACTCTGCTCATCAAGAGTTAGCTGTATTTGATTCTATCACCCATGCTATCAGGTTGGTTGATCAGGAGGGCCCTAGATAACAAGATGTATGCTTATGGGGGCAAGTACAAAGTTGCAGACGTGGACTTCTACAGAGTTGATTTACCGAGCCTAGGGGAGATTGTAGGGATTGAAACTAGAGGCTCGGAAAATTAAATGAACATAATGAAGATCAAAGTCGCGCGAGAACAAAAGATCCCCATGAGAACCAGCGAGACCTTTATGGGTTTAGTATAAATAATTTGTTACTGAATCAGAGAGTAATACAAATTGATGTTTATTTACATTTTGTTGCTTGAATTATTTTCATCTCATCTTTTAATCTTTCAATTACTTTACCGCGATCGATTATATTTTGCATTCTCGTCATGAGATCGATCTTCATTGTATTTAAAGATCCTTACAAATTTACACATATACATAAAATAACATAATTTTATATATGTGTAATGGTGTTATTTAAACAAAATAATTATGACAAGATTATATTTTAAAGTATATTTTCCCTTTCAATTCTTTCATGGTATAGGATTGTGTCCTAACAATCTAAATACATTCAATATTCAAACCTAATTTGTTAGTCTTGTTAGATCTCAATCATCTCACAAACCATCTTTTGGATAACGATCACAATGATCATATCTCTTCTCCATGTTACTTGAAACACTTCAGCAAACAAACACAAAAACAACTAATATAAAAGAACAAGAATAAGAAGACCAAAACTAATTTGATTGATTGCGAATGAGATTACCACTCTCGGTTGTGACAACTCACTTGACTTCTTGTGCCAATGCAGTAGACCAGTGATGTAACACAACCATCTAATGCAATTTTCAGGTCAAAAATTCTTTCATTATGGGGATAATGACATTGGGTAATTTTCCATTACCAAACTCTATTAGTTCCGTTAGTCTTGCATACACGTGTCGTGAGCACACAATAGTTGTCGTTGAACATTTGTGACTTAATAACAATTAACTATGGTTAAAAGAATAATATTTTAATTAATAATTTTGATTATTAATTTATGGTTATGTGATTCATGAATTTTAAATATTATTTGTGAATTTTACTTTATAATGTGACAACGTGTGATATTTGAGTCATGTGTTTTGTTGCTAGTTAAAAATATATGGTTATTGTTGATTAATAATGCTTGTGTTTTGTAGTTAAAATTATTTAAAAAGAGTAAAAAAGTTTAAGTTTTATAAAATTTAAACACGAAGGGTTTATTTGGTAATTATTCCAAAACTTAATATTAAACAAAACCCAACCCTGGCCCCCATAACCCTTTTCTACCGTAACCCCCTTCCCGACACCCAATTCCTTGTAATTTCAAGCCTTGAACACCAAGAACATTCGATTTGAGCTATTGTGATCATTACAATGTGTTTGCAAGTGCAAGGTTTGGTCATTACACGATTAAAGGTTAGATTTTTATTTGATTTCATAGTTTTTGGTTCAAGAACAACCCTAGTTCAATTGGAGCATGATATCACGAAATTGATGTTACTTGATGATGTTTTGATGTTAGTTGTATTGCATTGATGTTAGTCACGTGGATTATGCAAGAAATTACGTATGTGTAACACCCGGCATTTTCAGGTAACTTTCCAATCAACACGAACATGGTTTTCCGATCATGCATTCTGAATTTAATTTTTTTTACTTAAATGTGTCATTTATTGCACAAACATTCACGAACCTTTCATGTAACGATAATTTAGAGAATTGCCGAATCACACACGCGTCTGTCCCGAAACGTTGGTGATTTGTCAAAATAGTTTTAATACAATAATACTTGGTATGAAATTGTGTGTTATGCGTTTATATGATCAAATGTTTATCTTAGTTGCGAAAATTTGGAATTTTTTGGCATTTACGCGTTTTCGCGTATTTTCGGCTTTTAATGCCTAATTATTCTAAATATGCCTTTGAACTAGCAAAATGAATATTATTTCATGTTATTGATTTTTGTTTGATATTATATGAGCATTTGGAGGTTACGATGTAGAAAAAGTTCAATCGCGTAGCGTTAAAATGATTTTTATAAAAGACGGGGGCCTTTCTTGTAAAAATAAAGTATAAAACCCAACCCCCAACCCTAATGCCCTCATTCCAGCCATTCCCTTCCCTTTACCCTCCCCTTTTTCGAAAATCTATTCACAAGAACATACACACACACACACACATTTTGCTTTGATTTCTTGCATCTAGAGTTGGAATTCGAACGTTTCTTGCATCAAAACACTTTTAGCACGTGATTCCTTGCATCAACAAGTAAGTTTTATATTTGATTTCACGTTATTTTATTATCATGATGAACATGAACCTTAGATATCCAAACAACGAACCAAAACTTGAAATTGATTGACTGATAATTGATTATGTGTTAGTATTCACTATGATGATGTTTGTAAGGATTGGTTTTGTGGAATTGTGTTGTTTTGATCAAAACCCAAGACTTTCTTATAATGGAAACTTTAATTTAGGGATTTGTTGAAATTGTTTTATTTTGATGAAATTGGAGTGAACCGGTGATTCTAGGATGTTAGTTGATGCTAGTATATGAAAATTTATGTTTTGAACCTTTGATTTTGGCTTAGTTTTCGAGTACTTTCCATTACAGGAAACTATTTGGGTAAGTTAGTATATGGATGATGATTTATGCATGTTTTATGATATGTAATGATTGTTATATGATGTTTAGAGCATATTGGGAAAAATCGAATTGTGAACAACGTTTCGTACGAACACACTTGTTATTTATGGAAACTTTTGTGATATGATGTGATGAATGTTGTATATGATGTGTGTATAACATGATATGATTGTGTGATTGATGTTTGTTGTGTTGTGCTTTATAATCTTGAAATGGATTACACAAGTGTAATGATGACATACTTTCCAAAAATAAAAACTTTCCAAAAATTGATTTTGGACATAAAACTCTATGTGAATCATTATTTGAGCTATTTGAACATGACTAAACATACTTTACTTATTTGAATCACCAACGGGTTATCGGGTCAGTCGGGTCAACTTTGGTTAACAAAAGTCAGCTTTGGTGAAAAAGTCAACTTTGTCAAACTTGTCAAACATTTCTCAAACACATTAACAGTTTACGTTATTTAGATACAACAGGGTTCATCATGTTTATTTTGTACAAAAACTCATGGACCTACATTTGTTAGGTAATGATTAGCTTTCAACTTATACACTTCAGGTTTTTTCCTGTGCATCTAAGGTGAGTCTTCACGGCCCCACTTTTACTTACTTTCCTTTTTAGGGGAGAAGCATGCAAACTATTTTTATTTGGTTTTCGTATTATTGGCATATCGCTTGTTACTGTAGTGCAAACATTATCACGCAAGTCGTTACACACTCAAACCGTTAATAACGGGATAGCGGGGTAATTATGGGTAGTACTACTGGGTTTGACAAACCCCACCCGCGTTAGTGATGCTAACTCGACTGGAGGTCAAACGGGTGTTTAATTGACCTAGACACTTGCCACTGTTCTTAGATAAGACATAGCGGTAGGCACACCAACTCACAAACAGTCAGCTTCTGTTCGAAACGCTAAGTAACTCAATATATAGGCTAGCTACCTATGGTATACCTTTTTTTACTTTTACCAGGCAAACGTTCAAACATATTTACTATTTTATACCTGTGAACTCACCAACCTTGTGTTGACACACTTTAGCATGTCTTCTCAGGTCACTGGCACACTTAAGGCTAGGGTTACACATCTGAGGTTCATGAATCATCTATACTATTTGAAAACAAATTCATTTACATTTACTATTTTTCATTAGGCGCTTTGTTTTGCCATTCATTATCTATGGTTTAACAAACATATTGAAAACTGTGGTATACTCTAATTTAAGGTTAAATGCTTATTTACAACGCATATAGAGACATTTGATATGACTATGTCTGAGATCCTGGTTTGTCACACGCCTCGTGGTAGAACCCTGTCGGGGGATTTTGAGGGTGTGATAGTATGTACTAGGATTCTCTCCTGTTCATGACCAATTTGGGATATATGTTGGGTGTCATAATCACCCTCCCCCCTATTTGGACTCATTGTCCTCGATGGTCCTGAGAAGTCACCATCCTTGGTGAGGCTTATCCCACCATCCCAAATAGCACAGGAGTGGCTCTGATACCATTCTATAACACCAGTCCCTCACACCACCAATATTGTCTGCTTTGCATATGAGGAGCTCAAGGATTTTCTTTTGCTTGCCCAGGTGAAAACTTTCGAGGGAGTTCACCCATCTTTGGATTGCTACCACCTGAGCACACTTAACTGTGGAGTTCTCCTCTCTTCCACAACTAATAGGACCAAAACGCGTTGGTGATATTAGATGTGAGACATTACTTATGAACCAGGATTCTCTCCTGTTCACGACCAATGTGGGATATATGAAGGGTGTCACAGTTATTTATGAAGATCTCATTCCTCATTTGGGAATACATAAGGGTCATCCAACTAGAGCAATCGTTGGTCTGTTATCACAAGGTGTTCGCACTCGAAGTCAATCTGGAGCAATCAAATATGATTGTATACTTGCTTCATTTCTCAAATAGTGCCGAAGAACATAGAAATGTCTTTGAAAGAGAATAATTCGGTTAAGGACATGTAAGACGAGCTGATTCAATTTATGAAGTTAGATGTTTGGCATCTATATGAACTTCCAAAGGATAAACTGCAAACCAAAACAAAATGGACATTTCAAAACAAAATGGATTAGAAAGGTGTTATTGTTCGCCGCAAGGCCAAATTTGTTGTCCAAGGGTTCTATAAAGTTGAAGGTCTTGATTATGACGAAGTATATGCTCCAGTTTCTAGACTTGAAGCTATACGTATATTTCTGGCCTATGCTTCATACATGAACTTCATGGTTTACTAGATGGATGTGAAAACTGCATATTTTTTATGGTGAAATGAAAGAGGAAACCTATGTTTTTCAACAGCCTGGTTTTTAGGATCCAGATCATTCTGACTATGTTTACAAGTTAGACAAAGCACTCTATGGATTAAATCAAGCACCTTAGTCTTGGTATGCCACACTCAATGAAGATTTTCTTGCAAATGATTATACAAGGGGTCTATTGATCAAACTTTGTTTTTAAGGAAGACCGGTGATGACTTCATTCTTGTCCTAATTTATGTTGATGACATTATTTTTGGATTTACTCATGAAGAAATAAGTAAGGAATGTGAAGCATTGATGAAGAAGAAGTTTGAGATGAGCTCTCTTGGAGAAATTTTGTTTTTCTTAGGTATTCAAGTTAAACAAGATGACTAGGGTATTCTGATAAAAAAAAAAGTATGTTCATACTATTATGGATAAGTACAAATTTCAAGATTTCAAGATTACACCAACTCCGACCACTTCTTGTCCTACTTTAACTTCTTATCTCATGAGTGAAGATATTGATCAACATTTACATCAATCAATGATTGTATCCTTGATGTATCTCACAACCAACACGCCTAACATTATGTTTCCTGTCTTTCAGTGTGCACGATATCAAAGTATTCAAAAAGAGTCTCACATGAAAGTTGTCAAGCAGATTTTCAAGTATCTCAAGCGCCAACCAAAACATGGACTTTGGTATCCTAGAAATTCTAAATTTCATTTCTATGCTTATACTGACAATGATTATGGTGGATGTAATCTAGATAGGAAATCACCAACAGGTGGCTGTCAATCCGTTAAGAATAGGTTGATTTCATGGCAATGCAAAAATCAGCACATTGTTTCCACATCCACTATAGAAGCTGAATATCTGGCTGCATCAAGCTGTTGTTCCCAAATCATGTGGATTTAACAACAACTTATTGATTATGGTCTTAACATTTACAATACCAAAATTTGGTGTGATAAAACATCGTCAAGAATCCTATTGAACACTCAAAAATAAAACACATTGACATCCAAATGCATTTTATCTGTGATTGTTTTGATCGAATGCTTATTTATCTTTAACAAGTCAAATCAGATGAAAATATTCATCATCCGTTTACTAAGGCGTTTGATCATTCCCGATTCGACTTTCTGGTTCAATCTCTGGGAATTATTAGCTTTGGCTAAAATTAATCATATACCCTCTACCAAAATATTTTTTTCTATCATTTTTGTTAAAATTGTTATTTTCTAGGTCGATAATCACATTTTTAGGGAGAGAAATTAGAAAATTAATATAAAAAAGATTTAGGTTTTAAGGGGAGTAAAGTTTTAAAATTACAAAAAGATTTTGTTCAAAAGTTTATAAAAAGAGTTTTCAATGTTAAATAGGGAATGATAGTACATATCTTGATTTGATATATTACATACTAAAGCTTAAAAAGGAACTGACTTGGATTAAGTTTGATATGTTGATAGGATCGACTTCCAAGAATGAAAAGCACTATGCTATGTGATGCACTGAAACTAAATTTTTTATGACTGAATTGGGTTACGCATCAAGATTTTATGGTAACATTGATTTCATGCTAAAACAGACTGAGAGTTACAGTCTAGTCATACTCAAGCTAGTTACTTTTTGATTCAGTAATTTTTATTAGTCATAAAGATGAAAATCATGCAAAAATCTAAAACAAAAGAAAATTGACAAAAGAACAAAGAGATGCCAAAAGTACATAGAGGAATAAAAAGACACTAATGTGCACAATGATAAAAGATATGTTAAAGACATATATAATATATAATAAATATTTTCTTTTTGAGAATATGTTCTAAAATAGGAGGCAAAATCAAAAGATGGGGTATGTAAGTCCGAAATAGCATATAAGTCATAAACGTCTTGCGAGGGCAAAACATAAGTCCGACTAGCTGTTAATAAGTCTGATGACTTATTAATATTTTGTGTTTAGAAATGTTTCCCAGGCTAGTTATGCTCTACACAGTTATTATAAGCCAGATAATAAACTTGAGAATACTAATCATAGGTAAAAAGTTTAAGTCAAGTTAGGGTGACTTGAAATCTTAAAAGTGTCTTGAAGCTGGATAGGGGTTCTACAAGATTTTTTATTATGGGGTCCATTGATTTCATACATATAACTAAACCATGATAATAATCATAGCATATGTGTCCAAGTAAAAATTGAAGTTTGAGTTTAATTCGGATAAATCATATTGACAATCAACTTAACCAATCTTAATTCATGACTTCACGTATCTTTCATGCTATTACAGCAAATCCTACTATGTATACTGATGTCATTCATCAGTTTTGGATGACGGCTGCAAACGAGAGAGATTCTCATGGTGAATCGTGTTTTACAGCTACGGTTAAAGGGAAGAGGGTTGTTATTACTGCAGAGGTGATCAATAATATTTTACTTTTGCAAGATCAGCCTAATGCTCCAGGAAAGATAAATGATGAAGTCACATGAGATTGCTTGACGAGTATGGGATATGACCACAAATATCCATCATTGGAAAAGTAGCATTTACCTCCATTCTGGAAGTATCTGTTTCTTGTGGTTGTTCATTTTCTAAGCATCCTGAAGATGGGGTTAAACAATCTAAGTGTTGTATTTGGATCACTACATGTATCACTTGTGGATGACTTACATTATAGCATATCCAAGGCTATATTTGTGAAAATGTAGAAGGATGTCATTCCTGCTGCCAGAAAGAAGTTTATTATGTATCCTCGATTCACCCAAATGGTTGTGAACTCTGCTCATCCTCAGTTAGCTATGTTTGATTCTACCACCTATGCTATCAGGTTGGTTGATCACGAATGCCTTGGCTAACAAGATGTATGCTTATAGGGGCAAGTACAAAGTTGCAGACGTGGACTTCTAAAGAGTTGATTCATCGAGCCTAGGGGGAGATTGTAGGGATTGAACCTAGAGGCTCGAGAAATCAAATAAAAATAATGAAGATCAACGTCGCACGAGAACAAAAGATCCGCACGAAAACCTATTTCTGGCGCGAGACCTTTATGGGTTTAGTATAAATACTTTGCTTTTCAACTAGAGAGCAATACACATGAAGTTTATTTACATTTTGTTGCTTGAATCATGTTCATCTCATCTTTTAATCTTTCAATTACTTTACCGTGATCAATTATATTTCGCATTCTCCTCACGAGATCGATCTTCATTATATTTAAAGATCCTTACAAATTTACACATATACATAAATGAACATAATTTTGTATATGTGTAATGATGTTATTTAAACAAACAAATTATGACGAGATTACATTTTAAAGTATATTTTCCCTTTCAATTCTTTCATGGTATGGGATTGTATCCCAACAATCTAAATACATTCAATAGTCAAACCTAATGTGTTAGTCTTGTTGGATCCCGATTATCTCACAAACCCTTTTTTGGATAACATTCACGATGATCATATCTCTTCTCCATGTTACTTGAAACACTTAAGCAAACAAACACAAATACAACTAATATAAAAGAACAAGAATGAGAAGACCAAAACTAATTTGATTGATTGTGAATGAGATTACAAGTCTCGGTTGTGACAACTAACTTGATTTCTTGTTCCAATGCAGTAGACCAGTGATGTAACACAACCATGTAACGCAATTTTCGGGATGAATATTCTTTCATAATGAGGATAATGTGACATCGGGTAATTTTCCATTACCAAACTCCATTAGTTCCGTTAGGTCTTGCATACATGTGTCGTGAGCACATAATAGTTGTCGTTAAACGTTTGTGACTTAATAATAATTAACTATGATTAAAATAAAATAATTTAATTAATAATTTTGATTATTAATTTGTGGTTATGTGATTCATGAATGTTAAATATTATTTGTGAATTTTAATTTATAACTCGACAACGTGTGATATTTGATTCATGTGTTATGTTGTTAGTTAAAAATATATGGTTATTATTGGTTAATAATGCTTGTCTTTTGTAGTTAAAATTATTTAAAAAGTGTAAAAAAGATTAAGTTTTATAAAATTTGAACAAGGAGTTTAATTGGTAATTATTTCAACTTAATATTAAACAAAACCCAACCCTAGCCCCCATAACCCTTTTCCCCCATAACCCCCTTCCCCACACCCAATTCCTTGTGATTTCAAGCCTTGAACACCAAGAACATTTGATTTTGAGCTATTGTGATCAATACAACATGTTAGCAAGTGCAAGGGTTGGTCGTTACACGATTAAATGTTAGATTTTTTATTTGATTTCATAGTTTTTGGTTCAAGAACAACCCTAGTTCAATTGGAGCATGATATCACGAAATTGATGTTGATTGATGATGTTTTGATGTTAGTTGTATTGCATTGATGGTAGTCACATGGATTATGCAAGAAATTCATAGAACTGATGTGTTGTTCATACCTTACTATAAGTAGTAAGTTTTGTTCATGAGATTTGGGCATTATGATGAATTGATGATGTTTATCATGTCTGGATGATTGTTATGAACTAGATTAGATATATAATTGTTGAATTTATAAATGAATTGAATGATAGATTAATTTTTATGTGTTACTCTCCCGAAAGGGAAACTTTTTTAATGTGAATCATTGGATATTGTGAATTGGGCATGTTTATTATGTTAGGATCATGCTAGAATGCATTAATTGGGTCGTATGGATACTTGATGGATTACTTGGGAAATGTAGGTTTTATGAAATAATGCTCAAGTGTTGAGTTTATGTTAGGAGGTTATGGAATCATGTTTGGGTTTAGGATTTAGGTTCACATGATAATTGGTTGAGGTTCACATGGGTTGTATGATAATATATGTTGGTATTATGATCTTGATAGAACATAAGATTGATAATGTGGCATACATGGATAATTTGTATGATAATCATGTGTAAAGAGTTGCTATATTTGATCAAACAACATTTCAATTAACATGTAGGGATTGAACCTAGAGGCTCGAAAAATCAAATCAAGATTATAAAGATCAAGTCGCGCAAGAACCTGAAGTTGCTGTTCGAAAACTACATCTCGCGCGAGAACTAGGAAGTCGTGCGAGAACTGTGCAAGAACTTCTTAGTTTAGTATAAATAAATTTTTTGTGATGTAATTTAGAGAGCTTTTGTCATTTTTCTGATTTCGATTGTAACTTGTATCTTTCAAAGCAGAGAGCAATAGAGTTTGAAGTTTATTTACATTCTTGTTCTTCATTTACTATTCAATCTTATTCTGTGATGTTAACATTCCGCATTCTCGTCAAGAGATTGATTTTATTCGTAATATACTGATCCTTACAATTGCTATCAGAGCTTGGTATGCTCTAGATCGATTTCTTTTGAAGATTGAAGATTGTTTTTGAAGTATTCTTCAACTCCGATTTGGTTTTTTTTTGTTGAAGATCTACTTGAATTCTACTATTTGTAATAATTTGTGAAGTTGTTGAAGGCTGGTATGAAGTTGATTGAAGATTTGGTGAAGTTCATATGATTAATTGAGCTTAATTTAATCAATTAGAGATAATTAGGATCAAAACTGAACCTAAATTGCTAATTGGAAGCTTAATCAATTAAATTTTGAACAAACCGATGATTGTTTGAAGCTGGAATTGTCGAAATTGAGAAATTTTGATCAGGCGAAAACTTAAGTTTCACACGCGAAAAGTATCTTCTCACGCGAATAGTCTAAGCTTTGCAAAAGTTTGTTGGAAAATCTATTACAGAAGATTCCTTTCGCACGAAAAGATGATCATTTCACAAAATTCAGTTACAAAAGTATCCGCGCGAAAAGTTCGTGCGAGAAGCTTGCGTGATTAGTTTTGTTTAAAACTATTCGCGCGAAAACCTTTTCTTTAGCGCGAAAATTCAAGTTTGAAGAATTGTTTTTAAAGGTTTGAATTCAAAGCTTCCAATGACAAACTTAAAGCACATCACTACTACTATTAATCTTGACAATGAGATTGGCATGAGCACAAAACCTCCTAGACTTCTCAGCGAAGAAGACTATCCCAACTGGGTTTATCGCTTTGAAAATCATGTTATTTACACCGAACCCCGGATGATACGGTCAATCAAACAGGTCCCGTATATCCTGATGTATACCAATGAGAAAGGAAACTTGGTGCCAAAACCTGAACACCTCTAGGATGAGGAAGACTTGAAGAAAATGGAGCTTGATGATAAAGCATATGCTGCCATCACTATGGCACGTACTACTAAAATTACTCAGAAGTTCAAGGATTTTAGAAGGGCAAAAGATTTATGGGATGTGATAGAGGAGCAGATTATGGGAAATAAGGATATGATGGAAAGTAGAAAGGACACGTTGAACCAAGAGTTTAATATGTTTAATCACATACTTGGTGAAACCTTGGAGGCTCAAATGTCAAGGTTTGTAAAGCTGATAACAAAGATCAAAAGTGCAGGAATTACACTAGAGAACATCTCAGTAAACAAGAAGCTGTTAAACTCACTACCTTACAGCTGGAACAAAAATTGCACTACCATTAGGAGAACCAAGGATTTGTTCACCCTGTCCCTCAGTGATCTAATCTAAACCATCAAATCTTATGAAATGGATGACAAGCAGAGAGTTACTAATTACATCAACATAATGGAAGCTGAAGCATCAGCATTATATGCTATAATGGCTAGTAATCCAAAGTATTATGTTAGATACTCCTAATTGTGCCAACAACAACATTCAGCCACTCTTGTTCATCCAAATGTCAAAGATTCATCCTTGCCTCAATTCCAAGTTTCTCTTAGAACCTTTACAATCCAGCTCAATCTCAATCACAACTCCAGATTTACCCATAAAATCAAACCACTCAACCGTCACAACAAGCTTTTGTTGTAAAATCTCACCCTAACAAGCAAACCATTCAAATAGCTGAAGAGCATCTGGCTCTATTCACCACTTTCATGAACAGTTATGAAGCATTCGTTGCTGGAAGACTCATTCCACCCAATATATTAGTTAATGACTTGCAACAAGTTAATCCTGATGATGTTGAAGAGAATAACATCAAGTATCAAATGGCTATGGTGGTATACCATGCTAAAAGTTTTGCAAGAAGAACTAGTAGAAAGATGTTTGGTTTGAACAACTCAAGCAAGATTGATTTTGATAAGTCAAGTTTAAGATGTTATAACTGTGACAAGCCTGGTCACTTTACAAGAGAATGTACTGAATGAAGGTCTAATCAAGAAGATAATGGAAAGAAGATGGTGACTATGGAGGTGGAATCAAAGGGAGACAAAGCAAGTTCATCAAACAAAAAAGCCCTAGTTTCCCAGACTAACGAAGAATGCGATTGGTCTGATCAAATGGAGATTCTAGATATAAAATTGTATATAGCTATTTTAGCAGAAATTCAAAATGTCGAAGAACATGTCTGTGAAAATACACTAGCTGATTTTGTCTTTGGTGATCTGATGAATGGAGTATTAGATAAAGAGAAGAAAGTTGAAGACAAGAAAGTTAAAGAGGTGTAAGTTGATAAGATGCTTAATGAAAAACCTGTTAAGATTAATCCAGCTAATTTTAAGATAGATGTTGAAAGGAAGGAAGAATTGAAAGAAAAGGCTGTTGAGATCACTCCAGCCAAGATTGAAAAGAATGTGCATGTTGTTAAAGAAATTCCGGCATTTGCTTGTGATAAAATTAATAATGCTGTTGAGATATCTCCAGAATCTAAAGCAGAAGGAAACACAATCTTGAAAGCCTTCATGGTAAATCTCATACCTAAAGAGAAGAAAAGGGAAGAAGAGATCAATGAGGTACATTTTAATCTTTGTTCAAATACATGCCTAGAAAAGGTACAAAGAAACAGAGTTCACAACAAACACTTGATTTTAGAAGTTAAAAAACTTCAATATCAAGCTCAAAAATATAAAATTGATGATAATTTTTTTTTAAAAATAGATAGAAGGGTTAAACAAATCAATTTGTCAATCAAAATTGAATATTCATGATAAAGATTGTAATATAAACGATTTGACAACATGCAACAATGAACTATCTTTAGAAATAAACAAACTTAACAGTGAACTCTTATCTGCAAAATTAACTATAGAAAAATTTGAGTTGTCCTCAAACATCATTGAAGGTATAATCAAGTCTCAAATGACTTAAAAAATTAATGGTGGAAAAGGTGGAGTTGGTTATTCTAACATTGCCCCACCTATTAACCATGATTATGCATGTTTCCCTTTATCAATTATCACTCCAGATAAAGAGACCTATGGATTAGGTTTTCAACCAAAGTCATACATAATACCTCTAGTGAATGTTTCACTGACTGTTCACATAAAAACTGAAATTAAAATTAATCATGATAATTCTTCTGCATAAAGTGTGAAGCAGGAAGGGTTGGTTGAAGAATGGGAAAGTGATGATGAAATAAATTTTTAGGAAAATATAAGTTGTAACGAAAAATCTTTATGTCATTCATCATCAGTTATCAATGAAGTTCCGGATGTTCTTATTTCTACAAATGATTATGAAAAAGTCTAATAAGCAAAAGAAACTGAAATCAAAAATAGATTTTAAGGAGAATGAAAGAAAACGAGTCACAACATTAGTATTTGACTTGAAAACTGATTTCAAGAACAGATTTGTTTCAAAAGGCAACATTGATAATGAAGATCATATTTTTAATGAAACAAATGCTAGTTTCTTTAAGAATAAGTCTTCTATTATTTCTAATTCTATGAAACAAGATGTTTGTAGAGCATGTTTCAAAGACAGTGGTCCCATTCCAGTACCTACGACTCAAATGGGTAAAGCTATAGTTCAAGCCTCTTCGGCTTCAGATATAAATAAAAAATCTAGAAAAGATACCTCAATTCTTCTGGAATCATCTAGAACAATTCGTAATGAAAGAGAGAAAAGAGTGAATGTTAAAGAATCCCAAGGCCAAAGAAATACTAAGGCCAGATTCTATTTTAACTGTGGAAGTCATCATAACCAGTTTGTGCAAAAATACACAAGTATCAAATACATATCATAAAATGTGTTGTTATGTTTGTGGCAAGTCAGATCATATGGCAAGAAATTATCATCATTAACATCAATTATCAAGAAAATAAAGATTTCACAATTAAATTTCAAAGAATAGAAACCAATTCTTTTTAAATGCCAAATACAAAAGTAATTCAAATCAGTCAAATTCTTTTGTTGATAAATACAATGATCAAATGGAAACAGATTTGAATAAAGAAAACTCAAATGAGAATATTTAGATGTTGATGATAGCAATTCTACTTCAATTCAAACCACTTTAGGTAAAATGGTTTCAAGTCTGATCAAACCAATTCAAAAGTGGAAAATAAAAGAAACAAAATTTGAGCCTGATATTGTTAAAAATGATGATTTCAATGATAAAAGAGATATGATATTCAATTCTGTATCATATTTGGATGAAAACAAAGTGCTTAAGTCAACCATATCTTAGGTTCCTAAACATGAATAAATTCATTCATATGTGCAGGAACAACCAAGGCAAGTTATAAACAGTGTTTGCATGTTGACAGTGGTTGTTCAAGGCATATGACTGGTAATATATCTCTGTTAAACACCATACAACCATACAACGGAGGATATTTTATATTTGTAGGAGATAAAGGTGGTAAGATTACAAAGAAAGGTACAATGCCTAATGGTGTGTTAAGCTTAGAGGATGTCAATTTTGTAAAGGAACTTACACATAATTTTCTAACTATCTCTCAAATTTGTGACAAAAGATATTGTCACACCCTCAAAATCCACTTGCGGGGTTTTACCGCGAGGCGTGTGACAAACCATGATCTCAGTCATTAGTTACTTAGAATGACTCTATATGAACATACAACTAAAATCAGAGTTTAACTTTAAAATGATACGGAAGCATTTAACAAACATGAAAACCAGAATAATGTAACATAATGTAAACATGCGCAAACACGCGCCCAACGTTATGCAAAACAAATACATAAGTGCTTAACAACCAAAAACCAACAAAGGGTTCTAACAATGTTGACATCTACAATGCTGACCCATGAATGTGCACCTATGCAATAGTAACTTCAACATGAGAATAGCGTACTAAAAGAGTCAACACAATGGTTGGTGAGTTCAAGAGTTTCGGTAAAACATAACTGTATCAGCATAAAATATAAGAGTGCATGAATTAGATAGCTAGTCTAAATTCACAAGTAATAATCATAGTGATTTCACGATCGAAGCTGACTATGTTTCGTTTGTTGCCTCCCATAACGACTTACCAGGTCGTGACAATGTTTACGTTAGGACAAAATTGCACCCGTTTGACCTCGAGTCGCATAGGTGGGGCTCGTCAGACCCATTAGTACTACCCAAGATTTCCCGCTAGTTACCATTATTAATGATCCAAAAGTGTGAGGACTTTCATGGTATTCAACACTATATCATACTTTACACATCTTATTATAATAAAGCGTTTGTAAGTCAGTATGCTATCTCCCCCAAAAAAGAGTGTATAATAGAGTGGGGTATGAACTCACCTGGTATGCACACGAACGATATAAAAGCTAACTCGAAAGAGAGAGGAAAGACAACCTTCAGAGGTTACCTAGAACACGCAAGTACATGAGTACGTGTACACAGAACCATAACAACCCTAAGTGCTCAATAACACATTTAACAAAGGTTTTAGAAAAACAAGACACATTTGACCCAGTTGACCCGTTTGACCCGTTGGTAACATATTGATTGAAATTCCATTTAATCAAGCATAACAGTTCATCATACATGGTTATCATACAAGTTGTTCACGTATGTCATTTCATCAACCACTTGTTCTACCTAGATCATCATACTACTAGATTATAAGACAAGTCATGCGAATCTCAAGTAATCATCATGCTCCACACAATTGCAATCACATCACAACTAATGCATTATACCTAGAGTCTAGTAATGCACAACATGCCATGTGAAGCCACTCACGACTTCACACCCTAAACCCTGCCAATCCTACTAAGTAGGGGCCTCAGATTCGCACGCGTGTATGACGATCACCATCACATTATTCAACAAGATTCATAGCAACCAAAATATTCAACAGTGATCTATTAAAATCCCAAACATGATCATATAATCACCCAACACAATCCATCACCATGTATACCCACTAAGAGATCAAATCTCCAAATAACCAAACAAGCATCCATATGACCCAACTAATCCATTTCACCACATTAGACACCAGCAATGAACATTCTAACATGATCCTAACATTACAAACATGCGCAATTCATCATATCTAAGATTCTATGCAATTAAAGTTTTCCTTTCGGGCAAGTACCTCCCAAAATCTATCCAACAGCCAATATATACTTGAATTCATTAACAATATACCAATTCAAGCTCATATCTTTCATTTAAACATGTTCAACACCATCAAATCATCACAATTCACAAAACCCATATCCAAAAGTTTCTACTTTTAGTAAGGTATGAACTACATTACAACTCTTGGATTTTTAGCATAATCATCATCATTCTAACATTCATACAACATCATAAACACCATATCATCATCAATTCATCATCAAATCACCAACTTCATGCAATAAAGTTACTATTAATAGCAATGTATGAACAACGCATCAAAATCATGAACTTCTTGCATAATCCACGTAAACCATCAACAATACTATCTAACTAACATCATACATTCATCAAACTAATCAAAAACGACATCCCATCATAAAGTCGACAAGGGTTTCGGCCAACACATCTAAACTATGAAAAAACCATAAAAATCTAACCTTTAATCGCGTATTGGACAAGAATTGATGTTTCTAACGTGTAGTAACACTTCAAACTTGATCAAAATCAAAGCTTTCTTGCTTGTCTTGCTGAAAATCACGATGTGTGTGTGTGTGTGTGTGATGGTCGCGGCCGAATGGGGGGTTTGGGATTAGGGTTGGGTTTAATTTTGTTAAGTTTAAGTTTTAGGTAATTGCACTTAACCCCCTTTGTTTATATTTTATAAAAACTAAGCTTTTAAACACTTTTTAAAAGGTTTTAACTTACTAATATAAACATTATTAATCAACAATAATAATCATATGTATTATTTTCACTAGTCACAAAAATACACGAATTAAATACACACGTTGGCACGTTACAAGATAAAATCCATAAATAATATTTAAATCGCACAAGCACAACTAATAACCAACATTATTAGTTAAATAATTATCTGTTTATCATTATTAATTATTACTAAGTCACCAACATTCAATGACAACTAGTGTGTGCTAACGACACGTGTATGCAAGACCTAACTGAACTAACGGAGTTTGGTAATGGAAAATTACCAGATGTCACATTATCTCCATGTTGAAAGAATTTTTGTCCCGAAAGTTGCGTTACATGGTATGTGTTCCATCACTGGTCTACTGCATTGGCACAAAGTAATCAAGTGAGTTTCGGGTGAGTTGCCACATCATCCCCATGTTGAAAGAAATTTCGTCCCGAAATTTAAATCAATACCTTCGTCGGCTGGCATCGTATTTTCGAATAGTTGAGGATACTTAAGCTTCATCTAGTCCTCACGTTTCCACGTGAATTCTGGTCCACGTCTCGAGTTCCAACGAACTTTGACTATGGGTATTTTGCTTTGCTTAATCGTTTTTACTTCACGATCCATCACCTCGACCGGTTCCTCAATGAAGCGTAATTGTTCATCTACTTGCACTTCCTCAAGAGGTACTACCATTGTTTCGTCCGTTAAGCACTTCTTCAGATTTGAGACATGAAATACATCATGGATTCCACTCAGTGAATCAGGTAGGGCTAATCGATAGGCCACTGGACCTATTCTTTCCAATATCTCAAATGGTCCAACATATCTCGGATTTAGCTTTCCTCTTTTGCCAAACCGAATGACGCCTTTCCATGGTGAGACTTTCAATAAAAAATTTTCACCAACCAGAAATTCTAGAGGTTTCCGTCGTTTATCTGCATAGCTTTTCTGTCTGTCGCTCGCTGCAGCCATACGGTTCCTTATTTGTACAATCTTCTCAGTGGTCTCGTGCACTAACTCGGAACCCGTTAGCTGGCTATCACCAATTTCAGCCCAGCAAACTGGTGATCTACATTTTCACCCATACAAAGCTTTAAATGGTGCTGCCTTTATACTGGTATGATAACTATTGTTGTAAGAGAATTCCACCAATAGTAGGTGGGCTTCCCAGTTATTCCCAAAGTCAATCACACAAGCATGTAGTATGTCTTCTAGTGTCTGTATAGTACGCTCACTTTGACCATCAGTTTGTGGATGATAAGTAGTACTCATGTCTAATCGCGTACCTAAAGATCTCTGTAACGACTGCAAGAAGTACGACGTAAAACGAGCATCACGGTCAGAAATAATTGAGGCTGGTACACCATGTCTCGAAACTATTTCCCTCAGATAGAGTCGTGTTAACTTCTCCATTTTGTCCGTTTCCTTTATTGCCAAGAAATAAGCGGACTTCGTTAATCGGTCTACGATAACCCATATCGTGTCACAACCAGTAGAAGTCTGTGGTAGTTTGGTAATGAAATCCACTAAGATTTATTCCCACTTCCACATAGGGACCTCAGGTTGTTGTAATAATCCATATGGTTTCAGATATTCCACTTTTACCTTCGAGCAGGTCAGACACTTACTCACATATGTAGCTACATCCGTTTTCATGTTAGGCCACCAGTAGTGCGCCTTCAAGTCATGATACATCTTATCAGATCTAGGATGTATGGAGTACTTAGACTTGTGTGCCTCACTCATGACTAAGTACCTAAGATTTCCATGCAGAGGTATCCAGAGTCTCTCCATGAAATAACGAATCCCATCCGCTTTCACTTCAAGCTGTTTGTCCATTCCTCATAAGGATTCTAACCCAATGTTTTCTGCCTTCAGAGCTTCGGTCTGAGCCTCTCGAATTTGTTCAGGTAACTGTGTGCTAATTGTAAGTTGTGGAGCTCCCGGATGGTATTTTATAGCACAATCATAGTCGTTCAACAATTCCACCCAGCGTCTTTGCCTCATATTCAATTCCTTTTGCTCAAAGATGTACTGAAGACTCTTGTGATCAGTGTAAATTGTGTACTTGGTACTGTACAAGTAATGTCTCCAGATCTTTAAGGCAAAAACTACCACACCCAGCTCCAAGTCATGGGTGGTATAGTTCTTCTCATGAACCTTCAGTTGTCTCGAGACGTAAGCTATCACTTTATCTCGCTGCATCAGGACACAACCAAGTCCTTGAATAGAAGCATCGCAGTAGACTATGAAGTCATCACTTCCCTCTGGTAACGCCAATATCGGTGTGCTACACAGTTTCTGTTTCAGTTTCAGTAACTGGAAAACGAACTCTTGACTATCACCCTATTTATACAGTGTTCCTTTATGAGTCAAAGCCATGAGAGGTTGTGCGATCTTGGAAAATCCTTCAATGAAACGTCGGTAATATCCTGCCAGTCCAAGAAACTGTTGTATCTCATTGGGCGTCTTGGGAACCGACCAATTCTTTATTGCCTCAATCTTTGCTGGATCAACATGTATTCCTTTCTCATTAACAATATGACCAGAAATTGTACTTCACGTATCCAGAATTCACACTTAGAAAACTTGGCGTACAGTTGTTCTTTCCTGAGTAATTCTAGGATTAAACGTAAGTGCTCCTCATGTTCTTCCTTGGTCCTTGAGTAGATCAATATGTCATCGATGAACACAATAACAAATCGATCAAGATAGGGTTTGCACACACGATTCATGAGATCCATGAATACTGCCGGTGCATTTGTCAACCCAAATGGCATGACCAAGAACTCATAATGACCATAACATGTACGAAATGCTGTCTTCGAGATGTCTTCCTCTTGAACTCTCAATTGATAATAACCAGACCTCAAATCAATCTTAGAATAATAGCTTAATCCTTGAAGCTGATCAAACAAATCATCTATACGAGGTAAAGGGTATTTGTTCTTGACTGTAACCTTGTTCAGTTCTCTGTAGTTGATACACATTCGAAATGTACCATCCTTTTTCTTGACAAAGAGAATAGGTGCTCCCCAAGGGTATGAGCTCGGTCGGATAAACCCTTTATCCAACAACTCTTGCAGTTGAGCAGATAGTTCCTGCAGTTCATTCGGAGCTAACCCGTAAGGTGCTCTCACTATCGGAGCGGCTCCGGAAGTCAAATCAATCTGGAACTCAACTTGACGATGAGGGGGTAATCCAGGCAGATCCTCTGGAAACACCTCCGGAAAGTCACGAACTACCGGAATATTCTCTTTCTTCTTTTCCTCCAGTTGCTTGTCAGTCACTAGAGCTAATACAGCTAAGCGACCTTTGCGTAACAACTACTGTGCCTTCATGTATGATATGATGCCTATCACAGCACCACCTTTCTTGCCATTAACCGAGAGAATTTCCCCGTCTAGGAGAGGAATACGGATAACGTTCTCGTGGCAAATGACTTCCGCCTGCTTCTCAGAAAGCCAATCCATGCCCACGACCACATCAAAACTCCCAAGCGTAACAGGCATGAGATCGATGTCAAAAGTATGACCGGCAAGTTCTATCTTGCAACCCCTGAGGATGTGTGTCACGTGAATTTGCTTACCATCAGCTAATTCTACCGTATGTTTAGATTCCAATGGAGAAGGCATATCACTAAAGAGGCTACTAAACTTAGTAGAGATAAAACTTCTATCGGCTCCAGTTTCAAACAATACAGTAGCAAAATGACCGTTAACAGAAAATTTACCAGTAACAGTAGTAGGGTCGTTTAGAGCCTCACCTGAACCCATGACAAAGGCTCTCTGTTTAGCTCTACCGTTGTTTCCACCATTATTGTCACCATTGGCATTATTGTTGTTGTTGTTGTTGTTTCCACCATTTCCAGCACCATTCCCGTTCTTCTTCAACTAAGGACAATTCCTCTTGTAGTGTCCTTCCTTCCACATTCAAACCAACCTTTTAGTGTTTCTTGGGATTGCTGAGGCTTCTTCATCAACTCACCATGGCAATCCTTTGCTGCGTGCCCAGCCTTACCACAATGCTAGCATCGAATATTGTTACACCTGCCCGTGTGGTGATAGTTGCATCGGTTACTTTTGGGATATTTCCCCACATATCCACCTTGTCCCTGGGAGGAGGAGGATGACTGATTAAAGTTACGATTGTTGCCAAACTTCCTTTGCTGCTGTGGATGCTGATGCTGCTAGGTGTACTGTTATTGCTGTTGATGTTGTTGAGATTGGCTGTTTGATGAAGATCCCTTGTTGCCAGAGTTGTCCCACTTGCGTTTATTGTCAGGCACGCTTGCCGCAGTGCCCCGTTTGGGTAGCTTTCCCTGCTCCACTGCTTGATCAGTAAGCTTGTGAGCCAATCGAATAACCTGCTGGATAGTGGTGAGGTTCACAGTAGTCACCATGCTTTGTATCTCCGGAACCAAGCCATGCTGATAAAGCTCAATTCATTTGATCGGCGGATCAATCATGCCAAGGAAAAGTGTCGCCAACTCGTGAGACCTCGTAGTGTAGGCCTCTATCTCAGATCCTTCCATCTTTAACTCCAAGAAAGCCTCCAACTTCTAGACTTCATCCGGCTCTTCCTCCAGATCTTCTTCTAGCTCCTCTTCAGGGTCTTCCTCATTAGGGTCTTCCCCAGGTGTAGGGGCATCCGCAATCTGAAGTGCCGCTAGCTGTGCCTCCAGCTCAGTCAATCTATCATCTGTCCCTACTCTGTGAAGCTCTTGCGCAGACATGTGCTCAGTAAGTGTGAAAACATTACTAGCCAAGGTATGATGCCCACCAATGGCCATCGAGAGTCGCTCCTGAAGCATCTCTACCTGGAAACGCAACTGACGCATCTCATATCATAGAGTGAAGTTCTCATCAGTGAGTCCTCTAATGCGTTATCGCTTAATGTCTAACGTAGCCACTAAAGCTGTAATCGCCTGCTCAAGAGGGATGTCTAGGGAAGGAAGAGTAGGTGATATAGAGGCTATCGATGACCTATTCCTAGGTCGGGTAGGAGCTACAAGTGGTACACGCTCTCTATAAGGCATACGACGTACGTAGGTGGGGTAGAAATCCTAGTTCCGCGGAGGATCGAGCTTAGGCGGTATGAAAGGCTGATCCCAGTCTATCTCGCTAGGAGGATAAGGATACCAGGGCCAGTTAAATCCCTTATCAGGTACGAGAGAAGTAGGAGGTGACTCAGATCACGCCGGTCTCTTACCCAAATCACGGGATGATGATGCCATGCTGCGAAGTACGTGATGCGTATGCCAATGAGTATACAGTAAGGAAGTAAGTGACGAGTAACTAACAAACTGTGAGGTTATATTCTAGTGTGTATGCAACCTAGTTCCCTATAACCAATGGCTCTGATACCAATCTGTCACACTCTCAAAATCCACTTGTGGGGTTTTACCATAAGGCATGTGACAAACCAGGATCTCAGTCATTAGTTACTCAGAACGACTCTATATGAAAATACAACCAAAATCAGAGTTTAACTTTATCAATAGTAATTTCAACCTGAGAATAGCATACTAAAATAGTCAACACAATGGTTGGTGAGTTCAAGAGTTTCAGTAAAACATAACTATATCAGCATAAAATATAAGAGTGCATGAATTAGATAGCTAGTCTAAATTCACAAGTAATAATCATAGTGATTTCGCGATCAAAGCTGACTGTGTTTCGTTTGTTGCCTCCAGTCACGACTTACCAGGTCGTGACAATGTTTACGTTAGGACAAAATTGCACCCGTTTGACCTCGAGTCGTACAGGTGGGGCTTGTCAGACCCAGTAGCACTACCCAAGATCTCCCGCTAGTTACCATTATTAACGATCCAAAAGTGTGAGGACTTTCATGGCATTCAACACTATATCATACTTTACACATCTAATTATAATAAAGCGTTTGTAAGTCAGTATACTATCTCCCCTAAAAGAGTTTGTATAAAAGAGTGGGGCATGAACTCACCTGGTATGCACACAAACACTTTACACATCTTATTATAATAAAGCGTTTGTAAGTCAGTATGCTATCTCCCCCAAAAGAGAGTGTATAAAAGAGTGGGGCATGAACTCACCTGGTATGCCCACGAACGATATAAAAGCTAACTCGAAAGAGAGAGGAAAGACAACCTTCAGAGGTTACCTAGTACATGCAACTACTTGAGTACGTGTACACGGAACCATAACAACCCTAAGTGCTCAATAACACATTGACCAAAGGTTTTAGAAAAACAAGACACATTTGACCTAGTTGAACCGTTTGACCCGTTGGTGACATATTAATTAAAATTACATTTAATCAAGCATAAAAGTTCATCATACATGGTTATCATACAAGTTATTCACATATGTCATTTCATCAACCACTTGTTCTACCTAGATCATCATACTACTAGATTATCAGACAAGTCATGCGAATCTCAAGTAATCATCATGCTCCACACAATTGCAATTACATCACAACTAATGCATTATACCTAGAGTCTAATCATGCACAACATGCCATGTGAAGCCACTCATAACTTCACACCCTAAACCCTGTCAATCCTACTAAGTAGGGGCCTCAAATTCGCATGCGTGTATGACGATCACCATCACATTATTCAACAAGATTCATAGCAACCAAAATATTCAACAGTGATCTATTACAATCCCAAACATGATCATATAATCACCCAACACAATCCATCACCATGTATACCTACTAAGAGATCAAATCTCCAAATAACCAAACAAGCATCCATATGACCCAACTAATCCATTCCACCACATTAGACACCATCAATGAACATTCTAACATGATTCTAACGTTACAAACATGCCCAATTCATCATATCTAAGATTCTATGCAATTAAAGTTTCCCTTTCGGGCAAGTACCTCCCAAAATCTATCCAACACCCAAGACATACTTGAATTCATTAACAATATACCAATTCAAGCTCATATCCTTCATTTAAACATGTTCAACACCATCAAATCATCATAATTCACAAAACCCATATCCAAAAGTTTCTACTTTTAGTAAGGTATGAACTACATTACAATTCTTGGATTTCTAGCATAATCATCATCATTCTAACATTCATACAGCATCATAAACACCATATCATCAACAATTCATCATCAAATCACCAACTTCATGCAATAAAGTTACTATTAATAGCAATGTATGAACAATGCATCAAAATCATGAATTTATTTCATAATCCACGTAAACCATCAACAATACTATCTAACTAACATAATACATTCATCAAACTAATCAAAAATCAACATCCCATCATAAAGTCAACTAGGGTTTCGGCCAACACATCAAAACTATGAAAAACCCATAAAAATGTAACCTTTAATCACGAATAGGACAATAATTGATGTTTCTAAAGTGTAGTAACACTTGAAACTTGATCAAAATCGAAGCTTTCTTGCTTGTTCTTGCTGAAAATCATGGTGTGTGTGTGTGTGTGATGGTTACGGCCGAATGGGGGGTTTGGGATTAGGGTTGGGTTTAATTTTGTTAAGTTTTAATTTTAGGTAATTACACTTAATCCCCTTTGTTTATATTTTATAAAAACTAAGCTTTTAAACATTTTTTAAAAGGTTTTAACTTACTAATATAAACATTATTAATCAACAATAATAATCATATGCATCATTTTCACTAGTCATAAAAATACACGAATTAAATACACACGTTGGCACGTTACAAGATAAAATCCATAAATAATATTTAAATCTCATAAGCACAACTAATAACCAACATTATTAGTTAAATAATTATCTATTTATTATTATTAATTATTATTAAGTCACCAACGTTCAACGTTAACTAGTGTGTGCTAACGACACGTGTATGCAAGACCTAACAGAACTAACGGAGTTTGGTAATGGAAAATTACCGGACGTCACAGATATTCAACACATTTCACTGATAAAGAGTGTCTTATTCTAAAACCTAGCTTTGTAATTCCTGATGAATGGATTTTGTTGAGAACATCGAGAGACAAAGACACATATTTACTTGACATGAATAGTTCATATTCATTTCTAATTGCATCTTGTTTGTTGTCTAAAGCCTGGGCAAGTGATTCAATGTTATGGCATCATCGTCTTGATCATGTAAACATTAAAAATATGAACAAGTTGGTTAGAGGAAATCATGTTATAGGCCTACCATTGAAAGAATTTCAACTTACTGAACATTACATGTCATGTTCAAAAGGGAAACAACATAAATTTTCTCATTGTAACACCCGGCCTCTCACACCACCAATATTGTCCGCTTTGCCCACGAGGAGCTCACGGATTTGCTTTTGGTTGCCCGAGTGAAAACTTCCCAGGGAGGTCACCCATCCATGGATTGCTGCCACCTGAGCACGCTTAACTTGGATAAGTACACGCTTAACAGAATAAATAAATTTGAAAAAGTTGAAAAATTTTAGAACTTCAATGGAAAAATGGTGTGAAAAGTGATGCGACTAGTTGAACTAGTCGCAAGCAAGTAGTACACAGAAGCGAAAAGTCATTATGTGTGAAAACTCTAATTTCTCGCGCGAGAAGTCAGATGCCTATAAAAGCAACAGTTGTGCGGGAAGTGCATCATTCGCACGAGAACTTTTTGATTTTCACTTTTAAAAATTTTATGTGTTCAAACATTACCATACTTGATATTATTGCTCATTGTGGTCGTTCATTGTGATTATAGTGATAGATAAGGTAGATTTATGGATTTTGATTGATTTTATGTATGTTTGATTCATAACCATTTGTTTTTTGACAAATGGACTAAAATTGAACAAAATTAACCATATGAAACCTTAATAGTAACTTAATCGACAACACATGAATATATTTTAACTGTTGAAACACTCTAAATTTGCTTAATTTGAAAATCTAAAATTCACAGAACTTGTCGCATGCGAAAAGCTTCTGAAAATGAACAGACACGATAACTTTTGAATTCGCATAGAACTTGTCGCATGGAAACTTGTCACGTGGAAACTTTGACTAGTCGCGCGAAAAGTTGACTTTTGTCAAAATTCAGATTCATGCGAGAACTAGAGTTTTCGCGGATACGTTTAAATTTTTCCAAAATTTTCTAAGTCTGAAAATTCTGAAAATTTCATTGTGTACTTATCCAAGTCTATTAATTTTTTAGATGGGGAGACGAATGGTTTTTAATAAAAACCATAATGCAGTTGCTTATCTTGGAGATGTTCCAGAAGACAAAGCTTTATTCAGATCTTTGATTTATGGTATAAAGACATCCAGGATTCATCATGCTATTACTTCTAATCCCACTATCTACTCAGATGTGGTGGATCAGTTCTGGCTGACAGCAGACAATGAGAGAGTTGAGCAGGGTGAACCATGCATATCTACCACAATTATAGGCAAGAGGATTGTTATCACTGCTGAAGTGATTAACAGTGTTTTATTACTCGAAGATCAGCCCAATGCGCCAGTCAAGTTAGAAGATGATATGGCAAGAGATTGTTTGAAGAGAACGAAATATGATCACCGGTGTCCTTCATTAGAGAAGAAATATTCACCTCCATTCGGGAAGTATCTATTTCATGCGGTTATCCATTGCTTGAGCAACTAGAAGGCGGGAATGGATAGTCTCAGTGTAGTATTTAGATCCCTGCTGATATCCCTAGTTAATGATCTACCTTACAACATATCCAAAGCTATCTTCTTAGAGATACAGAAGCTATCTTCTTAGAGATGTAGAAGAATGTGATAGTTACTGTGGGGAAGAAGTTCATTATGTACCCTAATTCATTTAGCTGATAGTGAAGGTTGCTCATCCTGAGGTAGCCATATCTGATTCATCTACCTACGTTGTTAAGGTGATGAAGAAAGATATATTCAATTACTTACTAGGAGCAAGGGGGAATGCTTGGGATGGCACTCATTTTGCAAAACTTGGGAGATTTGTAGAGGATTATCAGGGAGAGGCACAATAAGCTGAAGAAGTTGCTCCACAAGCTGAGCAAGCAAGCCCATTATCCAGTGTTCCTAAAGATCCACCTGGTAGTTCTCAACCCACTAGCATGTCTATAGATGTTGAGAATGATTCGTGGTTTAGTTCTAGGAGTGAAAGGGATAGTGATCAGATCGGGAAACTACCTTTTGTTTTACAAGAATGTCCTAGAGTGCAAGAAACACTTGCCAAATGCACTGCTTAGGAACATGAGGCTGATTTTGTTCCTGACGATTCACCGACTACTTGGGGAAGGAAGAAAAGGATGGCAAGGAAGACTAGTGAAAGTCCACGTGAGAGGGGTAGAGGACGAGGAGTGTTGAGAAAACGTCAGCCCCCAGTTACCACTGTGTTGACAGATAAAGATATGCCTATATCAGAGACTCCGGTCATAGTTACTTAGCCTACACCAATAGAGAATCCTGTGATTGTTAAAGAATCAACTACTGTAACATCATCTGCCATGCGCACTACTAATGATGTGTTGAGCACTCCTCCTAGAGGTCAAGGTTTTGATGAGTCAGTTAGGATGGAAGATTTTTGTAGTACTCCTCCTGCGCAAAGACACGATGCTAGTGCTTCAACTAGTTTACTTACATCTGTGACTCTTGAGTAAAGAGTAAACATGTTAGAGAAGGAGATGTTGGAAAAGACACAGATGATTGATGATCTACAGAGACAGATGTTTGAGAAGGATGAAAGGATCAAGAATCTTGTACCTCAGCAATAGTTCCTTTTTAGCTATGTTTAGATTCTAGAGCAGAACATTAGAGATCTCACTTTCCATGTTCTATTTTCGTTTACTCAACAATGAACCGCAGAAGTTGTAGAATCAAGTGGACAAAAAACTGCTGATCCCGAAGTTGCTTATGATCCTGTGGATACTATAGAGCATGATGTTGATCCTATTGTTATAGAATGGACAACAAAGACTACTAATGTTTATCAAAAGCCATCATCCACCGATCATACTACAGCTACTGAGGATCAACCTATAGTTTTTACTAGAGAGGCGTTTGTAGAGCCTGAACATGATATACCTATCCCTGAGCCTACTAACGATGATGATGATTTGGGGATGATAGATTTCAGTGGTGATGAAGAGGATGATTTGGATGATGATGATGATGATGATGATGATGATAATGATGATGATGATGATGATGATGGAGATGATAGTGATGATAATGAGGGTAATGATAAAGATGACAAGAAGGATGATGATAAAGATTAGGGCAGAGATATGGGTTCAGTAGCTGGTCCTTCTAGTTCATTGGGTACTAATAATGTCTCCGAAACAAATCCCGATGACTCATTTGACTATACACCTCTAGATCCCGCTACCGAAGAAGCCTACGATAGAGAATTCTATACTTTCCAACAAAAGATTATTGTTAAGGAGACGGATGAGGATTTTGATACATTTGAAGATTTGGATGAGACCATAGATTACACAGAAATATTTGAGAATAGTCTTAATGACTTTTTCTCAGATATCATGATTGAAGAAGGGGAGATTATTGGAGAGTCTAGCACTGAGGAAACGACTGACAAGACAGATGATAAAACAAGTCAAAGTGTTGTACGTCAGGTTAGAATTCTTATAGTTGCTGCTCCTCCTCCACCAGCTTATATTCAAATGCTGAGACATTCTAAGCCTTTCACAAGGTACGGAAACTCAGAACCTATTATTAGTTGGGCGTACGATGAGGAAAAGAAAATGTATGTTATCAAGAGATGGGGTGGAGCAATAGATTATTAACAAGACTAGCATAATTTCCATACACTCAGAGTGTCAGATTTATATACTATAGGTCATGTACTATTTATTAACCCAAGCAACTATAGCAAAGGAAACTGGATTAGGAATATGATTTGGAGGCAGAGTAAGACTAACTTTAAAGATTTCAAGACTACTAAATCTAAAGTGATAGAGGACGAGACACAAATTGATCCTAATATGAACAAGCCAATAAAGACCCCTATACATGCTCATGTGCTTGTTAACAGTTTGTCTAAACAAATATGGTGGAGTTGTGAAAAGGAGACGGGACATGCGTTGATACACTGTGTTGATAGAGAATATCGTATCATCAACCCTGCGGATTTGTTCAAATTTGAAAAAGAAGATTTGATGAGGTTGCAGGCATGTCCAATTGCAGCAGAATAATCTATTCATTTCATAGCAGCACAGCTCGGTTGGTTGATTAAGAAGGCCCTGGACAACAAGATGTATGTATATGGGGGCAGTTACAAGGTTGTAGACGTGGACTTCTGAAGACATTGATTCTCCAAGCCTAGTGGGAGATTGTAGGGTTGAGCCTAGAGGCTCGTAAAATCAAATCAAGATTATAAAGATCAAGTCATGCGACAACCTAAAGTTATCACACAAAAACTACATCTTGCGCGAGAACTAGGAAGTCGCGCGAGAACTGTGCGAGAACTTCTTAGTTTAGTATAAATAGATGTTTTGTGATGTAATTTAGAGCTTTTGTCATTTTCCTGATTTCGGTTGTAACTTGTATCTTTCAAATCAGAGAGCAATAGAGTTTGACGTTTATTTACATTCTTGTTCTTCATTTACAATTCAATCTTATCCCAGATATTAACATTCCGCATTCTCATCACGAGATCGATGTTATTCGTAATGTACTGATCCTTAAATAACATGTTACCAACGGGTCAACTAGGTCAAATGTGTCTTTGTTTTCCAAAACCTTTGGGTTAATGTGTTTATTAAGCATTTACGGTTGTTAAACTTCTGGTTACACGTACTTATGTACTCGCGTGTTCTAGGTAACCTTTGACGGATTGTCTTTCCACTCACCGTTAGCCTCTACTTCTGTTCGTTTGCGCACAAGGTGAGTTCAATGCCCCACTTTTATTTACTCTCTTTTTGGAGGAGAAAGCATACTTGTATTTTAACACGCTTTACTATTATAACATTTGTTTAATGTGACATAGGGTGTTATACCATTGAAAGCCCTTACACTTTCGGATCATTAATTAAGGAATCTAGCGGGAAATCTTAGGTACAACTGGAGGTCAAGTGGGTGCAATATTATCCTAAACGACTAACAACGTCATGACTTGGTATGTCATGGCGGAAGGCAAACAAATGAACATAGTGAGCTTCGATCGCGAAATCACTATGGTTATTTCTAATGAAATTAGGCTAGCTATCTATTTCAACACACTTGTTTGTGTATTTTACAAACGCTATTGTTTATGATGACTTTTAGTATGCTTTTTCAGGTCGTTACTAGCAGCTGCCCTTAGGAGCACTCACGAGTCAAGCATGCTTTGAACACTCATTGTTTTACATTTGGTTTATTGCATAGTTACATACATTGGTTTGGGCGTGTGTTTTGTGCATTTTACATTTTAATACTTTGGGTTAGAAATGTTTAGTAATCGCTTCCGCAAATGTTTTAAAGTCTTAAACTCTGGTTTGTTTTAAATGTTACATATAGTGTCTTTTTGAGTAACTAATGACTTGGATCCTGGTGTGACATTGGTTCTTGGAACCTTACTTATATAAGACAAAACATAATGATGGTTTGCGGAACCCGATTCCCAATCGGTTTGTGATAATTGTTGCCACATAGGACAACGACTTGACATGCTGTTACACCTTAGTGAGGCTGGAGGCATAGGGCCACTAGATACTACAATTCTTCAACAAAACCAAAAGAACCTATTATATCCTTAATATTTCGCATAATTTTATCACAAAATGGCTAGAAAACATCAGTTTGTCATAAATACGTATCAAAACAAACATTATCAATCTTTTATATGTATCTTAATGACTAAATTATCAGCCACTAATTATATTTGGGACTTAATATTTGGTGACTCTTGCAAATGACTGATATTTAGTCCCTAAAACTTGGACAACTAATTGAAGACTAATCTTCAGTCATAAATATATATACACGATAAGATTATTCGGAGGGAAATTAGATGGTAACTAAATTTCACTCCCACTCATTATATGAGTAATTGATAACCACTCTCTAATAATAATTAATATCTAATAAATAGGGTACATATTGGGGACTGAAAATAAGTTCTTAATATTCTAAATGCATACTTAAGTAGGGACTGCAGTTTAGTCGAAAATGATTTTTGCGTAAGAAAATGATTAAGGACTAATTTGTTGACTCTA
This sequence comes from Flaveria sonorensis, assembly GCA_025506505.1. NCBI lineage: Eukaryota > Viridiplantae > Streptophyta > Magnoliopsida > Asterales > Asteraceae > Flaveria > Flaveria sonorensis. The sequence continues at coordinate 11,294,285 of CM046427.1, read as the reverse complement.
ATTATTTGTTTTGAATTATTTAGAAAGGTATTATAGATTGAGAATCGGTCTTAAACATATTGGAATTGTTTTTATTCGAATCTGATATTCAGTGTCTAAAGAGGTTCGTAAACTAATAAGTGGTGAATGATGTTCGGTCTCTAATAAAAAAACAAATTTTATTATTACTAATGAACATATTAAAGCATACAAATCAGCTATTCATATTCATAAAGTAAATCAAACCGGGGACTGACTTTTATTCTTGAATGACATTCGCATAGGAAAGTGACTAAGGATTTATTTACAGTCTTTAACAATATGACATAAATTATATAATTTTAAAGAAGGTATCAAAGACTGAAATTCAATCTTAAACATGTTATGAATTTACTTATTTGAAACAAATATTTAGTCTCTAAAGAGTTATGTAAATGTTATAAGTAGGAACTAATATTCAGTGTCCAATAAATAAAACACGTTTTACTATTTCTAGATAACATCTTATTAGAAATTACGAATTAGATACTAACATTCGTAAAGCAAACCGAATCAATGGCTGACTTTTAATATGGAAAAAAATTTGTATAAAAACATAATTAATAACTGATTCATAGTCTTTAATAATTTAACGCAAATTATGTATTTTTAAAAAGGATATCAGAGACCGAAAACCAGTCTTTAAAGTTAAAGAACTTCAAGAAAAAAAGTTGATAATCTAACAGAAGACTATTGATGAAATCTTTAAGCTGCTATTAATTTCCAAAACAAAAAACTTCAATACACACCTTTCAAGATCAATGGTTCATTCAAACACTATATGCATGAATATAAAATTAACATAATACATAATATTCCCACGTCAAATCCAACAAAATAACACAAAACACATTCAAAGTTAAACAAATACAAAAAACATTAGTTAGCATCCAAACCAACTTATAACAACATCATATCAACAATATCTTTTATGCTCAAGTAACATAGCCTACTATGATAAGTTACATTGAAATTCCACCTTATCGCATATCTGAAAACATATTATAATCAGGTTAGATAAATCGTTAAATATAATTTCTTAATAATTAAAAACTTTCAGGATTTCAAATATAAATATACAATCAGAAAATAAATAGTTTTAAATTTCATGTATAACAGGTTGTGTCACACCGTTAATTTCCACAAACGGGGTTTTACCGTTAGGCGTGTGACAAACCACGATCTCAGCCACTAGTTACATCAAACGACACATCAATTACAAAACACAATTACTCGTTAACATTTGAAATTTCCAAAAACAGTGTTAACAATGTAAACGTGAAAATAATTACGGAAGCGTAATAATTTGTAAATCAAATGGTGCAGACAGGCGCAAACCAAATAAAGTATAATGGATAGAAATGTATAAATCATTCATTAGACCCCAATGATGATGAATGCATTAGTGGGATGCTCCTAATAGAGCGCACCTTAAGGACCTGAAAGAAACATGCTAAAGTGTCAACATAGTTTGGTGAGTTCACAGGTTTAACAGAAAACAGTAAGTAATGGTAATGAATCCAGATTAAGTAATCAAAGGATATAAGTAGGTAGCTAGCCCACAACAACTCACTATGTGTATGAATTTCACGACCAAACTGACAGTAATAATGTAATGAATGCCCCGGCTGTGGATACCAGACCACAACACAGTAAAACAGGCTAACCATTCACCCGTTTGACCTCCAGTCAAGCTAGCGCGACTAGCCCGGGCGGGGTTTGTCAAACCCAGTAGATCTGCAAACAATCACCTCGCTAATACCACATTAATGGTCTGAATGGGGCGTAGTGGTATCAAAATAGTAAACTAGTATATGCAGTATTACCAATCTAAAGTACCATACAGTTTATGAAAATTAGCATGTTTCTCTCCCCCAAAAGAGAGTATAGTATGAAAGTGAGGCTGTAAACTCACCTTAGGGTGCACGGCAGACAAAAGAAACCAAATACCACAATGGTAACCTCAAACATTACACAAATAGGTTTATAAGTTTGTGCATAAAACATGGTCACGATGCCCAAGTCATATCACACAATGTTCAACCCAATTCAACGCATAAAATCAAGCTTTGAAAACAATTCATACAAGAATTCATTACAAATCATCTATACACTATTTTAGGATGAAAAAATTGGAGGTGCTCCAAGATTCATGGGATTGCTCCCAAAATCATTTATTTTGACCATAACCCCATCAAAATACAAACCATGTATCCCCTTTGTTTGCTGTCAAAAAGGACAGTTTTGACCTACCTTCACTAAAAATGCAATAACTAGATTTGTTCACGCCCAAATTAAGTGTGGTTGGACTTTCTAGAAACTAGACTCAAAAATACACAATCTGGACTCAAGAAAAGAAGTGATTGAGTTTATTATCATCAATTTACAACGTGCACAAGTTGATTAACAGAATCTGCTAGAATCATGAAATATTCAAGTTTACACTAAACAAGCATCCTACACTGACCACGGACTTCACAAGACCGTGATATCATCTAAAAGAAGTTTGGACACTCATCCAAGTGTCTTTGCATGAACCTAAGCGTTATCAAGACTCAAACCATACGATTTATACCCAAACCCTTTCCAATGATCATTACCCGACCCGATAACTTCATTATCACATATCAATCGACAAACTCAACCCATTTGCCCCCACTTTAATCGACTTCCAGCCCCAATATCAACCCTAATCTGAATTTATATCCATCATAGCACAATACCTATGATTTCTAACAAGGAACAAAGCAATAACATGACCGAATCAAAGAATAACACACACAACACACAAGAACAACAAAGCGCAGCCCTAGAAAGTCGACTTTTACTTCATAATTCAAAGTGGGCAGAAGGAAATCGCGTTGTAGAGGCTTGAGGATAAAGGGTGTTAGCGTATGACAGAAGGAGAGGGTCAATTAGGGTATGAATGGAGGTGATCGTAGCGGTTTGGTGGAGGAGAAGGGAGGATCGGCCGAAAGGGAGGAGGGAGAGGGGTTCACGATCGGTTGGGGGGGGGGGTTTAGGATTTTGCATGAAGTGTGTGTGTATTATTTTGCATGTAAAGGGTCTTTCGTTTGCTTTCGGGTTGGGCCAGGTGAACATGTGATGACTACAAGTATTTAACATCAACTACCAACACTTACCACGCTCAATATTGTTTTCCAAATTTGTTTAGTTGGTAATTACAATAATAATTATTAATTTATAATAGTAATTATTATTATTTAATAATCGAAATTTGGTTAATCATTGGTTAACAAAACTCATCATAATGGAGGAAGGTTAAGTTAAGGGAACGAGGTTAACCTGAGAACTAGGGTTGTCACAGGTTGTGTTCATGTCGACTTGTGAATTACTTATGAGTATGCTTCTAAAACGAGTAGGTCGGGTCAGACGGAGTGCCACATTAGGGCGTGTTGAATTAAAAAACAGATTATGGTGGGTCTGATTCGAGACGGGTAGGGTTGATTATAGAACTAGTATAAAATAAGTTCAAACTTAAACAAATATACAAAATATCATCAAAGTGGAAAAATACCTCGTATGCTCAACTATTGAATCAAATCTAAACCAGAACTCGGTGCTATATGGGTAAAATTTGACAAAACTTTATTAAATACTATGTGCGCTACCTTCATATTTACCTGCCAACATTATATTCATATTGAATGTTTGAATAATATGAAACAATTCTATTGATACATGTATGTTAGAAAGAATAAGACTAGTATTTTAGAAATTTAAATAATCAAAACTCTTAATACAATTAAAAACTTAGCATAACAAATCTCATCATCTGAGTCAACATATTCATTGTCATTTTTGGACTTATCGGTGTATGCATCTCTAGATTTGTCCCTAAACAAAAATCTTCCTTGTGATGTGTTTATGCTTGGTTCAACAAAATGAAAGAATCTTCCTTTTAAGCATTCCAGGACGTGTCTATGCTTATAAATTGAGGTTCAAATGTGATGTGTTTTCTATGATTATAGTGTCTAACCATGTGCATTTAAATAAAATAACACACCGATCTCTTATGAAATTACTTTGTCAAGATATCTATAATAATCATCTTCGACATCATTATGAACGTCATTGATCGTACTCCACAATTTTGTGTTTGCATGCAATCATCTCTTGACTTAACTATAAATTTACCCACGTTCACTATACATCCCTTATGATACAAAACTCAATTATTAGGAAGAGAAGACAATGTATACAACTCCACATTAATTTGAGATAAATTTTACATATACTTTTCTCGAATCTATTCTCAATTTTAAAAATAGAATCATGAATCTACTTCTTGATTCAGATTCCTTTTCATCATAAGAGTCTGATTTAGGTCCAGTTAATCAGGTTATTGAACAAGCTCCACAGTCTTCAGATACAGTTTCTTCTACAATATGTTCTGATTGAAACAATTCAAGTTCCATTTGAAGATTCCTCTCCTGAGTCACATTTATCAGAAAGAAAAACTTGTGACATAAATCAAGAGGAAACAATTGTCTATCAACTAGCCGGAGGAGTTGTTGAGAATGAACCTGTTGGACACATTTCTAACTTAGACGAAATTATTTCTAAAGATGAGATTCCTTAATTGAGAATTGTGACACCCTACATATAACCCACATCGGCCGTGGACAGGAGAGATTCCTAGTTCATAAGTAATGTCTGGCATCTAATATCACCAACGTGTTTTGGCGTATTGCATGTAGATGAGAGGAGAACTCTACAGTTAAGCATACTCAGGTGGCAGCAATCCAGGGATGGGTGACCTCCCTAGGAAGTTTTCACCTGGGCAAATCGTGACACGTGGGCAAAGAGGACAATATTGGTAGTGTGAGAGGCCGGGTGTTACAGAATGGTATCAAAGCCACTCCAGTATCGTTCGGGAAGTGGGACATACCCCATCAAGGATGGTGACTTCTCCGGCTCATCGAGGACAATGAGTCCAAAGGGGGGGTGATTGTGACACCCTACAAATAACCCACATCTGTTGTGGACAGGAGAGATTCTTGGTTCATAAGTAATGTCTGGAATCTAATATCACCAAAATGTTTTGGGCGTATTGGTTGTGGATGAGAGGAGAACTCCACAGTTAAACGTGCTTAGGTGGCAGCAATCCAAGGATGGGTGACCTCCCTGGGAAGTTTTCACCTGGGCAACCAAAAGCAAATCCGTGAGCTTCTCGTGGGCAAAGCGGACAATATTGGTGGTGTGAGAGGCCAGGTGTTACAAGAATTCACTGAAACCATCCAACAAACGTAATTATCAGACCATTATCTTAAGGTGTAGGCACATGAAGTCAGTCAGGTGCAAACAACACATGTTTTTATACATGTTTAATTTCTCCAATAGTGCCAAAGAATGTGGAAATGGCTCTGAAAGAAAATAGCTGGTTTGAAGTGATTGTAAGGTTTATACTTAAAGGCTGGTGCAACTAAAGCATCCAAAGAGCTCTCAGCATGCATGCATGAAGTACAGAGTAAAGTTACTTCAGAAGTTTTACACCACTCAAAGAAAATAAGCTAATTGTAAAATCTTTCGAAGCCAAAATTACAAACTCTTCTAAAGCCAAAGATAAAGTCTTCCGAAGCTTCAGAGACAAAGTCTTCAAAAGCCAAAGACTAAATTCTTTTGAATACAGAGATGACATACTTTCTCTGATCACCTTCTGACAAAAGCTAAACAACTTTCCACTGCCACTCTGAAGAGTCACTAACTTATATGAGTTGGTGGAAAGGTCCAAGCTTTTGTCAACTGTATATTATGGTCATTGGTCTGTAACTTTCTACTTCTGTACCTTTTATCCTTTTTGTAATACATTAGGACGTGAGCTATGGCATATCATAGTCACTAGTCAAAAGGCAATCGGCCTTTTGACTTTACATTGATCTTGTTGTCTAGATTAGTGTTTCTAACTTGCTTTCAAAGTATAGCCAGCTGTAGGATGTAGTATAAAGTGTCTCAAGTACTTGTATCTTTATGTATGCTTTGTAACACTTGTAAGAACTTAAGATCAATATACATCATTCTTGAAAACCATACATGAGTTTTCTTTGTTCTTGTTCTTTTACTTGTGTTCTTTGTACCATCTAACCGGTTCCTTATTTGATCTATTAAGTATTGCATATCTCTCCATCCTTGTGAAACTATTGCATTGACCACCCTTCACCGATCCTGTAATTAGTATCAGAGCATTTCAGGTTGTTTATTGTAAGATCTCACCATATTTGATAACTTCAGTTTCACATTACACTTTACAACTCAAATGGCAGCTCTTGCTATAGTTGATATGGAAACCAGTACTATGATAAAGTCTCCACTAATCACACCTGATGACTTTGATACTTGGTTCCATTGTATGGAAGGGTTCATCAAGTCACAAGATAGCAGGAAGTGGAGATTTGTTGTCGAAGGACCATACATTCCATGCACCCCTTCAGCAACTGCTGGAGGTGGCATCATACCAAAGGAAATGGCTGACTATTCTGATGAAGACTGGAAAAGAATAGATATAGATCAGAAGGCCATGACCGCTCTTCAAACTTCTCTTCCCAACTCAATATACAGAGGCTTTAAGAAGTGCAAAACTGTTAAGCAGCTCTAGGATGCACTAAGGCTGATGTATGATGGTTCTGATGAAGCCAAAGAGAACAAGAAGGAATCTTGAAATAGCAGTTTGAAAATTTCACCTACAAGACAGTTGAGACCATGACTCAACAATACTTCAGGTATGTTGAGATTATGGATACTCTGATTGATGTTGGTATAAAGCTTGAGAACAAGGATATAGTTAGGAAGTTCATACTACTGTTTGGCCATTAGGAGAACTGAGAACCTCTATACTCTTACTCTCACAGAGCCGTATGGTATCCTTAGTGGGTACCAGATGGAGATGAACTTGCAAAATCCATCCAGCAGCTCTTCCAACAACCAGTAGAGTTTATCCCTTCATATGGTTGAAATGGAAAGCATAGAACGACAACATCATCTCATATGCTTCCCTGAAAACTCCCAAAAGGGTCCTCTCATCACCTTCCCTGAGGTACCAAGGGAGACTTACATCTAAGGAAGCCCATTCCAAGCTCTGCACAAGCCTTTGTGTCTACTGATGAAAGTTGTGGCAACTTTCTTTTTACTCATGAAGACTTGGATTGTATCCATCCAGATGACCTTGAGTACATGGAGAGAGTCCAGCAGATGGCTCTTTTCACTCACAAGGCCAAGAAGTTCTATATGAGGACAGGGAGAAAGTTTCCCAGCAATATGGCCAGTGGAAAGTGTTACAACTTTAACTAGATGGGCCACTTTACTAGCGAGTGCAAGGCGCCAAGAACAAATGGTGGCCAAGCATAGCCCAGGCCAAACTACACTGATGCGAAGCCAGCCCAAACAACATGTTATTGTTGTTGTTGAAGAAGGAGGATTTGACTAGACCTTTCAGGTAGAAGATACTTCTCCAAACTAGGCACTTTTTGGCTGATCATGAAGAAGCTAAGGTACTAGAACATCTTTATAACCCTGAATGAATTACATCTTATAATTTGGAAGTGAGATCTGATCTTGAGTCCTTGAACATCTTAACAGCTTACTTTAAAAGAGCTGAAAATGACTACAAACTTAAAATAAAAGATCTAGAGAAAACCATTTCAACTATAGCATGAACACACAAATTACAAAACTGAGATCAAGGATCTCATTAGTAAATTAACTGAATACCAAGCTAAGTTTGTGATTAGCAAGGCTAAGGTAGAAAAATGTTTCTTGAAGAGGAAACCTTCAAGAACATAATATCTTCATCCCTACATGAAAAGATTTTGTATGAGAATAGGCAAGGACTGGGTTCAAGTGAGATAGCTCCTCCACACACATTGTTATCTGTAAGATCTCCAAGGTATGGAACTTGTCAAGATGAGTTGCCCTCCATAGATACCATTCAAGAAGAGGATAAAGATAAAGAAGAGGTAGTGAAGGATGAACTTAAGGAGAGGGACAAGGGTTATCCTAAGAAGGGACACTATACACCTGGAGAGAAGAAAGAATCCAGGATGACAAAATCTTCAAGGAAGAACTTGATCGGGGTAGCCAAGAGAAAATCCAAGAAAGCCCAAGAGATCAAGGCCACCTTTAACTCCAAGCAAAAGTAAGTTTTCATCTTTGCTGGATTTGATGTGGTAAGAACTATGGACACAATCTTGGAATCTAGTACTAAGAGTTCTAGTTCATGTCCAAGACATCCTGATTCAAGGAAGAAGGCTGAGAAAATGTGCACCACTACTGCACAGCTTGAACCATCTAGTTTAAAGAGCAGGCCTCATCCCAAGAATCTTGTTGCATCATCTGTGAAGATGATGTGTAACACCCGGAGGTTTCAGAAAAACAAAGAAAAGAAAAGTAAGGGAGAAAACAGGAAGTTAGCTCAAAACCAAAGGGTTAAAAGCGTGCAAGCGCCAAACTTGCACGTAGTGGGTTTAAATAAGAAATGCTGCCATACTTTCTCTCCCACAACACTCAACTTTTGGTTCTAGTAAGAGAAGAAGCTCTCATCCAAAATTTAGTGAGAGAAAGTGGAAGAGATCTTCAAAAGGTGAGATTTTAATGTAATTTTTCTCGGTTTTCAGTCGGAACTCAGCTTCTGGACTGAGTTTCGGGTGTTTATTGCTCATTTTATGTGTTTTAGGTGCTAGAACTTTAAGTGGGCTCTCGGGTTTGAGGTATTCTACTTGAAAGCGGTTTTAGGTGAGTTCTAGATCCCTCTTTTACTGGTTTTGTATGTGTTTGGGGCTGTTATGCATACTAGACAGAAGGTTTCTAAACCAAACTATGAATTTTCCATGATGAACGACTGAGTATGGTTGATGTATGTTTTTAGATGATTTCTATGTTGTTGTATGATGTTTAGTATGTATTATGTGTGTAACATGTCAGATCTATGCTAAGTATAAGTTAGAATGATGTTTGGGGACTGGAAGTACGTATGATGCATTGCAGATGTTTTGCATGATGTCCGTTGTGGACATAAAGTGTCCGCTATGGACACTTAGTAGATTCTTCATGGTGTTCGCTGCGGAGATAAAGTTTCCGCTATGGACACTTAGTGTATTTTGCATGCGGTCTGCTGTGGACATCAAACTATCCGCTGTGGACACTTAGAAGGATTTATGCCATCCACTGTGGATTTGCATGTCCGCTATGGACTTTGCATGTCCGTTGTTGACACTTGGTAAAATTTTATGGTTTGTCCATTGTGGAATTGTTCATCCGCTGTGGACTTATTCATCCGCTGTGAATACTTAGAATATTTTGTCATGCGCTGTGGATTTTAAGCTGTCCGCTGTGGACACTTAGAGTATTTTTAAGCTTTCCGCTGTGCATGTGTTCATGCGCTGTGAACACTTAGAATATTTTTGTAATTTTAGGAAATTGAATTAAGTGCTAAGTACCGATGGAGGTTCCCAAGTCAACGAGGTAGATCTTTGCTCAACTATGTGTGGTTTAGCTAACCCTTGTTAAAGCGCAAAGGGGTCTACTCCTTGAGATTGATCGAAAAGTACGAAACAGGATCATTATCGCTCCACCCTGGTATTGTGTCAGCTTTGGCATGACGTGGGGGTTTACTTGTAAGCCCTGGCATAATACCAGCTTTGGTATGATGTGGGGGTATAGCATATGAAAGGATCTAGATAAGATGTAAGATAATAATGAAAGAAACTACAAAACTAACGATAATGAATGATAATGAATGATGATGAACGATGATGGAAGATAATAATGATATTATCTAGATGTATGTATAATGTATGATCACGTACGAAAGTAAGGAAAATGTTTTAAACAAAAGTAAAGTATTTTATTATAAAACTAGAACTCACTCAGCATCGCTGACTTTTGTATGCATAATAGTTGGCAGGTATGTGTTGATGTTAAGAAGGTGCAGGCATGGATGCATAAGCTACTGGGGATGGTTCAAGTCTGGCATCCATATTTTGGAGAATGTTTTTTATTGATACATTTTTTTGGAATGTTAAAGAAATGATATGATTTGACATGCTTTTAATTATTAATGAAAAGTTAAATTTCCGCTACAAAAGGATGAGTTTTATATGTTTTATGCGATGATTGACCAACTGTAAGCCTTCCAAGAATGGGGCCTTACATGATGAAGGAAGTAGAAAGTGATTAAGCTCATCCTCTCACTCAAAACAAGACTCTCAGAAGTATGCAAACTGAATGCATCATGTGTGGTAGTACTTCTCACTTTGCCAAGGATTACATCTACAATCCCAAAAGTACTATCCACATGAATAAGAAGAAAACTTCTGAGAAGAAGAAGAAGAAAATAACTTTGGAAATAAAATATCTTCCTTTTGGAAAATCCAAAGTGAAGAAGAGGATAAGTGAAAGCTTACCTTCGGAAGAAATCTTGGTCTCGAAAGAAAGCAATGCTTCCGAAGTACTGAAGTCTGCTGTAATGGATGCAAAAGCTTCTGAAGGTCCAGTCTCCAAAACATCTGAAGTTATCAAAACTTTTGAAGTATTGAAGGCTAAGTCTAATCTTCCAAAGATGGTGTGGAAGATGAAGGTAGGCCATGTGACTGAAAGTTCTTCATCAAAAACAACAAATGATCCTCAAAACTTACATATAGGATCAATCACTGTTGTATTATTCTCAATTAACTTTGATAAGCCCAAGACCAATGAGGCTTGGGTTTCCAAATGTAACTAAGCATCTCTTTTTATGCAGGAACAACTAAAGACCAAAGGAAATGTGTGGATCATTGACAGTGGATGTTCCAGGCACATGAGAAGCAATGGCTCTTTGCTTTAAAACTTTGAAAGATTTGATAGAGGGTCATATCCTTTTAAAAGAGATTCTAGTGGTTGCATTACCAGAAGGGATAGGGTCACAAATGGTAAGCTCAACATTGAAAAGGTAAACTTTGTCAAGGACCTTGGGTACAATCTTAAGAGTGTATCCCATTTTTGTGATTAGAGACACAACATGCTCTTTACTGAGCACGAGTGCATTATTCTCAAGCTCGGGGTGGTCATTCCTTAAGAGCATATCCTGCTCAAAGCCTCTGGGAAAGGGAACATGTACAAGATGGACTTACAGGAAACATCCCCTTCTGGAGAAGTTTCTTGCTTTCTATCTAGGGCCAATACTGATGAGTCTTTCTTTTGGCATAAAAGAATATGCCATGTAAACTATAAAAATATGAATAAACTAATTAAGAATGATTTGGTAACTGGAATGCCAAAGAAAGAGTTTACAAGTGATGATCATTGTGTTGCATGCCTGAAAGGGAAGCAACACAAGGTATCTCACAAGCCAAAGAAAATTAACTCCATCACTATACCCTTACACTTATTACATATGGATCTCTTTGGCCCCACTAGTGTAATGAGTTTAGGAAGGACCTCTAATTGCTTGGTGATCATAGATGACTTCACAAGATACACTTGGATCTTCTTCCTTAGAACTAACGATGAGACCCCTGAGATCTTGAAAAGCTTCATTCTGAAAATTGAGAATCAATATGATCACAGGGACAAGATCATAAGATATGATCAAGGAACCTAATTTGAAAACCAAATCCTTGATACATTTTCTGATTAAAAGGGTATTACAAGATAATATATTGCTGCCAGGACTCCTCAGCAAAATGGTGTTGCTGAGAGGAGAAACATGAAACTTATTAAAGCTGCAAGAACCATGTTGTCTGTGTCTAAACTGCCCATCACCTTCTAGGCAGAAGCAGTCAATATTACCTGCTATGTGCAGAATAGAGTTTTAGTGGTTAAGACTCATGATAAGACTCCTTATGAACTGTGACACAAAAGGAGACCTATCATTGGTTTCCTCAGATCATTTGGATGTCCTTGCACCATCATAAATACCAAAGATCAAATAGCCTAATTTGCTGAGAAATCAGATGATGGATACTTTATTGGATACTATTCCCAAACCAAGGCTTATAGAGTATACAATCTTAAAACCAAAGTAGTTGAGGAGTCAGCCAATATGACCTTCAATGAGCACACACCTAGTGTGAAAGGTTCTGGTCCTGATTGGTTGTTTGATTTTAACTTAGTTACCAACTGTTTTAACAAATCTTATGAAAAGGTTTTAGGAACTACAGGTATTTTATCATCAAGAGATTCTGATCCAAGATTTGAGCTGAAAAGACCAAGTGTACAAACAACTTCAGCTCTAGTGGTAACTAGACCTGTAGTTGGAAATCCTGTAAGCACAACCATGACAAATACTTCTGCTGACACATCTGAGGAGATGGAGGTGGTGATAGTGATCACAAGTTTCTTGATGCTAATAACCACTCCATTGTAGGCAACCTTAATGATGTAACACACTCATTGGATCAAGTGTCACTTGATAAGTGTGTTGATGTGGTGGATGATACTGAAGCACCAGATCTGAATTTCACAAATTTAGATCTGTCCAAACAACTTACTATAATTCATCAACTAAGAATATACAAGTCCCATCCTACCACAAACATCATTGGTGATGTTGAAACTAAGGTGAGAATAAGAGAACAAACCCATGATAAAAATGTTTGTCTTCACCCTTGTTTCTTATCCAAGATAGAGCCTAAGAAGATTGATGAGGCATTGAAAGATGGAAGTTAGGTTGAAGCAATAGAAGAGGAGCTACTTTAATTCAAAAGACAAAAGGTTTGGAATCTATGTCATCTTCATCAAGGGAAGACAACCATTGGTACTAAGTGGGTATTTAGAAACAAGAAGGATGATAGACGACTTTCCATCAAGAACAAGGCAAGACTAGTTGTTCAAGGATACACACAAGAAGAAAGGATTTACTACATAGATGTTTTTACTCCTGTAGCAAGACTTGAAGCTGTAATGATATTTCTGGAATTCGGTGCATCCAAGGATTTCAAGGTCTACCAACTTGATGTGAAGTGTGCCTTTTTATATGGGGTGATTGATGAGGAGGTGTATGTCAAACAACCACCTAGCTTTGCAAACCCAGATCATCCTGATTATGACTGCAAGCTTGACAAAGCTCTCTATGGGCTACATCAGGCTCCAAGGAAGTGGTTTGAGACACTATCACAGTACCTCTGTAAGCACCGGATACAAGAGAGGTACTATTAGTGGAAAACTCTTAACTAAAGGAACAAGAAATGATTTGATGCTGGTTCAAGTTTATGTAGACGAGATTATCTTTCGGTCAACTAATCCAAAGCTCTATAATGACTTTAAGAAGCTGATGAAGAATAGATTTGAAAACAGTGCCATAGGGGAACTCAATTTCTTTCTAGGAATTCAAGTGAAGCAGGTTGACAATGGCATCTTTATAAATCAAACAAAGTATGTACAAAACATACTTACCAGGTTTCACATGACTGAGTGCAAGGTTGCTAAGACACCCATAGCTCGAAAGCATTCTCTTGGACCAGATCTTGAGGGAGAGCGTGTTGATAAACTTCTATACAGGGCTATGCTTGGGTCTCTTATGTACCTCACAGCCAGGTTGGCTGATAAGACTCAACAATAGGTGATTGAAGAGTTAAAGCTGAGAACAAGACTATATAGACAAAGGCTAGCAGGCAAGACTGTTGGTCAACTGAATACTAAGGTGGACCATAAGATTAGCTTTGAAGGGGAACTTCAATACAGGGCTATGCTTGGGTCCCTTATGTACCTCACAGCTAGTAGTTGAGCCTGTAAACCTTGAGATAACAGGAACTACTTCAGCACCCATTACCCTCAGTAAGGCACTAGCTGGTGATGGTGTCTCACAACCTCTCTCTGGACAGAGCTTAAGTGAAGAACCAAGCAATGAAGGCCAAAGCTCTCACCAACCTAAGTCATAAAGTCTCCTGAGTGACAAAGGTAAAAAGAAGTTAACTCCTGAGGAGATTGAGGAGGAGGAAAGAGAGAGGAGGAGGAAAGAGAGAGGAAGTGGAAGCTAAGGGGAAAGAGTTCAAGTAGGTCCCTAGGCTTCATGGAAGCTATAATCAGAGCTGCCCCCAGGCCAAGCACTCAAGATGATGAGTTAAAGGCAGCTAGATTAAACTACTTAGGGACCAAAAACTACAAAATTAATGAACTCATCTCTCTTCCCTTAGAAGAGATAAATAAACTGGCTGACACTGAGTTATCATAGGAGAGGAAGGAGGCAAAGGATGCTGAACTGCTCCTCAAGATCAAGGAAGAAAGGAGGAAGAAAAGACTCTACAAGCATGCTCCTACCCCCTCCCCAGTTCAAGAAAGCCCTGAGACAAAGGTTGTGGCAACTGAGCAACAACCTCAGGTAGGCAAAGAAGCAGACATACAAAATATGATTAACTACCTGAGTGCCATAGGTCTCTATCAGGCATCTACACCTCTTCCCTTGTCATATGAATACATAGAGTTTGAGTACCTCAAGCAGCTTGAGCTACAAGTGATGAAAGAACAAAAAGCTACTAAGAGGAAGATGAGGGAAGAAGCTACAAAGTCAAGAGCCATCATCCAAAAGAGTAAAAAAAAGTCTGCTGATAGGCAGAGGATGATGAGCTTCTTAAAGCTGTATGGATTCTCTAGAAGGAGGCTTGGCCCACTGTCTCTATCCACCATGGATGAGCATATTAGGGTGATCAAGCCAAAGATTAAAAAGGGTGAACTTATTGACTTGCATTATCCACCAAGTCAGGCTGCACCTAAAGTTGAGGTCAAGGATGAACCATAAGAGACAACACAACCTGGACCTAGTGCTAGGCCACAGTCAACTTCATCTTCTGATCAACAGCAGGATTTTGATCCCTCTCCTTCTGAACCTATGATGGAAGAGGACCCAACTAAGAAAGGCATAGAAGAACAATCTGGTGCTGAAGGCCAGTCTTCTCAGTTGAAATCTGGAAAGAGGAATATAAGGATGGCCGTCAGAAGGGAAAAGAGAAAGAAGAAGAAGTCCAAGGCACCCACCTCTATACCTCAGGATGGGTCAGAACATCCAAAGGGTGATCAAGAAGAGGCTCCTCTTCTGATTCCCATTCATGTAAAGCCTCTAGCTTCTGGGAGACCCATCTTGTCCTGGAGCTTTCCTACTAATCCGAACAAATAGTATGCCATTAGAGATCAAGGAGGTCAAGATGTCTACTTTTGGCAAGACATACTTGATCTTCCTCTGCATGATCTCTGTGATATGAGGAGATACTATGAGAGTCTGAGGGATCCTAACTAATTGATGAAGAAAGGAATGGTCTTGATCCTGATGCGGACTGTAAATAGATGAGTAATCTCTCCTGTTTTGGGAGCATCAATGTAGGGGGAGTTTGTAAGGTTTATAATTAAAGGCTGATGCAACCAAAGCATCCAAAGAGCTCTCAGCATGCATGCATGAAGTATAGAGTAAAGTTACTTTGGAAGTTTTACACAACTCAAAGAAAATAAGCTAAGTGTAAAATCTTCCAAAGCCAAATGACAAAATCTTCTGAAGCCAAACATGATGTCTTTTGAAGCTTTAGAGACAAAGTCTTTCGAAGCCAAAGACTGATTTCTTCTGAAGATAGAGAAGACATTCTTTCTCTGATCACCTTTTGACAAAAGCTGAAGAACTTTCCACTGCCACTCTGAAGACTCACCAACTTATATGAGTTAGTGAAAAGGTCCATGATTTTATCAACTGTAGATTATGGTCATTGGTCTGTAACTTTCTACTTCTGTACCTTTTATCCTTTTGTAATACATTAGGATGTGAACTATGACATATCATAGTCACTAGTCAAATGCTAATCTGCCTTTTGACTTTACATTGATCTTGTTGTCTAGATTCGTGTTTCCAGCTGGCTTTCAAATTATAGTTGGTCATAGGATGTAGTGTAAAGTGTCTCGAGTACTTGTATTTTTATGTATGCTTTGTAACACTTGTAAGAACTTCAGAGTAGTATATGTCATTCTTGAAAACCGTACTTGTGTGTTCTTTATTCTTGTTCTTTTACTTGTGTTCTTTGTATCATCTAGCTGGTTCCCTATTTGATATGTTAAGTTTTGCATATCTCTCCACCCTTGTGAAACTATTGCATTGACCACCCTTCACCAATCCCGCAGCAATGTAGGATGAACTAATGCAATTCAAAATGTTAGATGTGTGTCATTTAAGTGAATTACCAAATGATAAGTTTTCGATCATATTAAAATGGATATTTTGCAATAAGATGGATGAAAATGGGTTATTGTTCACAACAAGGCCAGACTTATTGTACAAGGAATCTATCAAGTTGAAGGTCTTGATTATGAAGAACTCTACGCTCCCGTGGCAAGACCGGAAGCATTTCGTATCTTTCTAGCATAAGCATCCTTCATGAATTTCAGCATTTGTACAGATCAATTATTGTATCCTTGATGTATCTCACTGCAAGCAAACCTAACAGTATGTTTCCTATCTCTCAATGTGCACATCATCAAAGTAATTCAAAGGAGTCTCACATGAAAGCTATCACGTGGATTTTTAAGTATCTCAAAGGCCTACATAACTTGTACTTTGGTATCCTAGGAATTCTAAATTTAACTTATTTGGATTGGAAATCAACTACAAGCGGTTATCAATTTCTTGGAACATTGATTTTGTCGTAGTGAAAAAAGAATAACACTCTTTCAACATCCCTTGTAGAAGTTGAATATGTGGCTACCTCAAGCTGTTCTTCTCAAATTGTTTGGATTCAACAACTTCTTGATTATGGCCTTAATATATTCAACACCACCATTTGGTGTGATATGTCTACAATCCTAAACATAGTGAAGAATCCCATTCAACACTAAAAAAAACATTGACATATGCATGCATGCTAAAACAGACTGAGAGTTACGGTTTTGTCATAATCAAACTTGTCATTCTCTAAATTTGTAATTATCATAAGACTATGTGTGTATATATATATATATATATATATATATTTATATATATATATATATATATGTACATATATATGAAATGAGAAAAAATGAAAATCGAAGACAAAGAAGAAAATTATTTAATGACAAAAGACCAAAAGATTTCAAAGAAGGCCATATAGGAATAAAATATACCATCGAGCATAAAATAAAAGATATATTAAAGACATACATACTATATGGTAAATATTTTCACTTTTGAGAATATGATCTGACGTAAGAGGCAAAATCAAAAGATGGGGCTTATAAGTCTGAATTGGCATGTAATTCCTAAACATCTTGCGAGGGTAAAACATAAGTCTAAATGGCAGTTAAGAAGTCCTATAACTTGTTAATATTTTATGTTCAGAAATGTTACTCAGGCTACTTGTTTATAAATAGATAATATAAGAAAATCAATAATCATGATGTTACTTATTGAAGGTGAAATGTTATAGTCAAATTGGTGTAACTCAAAATCTCAAAAGTGTCTTAAAGCTCGATAGGAGTCCTATAGGATTTTTTATTATGGGATCCATTGGTTTCATATAAAGTAATAAAACATGATAAAAATCATAACATATTTGTCTTAGCAAAGATTAAAGTTTGAGTTTAAATTCGTACAAACATATTGATAATCGACATAACCAGTCATATTCTAAATTGAGTCGGAAGGCGTTAATAATCAATTTTAGAGAAATATGAGCTTATAATAGAAAACTCACAAAAAAATTATATTATGATTAGAAGAAATTGTTTGTTTTTTTGATTTCAAAGTCTAAAAAATCTTAAAATTACTAAAGGCTTTTATCTTTTTATTGATTTGTTTTACAATAAAATGTTTTTCATAAAAATAAAGGTTTCTTGTTAAATTTAACACTTGGTTAAACATAAAAGTCAAAATAATCAAAAAAGTTTTTAAATAATTGAAAGATTTAAAATTTTTGAAAATCAAAGATTAAACTTCTCGCATGCGAGAAGTAAATTGATGCGAATCTTGACTTCTCACACGAGAAGTCTGAGATCTATAAAAACAACAATGTGCGACAAGTTTTGTACTCACGTCGCATAATAGTTTTCATATTGTCTCAAGATTATTTTAAGTGTTGCATCGATTATCTTAAGTTATTCATTTGATTGCGCTCGTTTCATCGATTCTATTACATAGACAAGGTATTTGGAAGATATATGGACTGATTTGAATGAATTCAAAATTGAACAGTTGATGAACTCTTCATTAGACTGATGATATGATAAATTGACCATAGATATACATTATAAGTGCTTGAACGATAACTACATAACAATTTTTAATGGTTAAACAACTTAAAATTATGTTAATTTGAAAATGGGTTTTGAGGTTATCACATGCGAAAAGTAACCGTAAGATTAACAGACGTGCAAAGAGCATCATTGACTGTTCTCGCGAATAGTTGACTTTTGATCAAATCGGATTTCATGTGATTAGTAACATTTCGTGAAACAAGTTGAAAGTTTCACAAAACTACTCGCATATGAAATGTTTTACATTTCACGTAAGAAGTTCAAATTTTTAATTATTTTTGAAATTTTCAACGTCTGATTTTAATGAAATCTATGACTGATTAAATGTGTACTTTGATTACAATAAGAACCATAATGCTATTGGTTATCTTGGAGGCGTCCCTAAAGACAAAGCTTTATTTCATTCTCTAATCAAAGGACTTAAGACACCTCGAATTCATTATGCCATAATAGCCAATCCATCTATTTACACTAATGTTATCGATGAGTTTTTAACAAAGCCTGATAATAAGAACGATGCTTAAGAAGAGCAGTGTATTAGTGCTACTTTAAAGGGCAAAGGGTTGCGATCAGTGCTAAAGTCATCCATAGTGTTTTACTGTTAGAAAGATCAGGCAAATGCCACAATCATGATTGATGATGCTATTGCTAGAGACTACAAAGGATGGGTTATGTTAACAAATATCCATCATTAGAGAAGAAGCATCTACCACCTTTCTGGAAGTTCTTGTTTCATGTGGTAGTTCATTGTCATAGCAATCTGAAGGCTGGTCTTGACAGCCTAAGTGTTGTATTTGGATCACTGCTGGTTTTTCTTGCTGATGACATATCTTACCGCATATCTAAGCCTATCTTTATAGAAATGCAAAAGAATGTGATAGCATCTGTTGGGAAGAAGTTTATCATGTATTCAAGGTTCATTCAGTTGATAGTCAACACTGCTCATCTGGAGTTAGCTATTTCTGATTCTGCCACGTATTTTGTCATGGTTATTAGGAAAGACATATTCACATACCTGACTGGTACAAGGGGTAGTGCTTGGATGGGAGACTATTTTGCCAAACTTGGCAGGTTTACTGATGATTTCAATCATATTGACCAGCAAGCATAACAACAAGAATCTAAAGAACCACCTCAGTCCGATCCTATTAGTTAATCTTCTAGAACTCCCGATGATACTCCAGGTAGTTCATCTCATAAAAGGGAGATGACATCTGATAAGGAGATAGATTCTTGGTTTGATAATAGTTCAAGTGATACACCAAGTGAAAAGATTGGTAGGGTTCCATATGTTCTTCACGAAAGACCTAGAGTGCCGGTTACACTAACTAAACCCACTACTGAGGATACTGACATAGATTTTTTACCCAGAGATTCTCCAGCAACAAAGAAGAGAAAGAAAACTATGGCATGAAAGAAAGCTGATCATGATGCCACTACACGTGGTAGGGGTAGAGGACAGGATGTTGTAATTAGATTACGTCAAACCCCAATGACCACTACATCACCTGATAGAGATATTCTAGTGTCTGAGCCGCTAGTGACTGTTAGTGAGGCTGCCTATCAAGAGATTCTTATGATTGTTATAGAAGTAACTACTATGACAGAAACACATATGCCCATAACAGAAGATATTTAGAGTACATGTAAGGCCCCATCCCTGGAGACCCCACAGTTGGTTATTCATAGCATCATTCATTATTAAAAACACCTTAAATCATATTATTATAAGAAAACAATCGCAGCGAATAATTTAACTAAAAACCATTTCGTGCATTAATGATTACTTTTGCCAACTAATACATCATTGTTTAGAGTTAGAAAAGAATATTTAGTTGCATTACAAGACAAAAATATCATAATTGCATAGATGGATGCGAGTATCGATTCACCAAGTAGCTTCAGCCCTGTTCCATCTTCAGCAACAACCTTACCTGCCAACTGATATGCATATAAAAAGTCAGCGTTGCTGAGTGAGTTCTAGTTTAATAATATAGAAAAATACTCTTTTGTAAACTTCACTTGGTAATCATTCATCAATATACATAATCAATCATTAAGAGATTCATTATCTTTCTTTCTTTCATTATCTTTCTCTTTCATTAACTTGGATTGCACAAAGCAAGAGCCTACATTGTTGGTTGGCAACAGATGCCGAAACCCTGTCGGCAAACATTTATCATGGTAGCTAAACCATTGACAGTTGACCCACACTGCTAATCATGAAGCCTGCTCATGAATACGGGTCCCATTCATCATACTTTGATCAATCACAAGGATTAGACCCCATATGTGCATCCTTATGGGCTATACAGCCGCACATCAATTGAGCTATTGACAATAAGGTCGTGCACCTCCATTCATTGTGCTTGCAAGGCTTTTCATTCATCATAAGTGCCTGGGGGTAACATTCATTAGGTTACATTATCCTTCTTTTATTCCTCTGTGTCCATGAATTACGAATAATACTTTTATAATTTTCATTACCTTAAATTTACATATCATGAAACAGTAATAATTGTTTATAGTAAGCAACCCAAAGAAGGTAAATAAAACATTAGAAACATAAAACAAGCATAAACTCCCATTAAACATAAGTTCTTAACACTTAAACTCTATTCCCAAAATTTCAAAAAATCCTAAGTGTTCACAGTGCATGAGTAGCGTATACAGCGGAAGGCTTAAAGTACTAAGTATCCATAGCGGACAGCCTAAGTCTATAGAGGACAACCAAGGTCCACAACTGATGAGTAAAACGCTAAGTGTGTTCACAGCGGATGAAGATAGTCCAATGCGGATGACCATAGTCCAACGCGGATCAATAACATCCACAACGGATAACTAAAAGTGTACAGTGAATGAACAAAGTCCACAGCGGATGGCAAATCGTTCTAAGTGGTCTCAGTGGACAGTGTCCCCAACGGATAACCACCATCCACAGTGGACACACAGTCATACTATAGTGTCCATAGCGGATGACCAACATCCACAGCGGACAACTTATTCATGTCAAAGTGTCCACGTCGGATGACTAGCATCTATAGCGGACAACTAATTTACTTAGAGCTTAAATTACATAATTTCTAGTTCCCAAATGTCGTTGTTAATCATCTACTTAGCTTAGATCTAACAAGTTACATCCTCAAAACATAAGAAACATCACACATAAACATATAATATACTTGAAGCAACATCTTTTATGGACAGTCGTTTTTTTTTTGAAACAAATAATGGTTTTATTTATTAAAAACACTAGTAGTATTCACATCAGCCCCAAACATATATAAAACAATTAAAAGAGGGGATCTAGAACTCACCTCTTAGCAACTTTCAAGCGAATCACCACAAACCTAAGAGCTAACAAGTATAACTAGCACCTAAACACACAAAACAAACAACCAACACAAGAAAACACATAAAAATAGGTTCATAAGCTCAAACCCAACAGAAAATCTAGAAGAAAACTTCTGGAAATCTCACCTTTTCGAAGAACTTGAGCTTTCTCTCTCTCTAAAACCGGATGGGGTTTTCTTTTCCATGTCTTTAGCCGAATTGTGCATGACAGAGAGGGTTATGGGCGGCCTTACCACCTTTTGACACCCATTATGGGAAACTTTTACTCTTGCACACTTTTAACCCCTTGCTTTTGGACTATTTATCTTTTCTCCTTTACTTTTCTTTTCTTTAAATTTTTCGGGTGTTACAAGTCTACTCCCCTATATAGGTTTAGTCCCCGAAACCTGTCACTCCATAAAGAGATTTGGGTAGTGCCGTCTCATTTCTTCCTCCGATTCCCAAGTGGCTTTCGATCCCTTACGATGTTTCCATTGCACTTTTACTTGGCCAATCACTTTATTCCTTAACTGTTTCTCCTTCCGATCCAATATAGCCACTGGTTGTTCCACATGATTCAACCTTTCATCAACCTCAATGTCCGTAAGGGGAACAACAACGTCACCTTCCGCCAAGCACTTTCGTAAGTGAGATACATGAAACGTAGGATGAGTTCCATGCAGTTCATTGAGAAGCTCCAGCCTATATGCCACTTCACCAACTCTAGCAATGATTTTGAATGGCCAAATATAACTAGGGCTCAACTTTCCTCGCTTGCGCATAATCCCTTTCCAAGGAGGTACCTTCAACATCACCTTATCTCCCACTTGGAATCAATTGGCCTCCTTCTTTTATCCACATAGGACTTTTGCCGGTCCTTTGCTACTTTCATGAAGGCCTTGATCTTTTCCAACTTCTCCGACGTGGATTCAATGATCTCTATGCTTCCCAACTCTTTCTACTCGATGTCACCCCAACACTTCGGGGTTCTGCATCTTCTCCCATATAACACTTCGAATGGTGGCATGCCTATACTGGCATGATAACTATTGTTGTAGGAGAACTCTGTCAATGGTAGATGTTCATCCCAACATCCACCAAAGTCAATAATGCATGCCCAGAGCATGTCCTCCAAGGTTTGAATGGTCCGTTCTGATTGAACGTTTGTCTGAGGATGATAAGTTATGCTAATGTGTAACCTCGTCCCCATCGCAGTATGAAATTTCTTCCAGAACTTGGATGTGAACCGGGTGTCCCTATTAGAACCATAGACACCGGCACGCCATGACAAGTTACGATATCCTTGATAAACAGCTCCGCCAACCTTTCCTACGAGTAAGTCTCTCGGATTGGCAAAAAGTGTGCACTCTTCGTCAGGTGGTCTACGATCACCCAAATGGTATCATATCCTCTCGCAGTGCGAGGCAACTTTGTGATGAAGTCCATGGTGATGTGTTCCCACTTCTATTCGGGTATATCCACGGGTTGGATCTTCCTATATGGTTTCTAATGTTCCGCCTTCACTTGTAAATTGGTCAGACACTTACTCAAGTACTCCACCACGTCACGCTTCATCCTTGGCCACCATAATCCTTCTTCAGATCATGATACATTTTTGTAGCACCAGGATGGATGGAATACCATGTTTTGTGAGCCTCATCCATGATCCTTCCCCTCGGCTCCCCATAATGAGGAATCCACATCTGCCCGAAACCAGTTTTAACGCCAAGGGTGTTCTCCCCTAAATTCGTCTCCTGCCCCTTCATTCGTTTAGAGTTGATCCTATCATCCTTTAATGCCTCATCTTGGAATTCCCTAATTTGACCCGTAACATCCAGCATCACAACCAGCTGGCAAGCCTTCACCCGAATCGGTTCCGGCCTCTCCTTTCGACTGAGGGCATCGGCTACCACATTCGCCTTACCTGGAGGATAGTGTATTTCGCAGTCGTAATCCTTGATCAAATCTAACCATCTTCTTTGTCTCATGTTAAGATCCTTTTGCTCAAAGAAGTACTTCAAACTTTTGAGATCAGTGAAGATGGTGCACTTCGTCCCGTACAGGTAGTGCCTCCAAATCTTCAATGCAAAGACCATAGCCGCCAACTCCAAGTCATGAGCAGGGTAGTTAGCCTCATGAATCTTCAATTGTCGGGATGCATAGGCTATAACCCTTCCTCGTTGCATCAGCACGCAATCCAATCCTGAATAACAAACATCTGAATAGGCCACCAAGTCTTCATTCCCTTCGGGTAACATCAAGACATGAGCTTGAGTCAATCTTTTCCTTAACTCTTCAAAAGCATTCTCCAACTCTTGACCCCATACGAACTTCACATCCTTGTGGGTCAATTTGGTCAATGGTGAAGCTATCTGGGAGAAGTCTTGGATGAACCTTCTATAGTAGCCAGCCAAACCCAAGAAACTACGGATCTCGAATGGCATCTTCGGAGTCTTCCATTGCATAACCACCTCCACCTTTGACGGGTCCACCATAATCCCTTTAGAATTAACCACATGACCCAAAAACTGAACTTCCCGCAACCAGAACGTGCATTTGGAGAACTTAGAATACAGCTTCTCTCTTCGAAGCGTCTCCAATACCTCGCGAATATGACCGGCATGCTCTTCTTCAATCTTCGAATAAATCAGGATATCATCTATAAACACAATCACTGATTTATCCAACATCAGCCAACACACCCGATTCATCAAATCCATAAAAGCAACTGGCGTGTTGGTTAAACCGAAAGACATTATGAGGAATTCGTAATGCCCGTATCATGTTCGAAATGCGGTCTTTGGGATATCCTGTTCTTTAACATTTAGCTGATGATAACCAGATTGGAGGTCAACTCTTGAGAACCAGCTGGCACCTGGGAGCAGATTAAACAAGTCATCAATCCTCGATAGTTGGTGCCTGTTCTTCACCGTCAACTTGTTCAACTCATGGTAGTCGATGCACATCCTCATGCTACCGTCCTTCTTCTTTACAAGCAAGACCGAAGCACCCCAGAGAGAGATACTCGGTCGGATGAACCCCTTATCTAACAATTCTTGCAACTAGGTCATCAATTCCTTCATCTTAGATGGAGCTAGATGATACGGCGCCTTTGCAACCGGTTGGGCACCAGGTATCAGATCAATCTGGAACTCGATCTCGCGGTCAGGTGGTACCCTTGGTAGGTATTCGGGAAACACATCAGGGAAATCGCATACTACCGGCATGCCTGATAGTTGAGGCATGGTAGCATCCACATCCTTCACATAGGCCAGGTAAGCACCATACCCTCATCTCAAAAACTTATCTTCCGTGATCATCGAGATTACTCGCGGTGTAATGCACTCCTTGTCTCCATGTACCGTAACCAAACTTCCATCGGGCACAGTCAGACAAATCGTCTTCTTTCAGCACATGATGTTCGCTTCGTAGGCTGCCAACCAATCCATCCCTAACACCATATGAAAACCACCTAGGGCAATCACATACAATCTAGCAGGAAACTTACGACTGTCCAACTCTACGAGGCAATCGTCTATCACATCAGTCACTTTGGTAGACTTTCCTATCGCTGTCTCTACATAGAAAGGTACATCTATCTTCTTATTCATACCATGCATTTCACGACAAAAGGTAGCAGATACAAAACTTCTAATAGCACCCGAATTGAAGAGCACAGAAGCATACAATTGGTTTACTAAGAACATACCTGAAACTACTTTAGGGTCCACTCTAGCTTCTTCCCGGGTCATGTTGAATGCCCTTGTCTTGGCTTTGGTGCTCTCACTCCTCCCTTTCTTGCCCATAGTCTGAGTCACTGAGCTCCCTGCTCCACCCTTCTTGCAATCTCAGCCCGAGTGGCCTACCTCCCCACATTGATAACATCGCGGTACCCTGCACTCTTTAGCATAGTGGCCTTCGCCTCCACACTTAAAACACCGGTTCGTCCCCACTCTACACTCACCCATGTGAACCTTCCCACACTTTTTACATTCCCTCCTGTTGTTCCCTTTACTCAATCCTGGGTGGCGATCGTTAATCCTCGTCTTTTTTTCCCTGATCCCATAGTGGTCACCCCTGAATCTCTTCCCATTACCGTTCTTGTTCCAACTCTTCTCCACCTTCCTCTGAATTGGCATCAGATCCCTCTCATCATAAAATCTTCAGGCCAAATCTACTACAGACCTGAAAGTGATCAGTCTAGCAGCTATCATGTTCCTCCTAATATCCACGGGCAGACCCTGCATGTACCTTTTAATCTTCTTAGACTCTAGAGTTACTAGATCCAGCACAAGTCGTACAAGTTCATTAAACTTGGAGGTATACTCTGGATGAGTCATGTTTCCAGCCTCCAAATGCAAGTACTTGTTCTTGATTTTATCCAACTCCCGATGTGGACAATACTCCTTCAGTACCAGTCCTTTCAAATCCGACCACCTCATCCTTACAACAGACCATTTCCCCTCGGCTTGGACAATGTTGTCCCACCAGCATAATGCCGAGTCAACGAAAGAATAGGAGGCAAACGTCACCTTTTGATCCTCCCAGCACTCACTGATGTCTAGGACTGCCTCCATCTCTTAAACCCAACAATGAGCAGCAGTAGCATTATCGTTACCATCAAAGGTCGGGGGTTTAGACCTCTAAAACGCCCTATAGGTGCACCCCTTAGCGGCCTCCTTCTCCTTCTCGCTATCATCATCATGAATTACCACCTTGGGACTAGATGGCTCTTCATCAGCTTTCTCCTTCTCCCATGCATCCTTGGTCTTTTCACCATCCTTTACAGCCCTCAACACCTTGATCACCATTGAAGGTAACACGTTTTGCATGACGTTGTAGACTTTGTCAGTAATGGCTTCCTTTACCATAGACTTGAGGGTGGCTGATCCTTCACCCTCTTGGTGGCTATGAAGATCCGTGTTCTCATGAACTATCTCGGGAGCATTAGCTTTGCTCCGGGTGACACGTGGCCTGGTAGTACGTCGGCCACGAGCACCACCTCGGGTCACCTTCCCAGATTTCCTACCAGCCATAAGATCTACCTCCTATAAGATTCAAACACTAATAAGGTCATTCAAGGTAATAGCTCAGATTATGTCAAGTATAGTAAGTCCCTAATTACATTTGCCAGTTATGATTAGCCACTTACTTTACCTTCATCCCCAAAGCATTTCCTATCCTGACTACATCAGTATTCAAATCTACTAAGAGCACATAATTCAAATAGCACACGCACATAATACCAGATAATGTTATGAAAAAGTACCTGATGGCACAATGCTACTTGGGCTGGCATCCTTTCATTCGGTCCCATTCTCAGTTTAATTTTAGGTTTTGAAAACGGTTTACCCAATTCTCTTAAACTTTGGCTCTGATACCAACTTGTAAGGCCCCATCCCTGGAGACCCCACAATTGGTCATTCATTATTAAAAACACCTTAAATCACATTATTATAAGAAAACAATCGCAGCAGAATAATTTAACAAAAAAACATTTCGTGCATTATGATTACTTTTGCCAAATAATACATCGTTGTTTAGAGTTACAAAAGAATATTTAGTTACATTACAAGAAAAAAATATCATAATTGCATAGATGGATGCCAGTCTCGATTCACCAAGTAGCTTCAGCCCCGTGCCATCCTCAGCAACAACCATACCTGCCAACTGATATGCATATAAAAAGTCAGCGTTGCTGAGTTAGTTCTAGTTTAATAATATAGAAAGATACACTTTTGTAAACTTCACTTGGTGATCATTCATCAATGTACATAATCAATCATTAAGAGATTCATTATCTTTCTTTCTTTCATTATCTTTCTCTTTCGTTAACTAGGATTGCACAAAGCAAGACCTACATTGTTGGTTGGCAACAGATGCCGAACCCCTATCGGCAAATGTTCGGCAAACGTTTAACATGGTAGCTAACCCATCCACAGTTGACCCACACTTCTAAGCACGAAGTCTGCTCATGAATACGTGTCCCATTCATCATTCTTTGGTCAATCACAAGGATTATACCCCAGATGTGCATCCTTATAGGCTATACAGCCGCACATCAGTTGAGCTAACGACAACATGGTCGTGCACCTCCATTCATTGTTCTTGCAAGGCTTGTCATTCATCATAAGGGCCCAGGGGTAGTATTCATTAGGTTACACGGTCCTTCTTTTATTCCTTTGTGTCTACTTATTATGAATAATACTTTTATAATTTTCATTACCTTAAATTTACATATCATAAAACAGTAACAATTATTTGTAGTAAGCAGCCCAAAGAAGGTAAATAAAACATTAGAAACATAGAACAAGCATAAACTCCCATTAAACATAAGCTCTTAACACTTAAACTCTATTCCCAAACTTTTAGAAAATCCTAAGTGTTCACAGTGCATGAGTAGCATATACAGCGGATGGCTTAAAGTACTAAGTATCCATAGCAGACAACCTAAGTCTACAGCGGACAGCCAAGGTCCACAACGAATGAGTAAAACACTAAGTGTGTTCATAGCGGATGAACATAGTCCAATACGGATGGCCATAGTCCAATGCGGACGAATAACATCCACAACGGATAACTAAAAGTGTACAACGGATGAATAAAGTCCACAGCGGACGGCAAATCTTTCTAAGTGTTCTTAGTGGAGAGGATCCACAACGGATAACCAACATCCACAGTGGACACACAGTCATACTATAGTGTCCACAGCGGATGACCAACATCCATAGCGGACAACTTATTCATGTCAAAATGTCCACGGCGGATGACCAGCATCCACAGCGGACAACTAATTTACTTATAGCTTAACTTAAACGATTTCTAGTTCCCAAATGCCTTGGTTAATTATCTACTTAGCTTAGATCTAACAAGTTACATCTTCAAAACATAAGAAACATCACACATAAACATATAATACACTTGAAGCAGCATCTTTTATGGACAGTCATTTTTTTTAAACAAATAATGGTTTTGTTTATTAAATACACTAGTAGTATGCATATCAGCCCCAAACATATATAAAAAAAGTAAAAGAGGGAATCTAGAACTCACCTCTTAGCAGCGTTTGAGCGAAACACCACAAACCCGAGAGCTAATAAGTATAACTAGCACTTAAACATATAAAACAAACAACCAACACAAGAAAACACATAAAAATAGGTTCAAAAGCTCGAACCCAGCAGAAAATCAAGAAGAAAACTTCTGGAAATCTCACCTTTTCGAAGGACTTGAGCTTTCTCTCTCTAAAACCGGATGGGGTTATCTTTTCCAAGTCTTTAGCCAAATTGTGCATGAGAGAAAGGGTTATGGGCAGCCTTACCACCTTTTGACACCCATTATGGGAAACTTTGACTCTTGTACACTTTTAACCCCTTGCTTTTGTACTATTTATCTTTTCTCCTTTACTTTTCTTTTCTTTAAATTTTTTAGGTTTTATAGTACACCACCTAGAGGTCAAGGCAATGATGATACTTTTGGTTGATGATTTTATCAACACTCCTCTAGAGCACAGGCATAAATGTAACACCCGGCCCCTCATACCATCAATATTGCCTGCTTTACACATGAGAAGCTCATGGATTTGCTTTTGGTTGCCCAGGTGAAAACTTCCTAGGGAGATCACCCATCCCTGGATTGCTGCCGTCTGAGCACGCTTAACTATTGAGTTCTCCTCTTATCCATAGCCAAATCACCGAGAACGCGTTGTTGATATTAGAGGAAAGATATTCCTTATGAACCAGGAATCTCTCATGTCCACGAACGATGTGGGATTTATGTAGGTTATCACAACCACCCCCCATTGGACTCATCGTCCTCGATGAGCCTGAGAATTCATCATCCTCGGTGAGGTATGTCCCAGTATCCTAAATGGCACATGAGTAAATTTGATACCATTCTGTAACACCCGGCCCCTCGTTCCACCAATATTGTCTGCTTTGCACACAGGAAGCTCACGGATTTGCTTTTGGTTGCCCAGGTGAAAACTTCCTATGGAGGTCACTCATCCCTAGATTGTTACAACCTAAGCACACTTAACTATGGAGTTCTCCTCTCATCCACAGCAGGTAGGTAGGAAACAGGACAGACAAAGCATGATCACCTACTTTAGTGCCACATGTCTCTATCAGGCAAAAGAGCTTCTTCCCTTGCCTTATGACTATATTGAGTTTGAATATCTCAAGAAGCCTGAGCAACAATTTCTAAAAGAGCAAAAAACTGCTATGAGGAAAATTAGCGAAGAGGCTGCAAAGTCAAGAGGCACCATTAGAGCAAAATTAAAGAAATCTGATGACAGACAGAAGATGGTGAGCTTCTTGAAGCTGTATGGATTCTCTGGATGGAGACTTGGTCCAATGTCTCTATCCACCATGGATGATCACATTAGAGTGATCAAGTAGAAGATCAAAAGGGTTGAGTTGGTTGACTTGCATTCTCCACCAAGTCAGGCTACACCAGAAGCTGAGGTCAAGGTTCAACCTCAAGAGACAACACAACCTAGACCTAGTGCTGCATCACAGCCAGCTTCATCTTTTGATCCATAGCAGGGTCCTGATCCTTCTCCTTCTAAACCTGTGAAGGACAAGGACCCAACTAAGAAAGACAAGCAAGAACAATCTGGTATTGCAGGCCAGTCTCCTCAGTTGAGATATAGAAAGAGGAAAAGGATGGCCATCAAAAGGGATAAGTAGAAAAAGAAAAAGAAGTCCAAGGCATCCACCTCTACACCCTAAGATGGGTCAGAACATCCTGAGGGAGATCAAGAAGAGGCTGCTCACCCAACTCCTATTTAAATAGAGCCTTTTGCTGCTAAGAGACCCATTATGTCTTGGAAGTTTGCAACCAATCCATACAGATGGTACGTCTCTAGAAATCAAGGAGGTCAAGACTTGTATTTCTGGCAAAACATACTTGACCTCCCTCTGCATGATCCCTATGACATGAAGAGATACTTTAAGAGTCTAAGGAATATTAACCAGCTGATAATCAAAGGAATGGTCTTGATTCTGATGAGGACTATCAACAGATGAAGATCAAGAATCAAAGTTCTCTTTAGTTTTGGTAGCATCAGCTTAGGGGGAGTTTGTACGGAATACTCTTTGAGGGTGATGCAACCAAAGAACAACCAAGATCTCTCAGCATGCAGAACTGAAGTACAAGGAAGTTACTTCAAAAGATTTGATACAACTCAATGAATTATGCTAAGTGTCAAATCTTCCAAAGCCAAAAGACTATATCTTCCGAAGCCAAAGATGAAATCTTCCAAAGCTTTAAGGACATAGTCTTCTGAAACCAAAGACTGATTTCTTCCGAAGACAAAGAAGACATGGTTTCTCTAAATCGCCTTTTGACAAAAGCTGAACTCTTTACGCTACCACTCTGAAGACTCACCAACTTATATGAGATGGTGAAAAGTCCATGCTTATGTCAACTGTAGATTAAGGTCTTTTGTCTGTACCTTTCCAGATTTGTACTTTTATCCTTTTTGTAATAAATAAGGATGTGAGCTATGGCATGTCATATTAACTAGTCAAAAGGTACCTTTTGACTATACATTGATCTTTTTGTCTAGATTAGTGTGTCCAACTGCCCTTCAAAGTATGGCCAACTGTAGATGTAGTGTAAAGTGTCTCAAGTACTTGTTTCTTTTATGTATGCTTCAAAACACTTGTGAGAACTTGAGAGAAATATACATCATTTTTGAAACCCATATTTGAGTGTTCTTGTTCTTGTCCTTTTACTTGTGTTCTTTGTATCATCATCTAACCGGTTTCCTATTTGATCTGCTAAGTGTTTCTTATCTCTCCATCATGTGAAACTGTTGCATTGACCACCGTTCACTTGTCCTGCAATCTCCATCATCCTTCTTCTTGCCTTTGTCATCTTTGCCCTCATCACCTTCATTGTTATCATCATCATCATCAAAATCATCATCAGCATCATCATCATCATCATTACCATTATAATAAACCTTGTCCAATCCATCATCATCATTTTCATGCGCAGTACTTTGCATTACATGCTCTGGTGTAACTATCACTTCAGCAATCTATTGAACCATAGGTTGTTCTTTAATAATCTCTTCAGTTAACACCCCATTTGGTTCGGGATTAATGGCAATAGTCTCTATTGTTTGAGTAACAACAATACGATTAGGATCAGCAGTCTGCTGTCAACTTGACTCTCCAAACCCAGAAGATCTACTCTTATCTGATGTGGATGTAAATTTGGATGTGAACTCTCGAAGATCTGAACATAGCTAAATAAGAATTGTTGCTGATGTTCCAGACTCTTGATCCTAGCATCCTTATCTTGATTAAACTGATGTAAATTATAAATCTATTGAGTCTTCTCCAACATCTCTCTTTCAAGAAATTGTACCCTCTGTTCCAATGTAACTGGTGTTGGTGAACTAGATGATGTTTCAGCTATATTGTGACACCCTATATAAATCCCACATCGGCCATGGACAGAAGAAATTCCTGGTTCATAAGGAATGCCTTGCCACTAATACCACCCTCGCCAAACTAGTATTTGGTGTGCACCATTCGAGGCATTATATGGGCGTAAGTGTAGGTCACCAGTGTGTTGGGTAGAGGTTGGGGAAAGCCAAATGACTGGACCCAAGATCATACAAGAGACTATTGACAAGGTATTTTAGATTAGGGACAGGTTGAAGGTGGCTCAAGATCGTCAGAAAAGCTATGCTGACAATCAAAGGAAGCCATTAGAGTTCACTGTCGGGGATAACGTTCTGTTGAAAGTGTCGCCTTGGAAAGGAATTGTTCGTTTTGGAAAAAGAAGCAAATTGGCACCGAGGTATGTTGGTCCGTTCAAGATCATTGAACGGATTGGTCGTGTTGCATATCGGCTGGAATTGCCACATCAATTAAATGGTATACATGAAACATTCCATGTGTAAAACCTCAAGAAGTGTCTTGCTGAAGAGACGTTGCATGTGCCACTCAAACAAGTCCAAGTGGATGACAAACTTCGATTTGTCAAAGAACCTATGGAGATCATGGACAGGGAGATAAAGACACTAAAGCGTAGCAAGATCCCGATTATAAAGGTAAGATGGAACTCAAAGAGAGGTACAGAATATACCTGGGAATGAAAAGACAGAATGAGGACTAGGTACACTCACCTATTTGTGGATGGCAATACAGTTGATAACACCAGCTGAATTTCGGGACGCAATTCTCTCAACTGGGAGATACTGTAACATCCGTCACCAAAATAGGTGCGTTGACTTTGACTTTGACTTTGATTTTTTCGTATTTGGGCTTGGTCTTAATTGATTGTTCATTTCAATGTTGATCCAAATTTTAGCTTAATGGGCCTATGCTAGAGTGTTAGGATTAGGGTTTTTGTCAATAAGATGACCATTGGGCTTGTCATCGTACAAGGTCCTGTGCATTGAGCCTAACCAAGGATTTTCTAAAAGGTGAAATGCTAAAATTAACGTTAAAACCAACTAATCATACATTCATAGGCTTTGCCTAAACTCCAGTAGACAAACACGAATTAGTTCAAAAATATAAATTATTCGATTTCTTGGGCATATATAGCTCGTTGGAACCGTTTTAGCGCGCATAATTTAAAAATGTAAAAATTGATCAACACGTGATTCGAGACGAGACGGATTGGATGAGACGGGCCAAGGGCCCGAAGGCCCTTGCCCCTCCCTTTGTTGTCGCCGAACCTAGACAAGGGGGATTTCCCCCTTGTTTCCTCACTTTTGCAAAAATTCTTCTCCAAGTTACTTCCATATTGCAAACCCTAGCCACCACAACCCAATTCCACTTTTTTCTTCATCATTCCAATCAAAAATCAGCTTCATTGTGCCATTCTATTGAGTTTTGTGATAATCAAAACATTCAAGATCTCATTCTAAGCAAGACTCGTTCATTTTCTAATCTCCGGTAAGAAAAATCGTTTATTGATTATTTTATTCCTTGATCTACTTCAATTTTGATGATATTCATCATCTAAACACAAAATCATCATCTAATTTTCTTATATTCATTATTTTGGACGTTGGATCATGAAAACCTAGGTGTTACGAGTGTTGGACTCTCTAACCGGTAAAACCCTAATTCTTCGACTTTGTATATTCTTTGAATCTATCAAAATTGGGTTGTAATCTTTGATGACCTTTTCACAATCGACATGTTGGACTTATAAATCATTTTTTAAATCATTAATCTTGTTTTTGAATGGACAAACATGTTGAGCGATCAAAACAACGAATTAATTAATTAATGTTGCAAACCGGGAAAACTAAAATCCAACAAACTGTTTTGGGAATGAAAATTGGAATAATCTAAGTTTTTAATTAAAGTTTTGGACAACTAGAACTTGGAATAAACGTTCTTTGTATACTCGGGTTGATAATGGTCAAATAATGAACTTTGGGATGCAAAGGAACAAGACTAATGAACTAGACAGCTTGCTGCCATGAAATTGGGACATTTTGTACAGGTCATAACTTAGTCATAAAACGACTAAATGGGGAAAAATTTGTATCTAAATTCATGTCCTATGAGTCCACTAACTAATTCAAGTGGTCTCGTGTCGTTTCGACATCATTTGGTCCTCCAAACGTGGCAAACAAAACTGAAGGTCAAAACTGACGAATCTTGACAGCAGATTGGTCTGTATTCATTGAGTCATATCTTTCTCATATTTTATCCAATGGAGATGATTCTTTTACTAGAGTTTAATTTAAAGTCTTAGCTTTCAAATTCCTTTTATGCAATGATTCGTTACCATTTCTATCTCCAAACAGTATACACAAAACTTGTGTTTTAAAAATAAGGTTTGAAACTAAATAATCAAATAAAGGCAAATTTTGTATTTAAAAGTGTTTAAATGATGTTTTAAAAGATTAAGTTAATAAATTAATATAAAAGTGACAATAAAAACCTTGATGGGTGTTAAGGACTGGGCTGCAAGGATTACACCCGTGTTGGTCATTTTTGTTCTTTAGTAGTCCTTTTGTGATTTGTACTTTTAGTGCTTGCCTTGCATAGTGTGGGATTTGGACTATACCAATTCAAGCTGACTTTTACGACCCCTTTTTAATATATTTTACTTGGGGGAAAAGCATGCTCATAGGTTTGGACAATGTCGTATTTTAAAGACTATTTTGGAACAATGTATGTGGTTTGGGTCATGGGTTAAGTCTAGATGTTTATTCATGAGTGTGTACTTGGACTTGGACATCATGGAGAGGTATTGTTAGTACTAACGGGTTGACACCCCCACCCTTGTCATCGGTATACTAGTCGAGACTGACTAGGCCTGGGCTTGCCCTTGGGTGAATATATTCCATGTATTGGACTTGGAATGATCTTAAACTTGTGTTGATATCTTGACGGCTATGTACTTTTACTCACATACAACTTCCTGTACATGTACGGTAAACTATTTGTACTTTTAAACCTGTGAACTCACCAACGTATGTTGACTCTTTCGAGCATGTCTTTTCAGGTAATGAGGCTTAGGTGCTTGGCTGTGGACTTTAGACAAGACCGCTCCTTTGGGTGTAATAGACATTTCATGGGACTTTTGGACTTGTTTTGGACTTATTTGTTTTGTTGAATTGTAATTATTGGTTTTGTACTTGGGACTGTTTTGGTACTTGTGCTTCTTTGTTCCTGAATAGAACTTGGGATTATTTATGCATTTATGGTATGACGTTTTGAAATTGACTGTAATTGACACATGTTCCTATGTGTCGGGCGACGTCATGACCCATTTACGGAGAATACCTTTAGTGATTCTCTTAGACCCCTAATGTGTTATGACGATCCCAACCG
This sequence comes from Flaveria sonorensis, assembly GCA_025506505.1. Taxonomy (NCBI): domain Eukaryota; kingdom Viridiplantae; phylum Streptophyta; class Magnoliopsida; order Asterales; family Asteraceae; genus Flaveria; species Flaveria sonorensis. The sequence goes on along the minus strand of CM046427.1, from coordinate 11,258,916 downwards.
TCGCATCCTCGCGTTTCTACTTCTAGCGAGGGTGTGACACTATGTCTCCTCCTTGATCATCATCTCTGTAAGGAATACTCTTAGAGGCTGATGCAACCAAAGAACAACCAAGATCTCTTAGCATGCAGAACTAAAGCACATGGAAGTTACTTTAGAAGATTTGATACAACTCAGTGAATTATGCTAAGTGTCAAATCTTTCGAAGCCAAAAGACCATATCTTTCGAAGCCAAAGATGAAGTCTTCCGAAGCTTCAAGGACAAAGTCTTCCAAAGCTTCAAGGAAGAAGTATTCCGAAGCTTCGAGGACAAAGTCTTTTGAAGCCAAAGACTGATTTCTTAGAGGCTGATGCAACCAAAGAACAACCAAGATCTCTCAGCATGCAGAACTGAAGTACATGGAAGTTACTTCAGAAGATTTGATACAACTCAGTGAATTATGCTAAGTGTCAAATCTTACGAAGCCAAAATACCATATCTTTCGAAGCCAAAGATCAAGTCTTCCAAAGCTTTAAGGACAAAGTCTTCCAAAGCTTTAAGGACAAAGTCATTCAAAGCCAAAGAGTGATTTCTTCTGAAGACGGAGAAGAAATGCATTCTTTGAATCACCTTTTGACAAAAGCTAAACCACTTTCTGCTACCACTTTGAAGACTCACCAACTTATATGAGTTGGTGAAACATATATGCTTTTCTCAACTATAGATTATGGTCTTTTGTCTGTAACTTTCCAACTATGTACTTTTATCCTTTTTGTAATAGATAAGGATGTGAGCTATGACATGTCATAGTCACTAGTCAAAAGGTAATCTGCCTTTTGGCTCTACATTGATCTTGTTGTCTAGGTTAGTGTATCCAGTTGGCCTTTAAAGTATGGTCGGCTGTAGGATGCACTATAAAATGTCTCAAGTACTTGTATCTTTTATGTATGCTTTGTAACACTGGTAGGAACCTGAGAGCAATATACATCATTCTTGAAAACCATATTCGAGTGCTCTTGTTCTTGTTCTTTTACTTGTGTTCTTTGTATCATCATCTAGCTGGTTCCCTATTTGATCTGCTATGTGTTTCTTATCTCTCCATCCTATGAAACTGTTGCATTGACCACCCTTCACTGGTCTTGCAATTGGTATCAGAGCATTTTAGGCTCTTGATTGTAAGATCTCAATATCTTTGATCACTTCAGTTTCATAGAACACTTAACAACTCAAATGGCAGCTCTTGCTAAAGTTGATATGGAAATCGGTACTATGAAAAAGTCTCCACATATAACTCCTGATGACTTTCATACTTGGTGCCAATGTATGGAATGGTTATTCAAGTCTCAAGACAGTAGGATGTGGAGATCTGTTGTCAAAGGACCTCACATCCCATGAACCTCTTCAGCCACTACTGGAGATGGCATGATACCAAAGGAAATGGTTGAATACTTTAAGGAATACTTGAAAAGAATAGATGTAGATCAAAAGGCCATGACCACTCTTCAAACTACTCTTCCCAACTCCATATACAGAGGCTTTAAGAAGTGCAAGACTACTAAGCAGCTTTGGGATGCACTAAAGCTAATGTATGAGGGGTCTAATAAAGCCAAGGAGAACAAGAAGGATATCATGAAGTATCGTCTTCAAATCTTCACCTACAAGATAGGTGAAACCATGACTTAACAATACTTCAGGTATGCTGAGATTGGGGATACTCTGAGTGATATAGGTGTAAAGCTTGAGAACAAGGACATAATGAGGAAGTTCATGTTCCCTCTTCCCAGACAATAGATTCACTACTATATGGCCATTAAAAGAACTTAGATCCTCTTTACTCTTACTCTCATAGAGCTGTATGGTATCCTTAGTGCGTACCAGATGGAGATGAACTTGCGAAATCCATCCAGCAGATCTTCCAACTACCACAAGAGTTCAACCCTTTATGTGGTTAAAAGGGATAGCATAGAACCACAACATCATCTCATATGCTTCTCAGAAAACTCATAAAAGGGTCCTTTCATCACCTTCCCCAAGACACCAAGGAAGAACTACATCCAAAGAAGCTCATTCCAAGAGACAAGCTCTACATAAGACTTTGTGTCTACTGATAAAAGTTATGGAAAATCTCTTTTCACTCTTGAAGACTTGGATCGTATCTATCCAGATGATTTAGAGTACATAGAGATAGTCTTGTAGATAGATCTTCTCACTCATAGGGCCAAGAAGTTCTACAAGAGGACAGGGAGAAAGTTTACTAGTAATATGGCTAGTGGAAAGTTTGGACTAGACAAAAGCAAAGTGAAGTGTTACAACTGTAACCAGATGGGCCACTTTGCTAGAGAATGCAAGGCACCAAGTACAAATGGTGGCCAAGCACAAACCAAACCAAACTACACTAATGCAGCTCCAAGAACTGAGAAGCCAAGCCAACCCAAACAACATGCTGCTATTACTGTTGAAGAAGGAGACTTTGACTGGAGCTTTCAAATGGAAGATACCTCTCTAAACCAAGCACTGATGGCTGATCATGAAGAAGCTAAGGTAGTGGAGCATCTCTATACCCTTGAATGCATTGCTAAAATTAATATCTATAGGTCCTATAATTTAGAAGTGAGATCTAACCTTGAGTCTTGGAATATTTTATAGGCTGAATTTAAAAGAGCTGAAAATGACTATAAACTTGAAATAGAAACTTTAGAGAAAATATTTCAACTCTTGAGCATGAGCTCACAAATTATACGACTCTTATCAAGGATCTCATTACCAAATTAACTGAATGTCAAACTGAGCTTGTGATTAGCAAAGCTAAGGCTGAAAAATGTGTTCTTGAAGAAGAAACCTTCAAGAACATAATATCTTCATCTATGCATACAAAGATTTTTTATCAGAACAAACAAGGATTGGGTTCAAGTGAGATAGCTCCTCCACGCACATTGTTAACTATAAGATCTCCAAGGTATGGAACTTGTCAAGATGAGCTGCCCTCCATAGATCCCATTCAAGAAGAGGATGAAGATGAAGAGGAGGTAGTGAAGGATGAACGTGGGAAGAGTGATAAGGGTTATCCTGAGAAGGGACACTATTCTCTAGGAGAGAAGAATGAATCCAGGATGACCAAGTCTGAAAGGAAGAACATGATCAGGGCAGCCAAGAGAAAGTCCAAGAAAGCCCAAGAGATGAAGACCACCTTTAACTCCAAGCAAAAGCAAGTTTTCATCTCTGTTGGATTTGATGTGGTAAAACTAAGGACACAACCATGGACTCTAGTACTAGGAGTTCTAGTTTATGCCCAAGTCATCCTGATTCAAAGAAGAAGGCTAATAAAATGTGCACCACTGTTGCACAGCTTGAACCATCTAGTTTCATGAGCAAGTCTCATCTCATGAAGCCTGCTACATCATCTAAGAAGATGAAGAAGGAAGTAGAGAGTGATCAGGCTTAGCCTCCCTCTCAAAAGAAGATTCTCAGAAGTATGCCAACTAAATGCATCATGTGTGGAAGTACTTCTCACTTTGCCAAGGATTGTATCTATAATCCCAAAAGTACTATCCAAATGAACAAGAAGAAAACTTCTGAGAAGAAGAAGAAGAAGAAGAAGAAAAAAACTTCAAAAATAAAATCTCTTCCTTTAAGAAGCTCCAAAGTGAAGAAGACTATTAGAGAAAACTTACCTTAGGAAGAAATTTTCACTTCGGAAGAAACAAATGCTTCAGAAGTACTAAAGTCTGCTGCATGGATGCAAAAGCATTTGAAGGTCAAGTCTCCAAAACTTCCGAAGTCATCAAAATTTCCAAAGTGTTGAAGGCCAAGTCTTGTCTTCCAAAGATGGTGTGAAAGATGAAGGAAGGCTCTGTGACTGAAAGTTCTTCATCAACAATAGCAAATAATCCTTAGAACTTGCATATAGGATCAATTACGATTGCATTATCTTCCATTCACTTTGTCAAGCCCAAGAACAATGAGGCATGGTTTTCCAAATATAACTAACCATCTATTTTGGTGCAGGAACATTGACAGTGGTTGTTCCAGGCACATGACAGGCAATGGCTCTTAGCTTCAATACTTTAAAAGAATTGATGAAGGGCCAGTTGCTTTTGGAGAAGAAACTAGTGGTTACATTACTGGAAGGGGCAGGGCACAAATGGTAAGCTCAGCATTGAAAAGGTAAATTTTGTCAAGGGGCTTGGGTACAATATTCTAAGTACATCCTAATTATGTGATCAGAGACACAACATGCTCTTTACTGGGCATGAGTGCATTGTTCTCAAACCCGAGGTGGTCATTCCTCAAGAGCATAACATGCTCATAGACCTGAGGAAAGGGAACATGTACAAGATGGATTTGTAGGAAACATCCCCTTCAGGAGAAGTTTCTTACTTTCTATCTGAGGCCAAAATGATGAGTCTTTCTTTTGGCATAAAAGAATGTGTCATGTAAACTTTAAAAACATGAATAAACTAATTCAGAATGATTTGGTAACTGGAATGCCAAAGAAAGAGTTTACAAGTGATGATCATTCAAGGAATCGAATTTAAAAAAAGTACTTGATGCGTTTTGTGATGAAAAAGGTATTACAAGACAATATAGTGCTCCCAGGACTCCTTAGGAAGAAGATGTTACTGAGAGGAGAAACAACACACTTATTGAAGCTCCACGAACCATGTTGTCTGACTCTAAACTACCCATCACCTTCTGGACAGAGGTGTAACACCACGAATTTTATTTAAAAAGAAAAGTATCTAGAAGGAAAAGAATATAGATACAAGTTGAAGGGGGCAAAGTGTACAAAGTACCAAACTTCAATATTTTAATAATTAAAGAAGCATGGTCGCTCCTTTAAAAGGAGTTCTGCTTTTTTGGCTCTCGGCCAAAGCAGAAAGAGGAAGAAGGATTCGGTTTGTGAGAAGAAGAAGGGAGAAGAAGCTACAAAAAGGTTAGTTCTTGAGTTTATGTTCGGTTTAAACTTAGTTTGCAACTTGTAACTAAAGTTCTTGGTGTTTAGAGGTCGGGTTCGGGATTCTTGAAGCTGAATTTGCAAGAGGCAGTGTGTTGCTCTAGGATTTGCAATAGGTGAGTTTCTAGAACCCCTCTTTTACTGGTTTTCAAAGTTTTGGGGCTGTTCTGCATACTGATTAAACATTTTAAAGTGTTACCCGAATGTTATGCTTGTTGTGATTCTTTGGTGTTGTTTTGTTGGGTGTTTTAGAGACTGCTTTTAGGGTTAGAATTGTTGTTTAGCATGGTCTTAAGTGCCTTAGTAGGTTAGATCTATGTTTGGGTTAGGCTAGAATGGGTTCGGGTGTTTTTGGTAGTTTGGAAAAGTTTCAAAATGATCCCATGCACCCAATTGATTATATGCTAAGTGTTCTCATACCCCCAAGATGGTGCATCCAAATAGTGCTGATGCGCCCAAGGTCATGCGCCTAAATAGTGGACATGCGCCTGAACAGTGGTTTATGCGCCCAGAAATAAGTGTTGATGCGCCTAAGTATTGGGCATGCGCCCGCATAGTGCTCATGCGCCAGGACAAGGCTCATGCGCCCAAATAGTTCTCATGCGCCCAGGCTGTTTACACTTAGAATTTTCTTGCTAATGCTCCTAGAACGTTCTAATGTGCCTTGTTTTAGACTTAGGGTTTTCTAAGGGGCTTTAAGGGGTGGTTGTTTGAGATAGGTTCCTTGGTGTTGTGTTGGCTGATGCTTGGTGTATGTATGATGTTGTATTGTATGTGTGTTATGTGTTGTCTTTCTTCATTAAACGGTTTTCAAAACGTATGTATTATGTTTTATTATACGTTGTGTATTATGTTATGGCTTTACATGGTTTGATGTATGGCTATGAATGAACGTAAAGTATTATGTAACGAAGTGAAAGATAACGATAATGAAAAGTGGAAAGTAATGAATAAATGGAAGTCTTGCAAGCCAAGATTGAGGTGAGTGACCGTGTTGTCGCAAAAGACTCGTAAGGGGTTTAATCCATGAGATTGACCCGACAGATGTCGTGATCCTCACCCCAGTACTGTGAAGGTCTTCGGACATGAGGCGGGGGTGTTGCAAAAAGAGACGGGGTCCTTGTCACGTACCCCGGTACTGTGTCGGTCTTCGAACATGAGTAGGGGGTTTGTTTACAGGCCCCGGCACAGTATCGGTCTTCGGACATGAGTCGGGGGTATTGCATGAGACAGGATCCAGATTAAAGTCAAAGATAATGATGAAAGTACGAAACGTATGAAATGAACGATGATGAAGATAATAAATACTATCAAAGTGTACGTATGATGTGTGATCGCGTACGATTGTGAAGGTCATGTTTTAACAAAGTAAAGTATTTTATTTATAAAACTAGAACTCACTCAGCGTCGCTGACTTTTTGTATGCATAATAGTTGGCAGGTATTTTGTTGATGCTGAGGAGTTGCAGGCATGGATGCATAAGCTATTGGGAGTGTTTTGAAGACTGGCATCCATATTTTCGACATGTTATTGTATTTTGATATGTAAATGATTTATGTAATGAGATAACATGTTTTAGTTATAAATGAAAGTTATTAATTTCCGCTGCAAAGAAATGAGTATTTTAAATAGTTTATGCGATTACGGTCCAGCCGTAAGCGTCCTGGGAACGGGGCCTTACAAGTTGGTATCAGAGCTAAAGTTTAAGGGAATTGGGTAAATATTTTCAAAAACCTAATCTTAAACTAATAATGGGACAAAAGAAAAGGGATGCCAGTCCTAGTAGCTATGTGCCTACAGGTACAAGTTTTAAGTAAAGGTTTTATGTAAGTTAATGTTAACCGGTATTATGTGTGCATGTTTTGTGGCTTGTGTGCTTTTGTGTAGATTTAGATACTAATATAGTCAGGATAGGAAATGCTTGGGGAATGAAGAGTAAAGTAAGTGGCTAAACACAACTGGCCATTGTGATTAGGAACTTACTATACTTGACGTAACTCGAGCTATTACCTTGATTGACCATGTTGGTGTTTGAATCTTGAAGTATTTTAGATGGTGGGTGGTAGGTCTTTTGAGGCTTAGCGAGGTGGAGGCCATGGTGGACGTGGTGTTAGACCGCGTGTCATGAGGAGCAGAGCTAAGACTGCTGAGACGACTCCTGAAGAGCCAGAGTTTTGTCACCAAGACGGTGAGGACGGAAGTGCTAATCTGAGATCTTCAGTGAAGGAGGCAGTGGTTGAGGAGGTTCATCAGGTCATGCAGACGATTCTGCCGACTGTAGTGACCGAGGTCATTAGAGCTATGAAGGAGGATGTGAAGAAGGAGAGTGAGAAGAGGAGAACCACATGATGAGGAGGTGAAGCCGGAGGTTCCAGATATATGGAGCAACCCGATGCTGACATGGTTTTCTCCCGTGGCGATGAGGAGGAGGAGGAAGCTGTGGAGGAGGCTGCGAAGGGATACAACTATGGAGCATTCCAAAGGTGTAGGCCTCCTGTGTTTGATAGAAATAGGAGTGTTGCTGCTGCACAACGTTAGGTAAGAGAGATGGAGGCGGTACTTGAAATTAGCCAGTGCCGCAAGGATCAGAAGGTGAAGTTTGCTACCCACTCATTTGTGGATTCAGCCTTGTACTGGTGGGACAACAATGTCCAGACTGAGGGCACCAGGACAATCAAAAGGAGATGGTGGAAGGAGCTGAAGAGGTTGGTGATCAAGGAGTTTTGCCCTCATAGAGAGCTTGACAAAGTGGAGAGGGAGTTCCTGCAGCTGGAGGCGGGAACGATGACTCACCAACTGTACACCACAAAGTTCAATGAGATGGCAAGACTGGTGCCAGATCAGGTGACGCCTGTGTCACGAAAGATTAAAAGGTATATTCAAGGTTTGCCGGTAGATATCCGCAGACATCTGGTCGTTGCCCGGCCAAGGACGTTTAATTCAGCAATCGATTTGGCGGGGAGGTTGTATGACGAGCGTGAGGCGGTGGCGATAACGGATAAAGAGGAGAAGCGGAGCTATGATAGGGATGAAAGTGGAAGACGGGATGATGACGGCGAATTTATGGCTAGAGGTAAGATGATGAGGTTCGATGATCGGAAGAGGATGACTGAAAGGGAAGAGGTATGCAGGAAGTTCGGTAGAGGTCACGAGGGGGAGTGCAAATGGGGATCGAACGTCTGCTTCTAGTGTGGAAGAGAGGGCCACAGGGCGAGGGATTGTCACATGGCTAAATGTTACGACTGTGACGAGACTGAACACAGGAGCAGAGACTGCAAGAAGCTGAGGGCAGGAAGCTCTGATGAGAGGAAGGAGAGCAGAGCATGAAGGTCAGAGCATTCGCTATGACTGGGAAGAGGCTAGAGCGAACTTTGACTTGACGTCAGGTACGTTTCTAGTAATTTAAATTTGTGCATCTATGCTGTGATTGTGGTGCTAGTAGTAGTTTCATTCCTGTTGCCTTGTGTTAAGTTGCACGATTAGGAGTAGGAAGATCGATGTGTCCTTCGATGTAGAAATTGCTATTGGTAAGTACACTATGTTACCGGATGCCCTAGAAGATTGCGTGATAGAATTGAGAGAGCGCGTGTTTCCTGCTAGACTGTTCAGGACAGACGCAGGTGGATAGACGTACACCATCGAGTGAATCGGCTAGTAACCTATGGAGCCAAACACCAAGTGTTGCAAGAAGGTGGTTTGAACAACCGCGCCCGAAGGAAGTTCGGTGCCGATCTACGACAATGAAATAATGATGAAGGCCTCGTTTTGAGAGAGGAGATCACCCAATTTCGAAAGTGAGTGAAGCTAGTACTGAGGAATAAAGGACCAATCTGAATTGTTGCTCAGGTAGGAGAAGTGGCATGTCGACTGGAGCTACCCGACGTGTTAAGTGGAATTCATCCGATGTTCCATGTACCTCGTCTAAGAAATTGCCCAATCGATGAGAATATGATTGTGCCACTAGAGGATACCGAGACGGATGAAAGATTCAGCTACATGGAGCAACTAAGGGTCATTTATGATAGAAGGAAAAGAAGGGCTAAGAAGAATGGTGCTTCCACTTACGTGAGTAAAGTGGACCTCCAAAGGAGATCAAGCCTAAGTGTAAGAACAAGGAAGAGGTAAGACAACGTTACCCGTAACCGTTCGAGAAGCGACAGGTTTCGGGGACGAAACCTATATAAGGGGGTGGACTTGTAACACCCCGAATTTTATTTAAAAAGAAAAGTATCTAGAAGGAAAAGAATATGGATACAAGTTGAAGGGGGCAAAGTGTACAAAGTACCAAACTTCAATATTTTAATAATAAAAGAAGCATGGTCGCCCCTTTAAAAGGAGATCTGCTTTTTGGCTCTCGACCAAAGCAGAAAGAGGAAGAAGGATTCGGTTTGTGAGAAGAAGAAGGGAGAAGAAGCTGCAAAAAGGTCAGTTCTTGAGTTTATGTTCAGTTTAAACTTAGTTTGCAGCTTGTAACCGAAGTTCTCGGTGTTTAGAGGTCGGGTTCGGGATTCTTGAAGCTGAATTTGCAAGAGGCAGTGTGTTGCTCGTGGATTTGCAACAGGTGAGTTTCAAGAACCCCTCTTTTACTGGTTTTCAAAGTTTTGGGGTTGTTGTGCATACCGATTAAACATGTTAAAGTGTTACCCGAATGTTATGCTTGTTGTGATTTGTTGGTGTTGTTTTGTTGGGTGTTTTAGAGGCTGCTATTGGGGTTAGAATTATTGGTTAGCATGGTCTTAAGTGCCATAGTAGGTTAGATCTGTGTTTGGGTTAGGCTAGAATGGGTTCGGATGTTTTCGGTAGTTTGGAAATGTTTCAGAATGATCCCATGCGCCCAATTGGTTGTATGCTAAGTGTCCTCATGCGCCCAAGATGGTGCGCCCAAATAGTGCTGACGTCCCCAAGGTCATGCGCCTAAATAGTGGACATGCGCCTGAACAGTGGTTCATGCGCCCAAAAATAAGTGTTGATGCGCCTAAGTATTGGGCATGCGCCCGTATAGTGCTCATGCGCCAGGACTAGGCTCATGAGCCCAAATAGTTCTCATGCGCCCAGGCTGTTTACACTTGGAATTTTCTTGTTGATGCGCCTAGAATGTTCTAATGTGCCTCGTTTTAGACTTAGGGTTTTCTAAGGGACTTTAAGGGGTGGTTGTTTGAGATAGGTTCCTTGGTGTTGTGTTGGCTGATGCTTGGTATATGTATGATGTTGTATTGTATGTGTGTTATATGTTGTCTTTCTTTGTTAAACGGTTTTCAAAACGTTTGTATTATGTTATATTATACGTTGTGTATTATGTTATGGCGTTACGTGGTTTGATGTACGGCTATGAATGAACGTAAAGTATTATGTAACGAAGTGAAAGATAACGATAATGAAAAGTGGAAAGTAATGAATAAATGGAAGTCTTGCAAGCAAAGATTGAGGTGAGTGACTGTGTTGTCGCAAAAGACTCGTAAGGGGTTTAATCCATGAGATTGACCCGACAGATGTCATGATGCTCACCCCGGTACTGTGACGGTGTTCGGACATGAGGCGGGGGTGTTGCAAAAAGAGACGGGGTCCTTGTCGCGTACCCCGGTACTGTGTCGGTCTTCGGACATGAGTCGGGGTTTATTTACAGGCCCCGACACAGTATCTGTCTTCGGACATGAGTCGGGGGTATTGGATGAGACAGGATCCAGATTAAAGTGAAAGATAATGATGAAAGTACGAAACGTATAAAATGAACAATGATGAAGATAATAAATATTATCTTGTGTACGTATGATGTGTGATCGTGTACGATTGTGAAGGTTATATTTTAACAAAGTAAAATATTTTATTAATAAAACTAGAACTCACTCAGTGTCACTGACTTTTTGTATGCATAATAGTTGGCAGGTATTTTGTTGATGCTGAGGAGTTGCAGGCATGGATGCATAAGCCACTGGGAGTGTTTTGAAGACTGGCATCCACATTTTGGACATGTTATTGTATTTTGATATGTAAATGATTTATGTAATGAGATAACATGTTTTAATTATAAATGAAAGTTATTAATTTCCGCTGCAAAGAAATGAGTATTTTAAATAATTTATGCAATGACGGTCCCGCTGTAAGCACCCCGGGAATGGGGCCTTACAAGAGGCAGTCAATACTACTTGCTATGTGCAGAAAGAATTTTAGTGGTTAAGACTCATGATAAGACTCCTTATGAACTATGGCATAAAAGAATACCATTCATTGGTTTCCTTAGATCATTTGGATGTCCTTGCGCCATCTTGAATACCAAAGAAAAAATAGCCAAATTTGATGACAAATCAGATGATGGACACTTTATTGGATATTCTTCCCAAACCAAGACTTATAGAGTATACAATCTCAAAACTAGAGTAGTCGAGGAGTTAGCCAATATGACCTTTAATGAATACACACCCAGTGTGAAAGGTTTTGATCTTGATTGGCTGTTTGATCCCGACTTAGTTACCAATTGTTTTACAAATCTTGTGAGAATGTTTCAGGATCTATAGGTATCTTATCAACAAAAAATTCTGATCCAAGATTTGAGCTAAGAAGACCAAGTGTACAAACTACTGCAGCTCCAATGGTAACTAGCCCTGCAGTTGGAAATTATGCCAGCACAACCATGACAAATTCTTCAGCTGACACATCTGAGGTGCCTATAAATTATAGCATAGAGGAACATAACTTAGATGAACGAATTTCCAATGTAGGAGGAGATGGAGGTGGTGATAGTGATTAGGAGTTTCTTGATGCTGATAACCACTCCATAGAAGACAACATCAATGATGTAACATACTCATTGAATCAAGTTTCACTTGATAAGTGTGTTGATGTGGTGGATGATTCTCAAGCACCAGAACGGAATTTCCCAAATTTACATCCGTCCAAACAACTTGTTGTGAATCCTCAACTAAAAATTGTAAGGCCCGAACCTGGAAACCCCACAGTTGGTCATTCATAGCGACATTCATTACTAAAATCTCATTTAAAATATATTAACATAAGAAGATATTGTAGCGGAAGAATTATCAAAAAAAACCATTTCATGAATTAATAATTACTTTTTCCAAGTAATACATCGTTCATTAAAGTTACAAAAGAATAATTAGTTGCATTACAAAACAGCAACATTATTTTTTTGTATGAGATGGATGCCAGTCTTTGCTTGCCAAGTAGCTTCACCCCCCCCCCCTCCCTCCCCATGCCATTCTCAGCAACGTCATTACCTGCCAACTGAAAATGCATATAAAAAGTCAGCGTTGATAAGTGAGTTCTAGTTTTATAAATAAAATACTTTGCTTTTGTTAAAACTTATCCTTTACTTTTAATCATGATCACCCATCATACATACAATTAGATAATATTTATCCATTATAATCGTTTGTTTTCATACTTTTCATTAATATCTTCCACTTTTTTCTGGACCAATGTCATATGCCATACCCCAAACATTATGCACGAAGCGGGTACTGGGCCGAAGTCTATAAATAGACCCCTAACATTGCGCACGAAGCCTGAAACATGTACCGGGGCAAGCGACAAGGGTCCCGTTTCGTACATATTAGTCAATCACAATGATTGACCCCTGTGTGCATCCTCATAGGTTAGGTAAACCGCACACAGTTGAGCTAACAATCCCTCAATGAGTTGTGAACCTCCCTTCATTTGCTTGCAAGACTTTTCATTCGTTCATTACGTTCCACTTTTATTATCATATTCTTTCACTTCTAATGCAACAATACTTTACGTACAAGAGTATTTACACACCACGTAAAGTCACATAATAATACGTAATATAGAACATCAACCACAGCCCACAATCATACATAACATCAATAGGCATAAACCACCAAAACATTCCAGAACTTAACACTACATTGCCTAAAGAAATGCGGATGAACATAAGCCAATGCGGCTGAATGTTCAGCAAATGCTGACAAGTAAATGCGGATGAAAATCTCAGAAAAGTATTCCAAGTGTCTAAAGATATATGGGTGAACCAAATGCGGATGAACATGTCCAAATACGGATGAACAAATTTAAATGCGGATGAACAATACTAAATGCGGATGAACAAAATACTTGGCTATTTAACATAAAACCAATGCGGTTGAAGTTCAACAAATGCGGATGAAGACCAGCAAATGCGGATGAACACATACAAATGCGGATGAACAAAAGACTTATGTGAATGAACAAAAGGCAAATACGGATGAACAAAAGACTTATGCCAAGGGACATTCAACCAATGTGGTTGAACACTCAGTAAATGCGGATGTTCAAAACCAACCTACAATTAAACTTATGCTATTTCCAGTTCTAAATCATCATTCTAATATGTCCTTAGTATCGATCTAACATGCTAAACACTTAGAACATAGATTACCACTACACAGCAACGAAGAAGTATTTAAAACACATAACACACATAAATTCAGTCGCAAACATAGGAAAGTCAAATTTCAGTTTGTAAAACTTCAGTAAATATGCACATCAACCCCTAACGAGTATAAAACAAGTAAAAGAGGGGATCAAGAACTCACCTCTAGCAGCTTTTGAGTAAGACTTCTTCAGACTGAGAGCAATTGGGAGTTCTGGCACCTAATCACGCAAAAAAAACAAGCAACCAAACACAAAAGAACACATAAAAATCGGTCCTGCAGCTAGAATCCTACTGAAACCGAAGAGAAAATGCAAGAAAATCTCACCTACAAGCAGTTCCTCCTCCTTCTCTCTCTAGTAATAGATTGCAGCTTCTTCCTTCTTCTTGCAGCCGAAAGCAAAGTTTGTAAAGGAAGAAGTGTGGGCTGCCATGCTTCTTTTAAATCCCATAATGGGCAAGTTTGCCACTTGCACAACTTTAACCCCTTGACTTGGGATATTTCACCTTTCTTTCTTTTTCTTTTCCTTTTAAATTTTCGGGGGTTAAAGTGCACCCCCTTATATAGGTTTCGTCCCCTAAACCTGTCACTCCTCGAACAGCTATAGGTAATGCTGCCTCATCTCTTCCTAAGTTTCCCACGTAGACTCGGATCCCTTTCTGTGCCTCCACTGTACCCGCACCAGTGGAACTACTTTATTCCATAGCCTCTTCTCTATTCTATCAATGATGGCCATTGGCTGCTCCACATAATTGAGCCGTTCATCCACCTCAATGTCCTCCAGTGGCACAATCATATCTTCATTGGCTAAGCACTTTCTTAGATGAGATACATGGAATGTCGGATGAATTCCACTTAACTCATCGGGTAGCTCGAACCTGTAGGCCACCTCTCCTACTCGAGAAATGATTCGGAAAGACCCTATATACCTCGGGCTCAGCTTACCCCGCTTTCTAAAACAGATGTTCCCCTTCCAAGGTGAAGCCGTCAACTTAACTTTATCACCTACCTTGAATTCAATCGGTCTACACCTCTTGTCAGCATACGACTTTTTTCTTTCTTTTGCCGCCTTCATAAAGGCCCTGATTTTCTCTAACTTTTTGGTCATAGCCTCGATCACCTCGATGCTCCCTAACTCCTTCTGCCTAATGTCAACCTAACATATGGGCATTCTACACTTCCTACCATATAGCATCTCATATGGAGGCATACCAATTGTTGGACCAAAAGAACCAATGAGCCTGATCAGAACTACCTTTAAGTCCCACGGACATTACAACAACTGAAGTAGTCTGCAACAGCTGAAGACATCAGCTGATAACAAGGTCTGAAGACAAAGTCTGAAGTGAAAGAGCTGAAGACAAAGTCTGAAGCTAAAGAACTGAAGACAAAGTCTGAAGCTAAAGAACTGAAGACAAAGTCTAAAGATAAAGAGCTGAAGACAAAGTCTGAAGACAAAAGCTGAAGACAAAGTCTGAAGACAAAAGCTGAAGACAAAGACTGAAGACCAAGTTTCAGATGTTGTCACAACAGCTGAAGAAGACCTCTTCAGTAGTTGTGATGGTTTCCTTTCAGTAGTTGTATTTTCCTTTCAGTACTTGTAGTTTCAATAGTTTTATGTTTCTTCTTGTACTTAGCATACTCTGAGATGTTCTCAGTTGCTGTGAACATTCTCAGTAGTTTGCTTACTTTCAGTAGTTTGTAATAATTCTGTTAGACGTCACTATCAAGTGACATCAGCAGACGTCACATTCCTTTATATAAGGAATGCTGACCTAATTGTAATCGGTGCAGCTTAGAAAAACCTAGCAGCCGCCATACCGAAGCATGTGTGCATGAATGTTATTATCCCTTTTGCAGAAAACCCTATTTCTATATAACCGTATACTGTTCCATTGAATATTTATTGTGTTCTTGCTTTATTTGTCTAATTCTTGTTCTAATTCCGCTGCGATTCAACTCTAATTGATCAAACTTAGATCACTGATCCTGACAAATGGTATCAGAGCAGGTTAATCATTGATCGGTTTAACAATTGATCATTGAAACTGCTATTTCGATATCTAAAGTTTGATCGAATTAGCATATTTGCAAGAATTGGTTATAGAGATTGATTTTCTGCTGCTTCTGGTTATTCAATTTGAGTTTCTTCTTGGTTCATATTGAGTTTGTTGTGTTTTTGTGCTAAATCTGTTGAAACTTGATTGTTTTGGTTTGAATCTGAGAATGACTACTCCTTCTAATGACCCTCACAATACTGGCTCCTCAACCAAGCCTCCGATGCTGGTTAGGAGTGAGTATAACATACGGCAACGAAGAATGCTCCATCATCTGTCTGTTAACAGTTCAGGGTGTTGGACATCTGTGGTTCATGGTCCACACAAGCCTATGGTGAACAATCCGGAGACCAACCAAATGGTTCCGAAGAAGAAGGAGCAATACTCAGATGAAGATCGTAAACTGTTTGAGATTGATGCTAAAGCCCATGGAATTTTGGCCATGGCACTGCCGAATGAAATCTATTCTGGGCTTATGCATCATGAAACTGCTCATGACCTCTGGAATGCTTTGAAGGAACAATTTGGAGGAACTGATGAGGTCTTAGCAAACAATAGAGAAATCCTCGCCCAACAATATGAGACATTCTCTTATAGGAAGGGCGAGACACTGACTCAACAGTTTGAGTGTTTCTCCTGCTTGATCTCTGAGCTGAAAATGGTCAAGCATGAGTATACTAACAGCTAGATGAATAACAGATTCCTCAGATCACTGCCTAAGAGATGGGACACATATACCATTGTCCTACGCTCCAGTGCAAATCTGGATAGCCTATCTCTCACCCAACTCCATGGGAAACTGCTTACATTTGAAAGAGAGATAGAGCAGAAAAGGAAACTGGCATCATCAGGAAAGCTCTCTAATGACTTTGTACCAGGGAACACTGCCTTGGTCGGTCATGAGTCAGAATATGCTGGATCAGAAAGCCATTATGATGAGCATATAGATTTCTCTTCAAACAGTTCTGATCATGCATTTGTTGGTGTTGACAGTCATTCTGGGTGTAATAGTGATAATTTATGCTTTATCATGGATGATTTGCAGGGTATTGCTGATGATGATTTAGAAGAGATGGATATTTTGAGCCAAATGGCCTTGATCAATATCAGATCTCAAAAGTTCTACAAGAGAACTGGTAGGAAATTTCCAGGACTCTCTGGCAAAACCAAAGTTGGTTTTGACAAGAGTAAGTTGAGGTGTCACAAATGCCACAGGCTTGGGCACTTTGCAAGAGAGTGTAGATCAACTGGTTCTAACTCCTCTGCACCCTTTGTGACCTTTCCAAGTAATAGTTCACAAAACAAAGGGCAACATCCTGCTAGTTCTGGTCATCACTCACAACCTCAATCTCCTGCATATTTTGTCCCTCAGGGTCCAATGCCATATCCTTATCCCTGCTATTACATGCCACAGCCAAATCCAGTTCAAGTCCCTATAGCACAACAACCTCAAGCCCTACCTGAGCCTCAACCATCTCCATCACAATCTCAACCTCATCACAGCTTCTTCACACCAGGAGTTGTTGACTGGAGCAGCTTACCAGATGATCTTTCTGGCTTCAATGAGCAATTATCTGCTGGTGCTGGTCAACATGGTGGTGAACATCCTTTTGGGAATCTTGCTCTCATGGCCCTGGAGTCTACTGAGGGTTCCTGCTCCGATGCTTCATCTTCACAGGTAACCCAGGTATCTTCTGAGGCTAAAGCCAAGTTATGTTCTGAATCATGCATAGCTGCCTTTGTCTCTATTAGAGAGGCAAATGTAGCTTTAATCAATCAAAATCTTGAGCTTGAGAAAACTATTTCCAAAAGAAAAGATGAATATGTGTCTGCACTTAATGACAAAGATGATGAGATTTACAAGCTTAAATGCCAACTTAATGATGAAAAGGTTAAGGTAGAGGTCATACTCGAGAACCACAGAAGTCTCAAAGAGACACTTGCAGCTACCCAAGTTGAGTGTGACCGCTGGGTAACATCCTGCAAGGGATTTGAAATGCTTCTCAGCAAGCAAACAGCTTCAAATGTGAAGTTTGGAATTGGTTACAATCATACTGCACCACCTACTGATTTTACTTCAAAATCAATAGTAAAATCTGAAGGTGAAAGTAATTTCCAAACCACATCATCATGTGATTCATCCTCAAATGATAATACAAAATTAGAGGATGAAGTCAGTGTTAAGATCTCAGCAAATCAATTGCCTGATGGTTTAAATGCTGATAAACACATGAAGCTGAGAAATTCAGATGTTGTCCCTCAAAGTACTCCAAGTACTGATGGGCAAGTCACAACATCTGAAAAACATTTCAAATCTGATGAAATAAAAGGATTAACAACTGCTGAGGAATCTATCATACGGTCTTTCAGGACCGATAGAGAACAGCTGAAGAACAAGTCTTCAGTTGTTACCGATCCTTCAGTACTTAACACAAGTACTGAAAGGAGGAAAGTACTGAAGATCACACCTTCAGTAGTTTCCACTTCAGCAGTTGATCAATCCAAGATGAAGAATAAGCCATGTGAAATATGTGGTAAATTCAATCATCTATCTGATGATTGCTGGTACAAAAAGGGTTCCAAACTCAACAGAGATAAGCTCATTAAAGAAGAGATTAATAAAATGAAAAATGAGTTTGAGACCAAGTTTGTACCACAGTCATCTCAAACTGATAAACCCAAGGCTTCACCAAAATCCAAAAAGAAGGATGGGGTTTATCAGAAAACAGCTGATAGTGTTCCTCATGATAAACATCAGACTAAGTCTGTGAATTCCAAGAAGGAGGAAATGGTGGGTCACAGGAACTCATCAAAAACAAGTACTGATGTGTCAAATGAGCTGAAGGCTTTAGCAACAAATCAGACACAACTTGTTATGATGGTTCAGCATTTGTTGGGGAGAGTTAACCAACTAGATGCACCTGTGATCAAACCACTGAAAAGGAAATCCAAGCCCAAATCTAAGAATTCCATTTCAGCACCATCTCCACCTTCATCAGCTGTTAATCATGAGAAACAAGTTATGGTTAAATCTGTTGATGAAAACAGACCCAAAACCAAATAGGTTTGGGTCTCTAAAGCTAACTAGTTTCTTATGATAAATGCAGGGTTCTTCAGCATGCCAAAGAAGCATCTGGCATGTAGACAGTGGAGGATCTATGCATATGACTGGGAGCAGTTCTCTTCTTAATGACTACTCTCAAGGAAAGAAGGGATTTGTCTCATTTGGAAATGATGCTAAGGGTTACATCATCGGGAAAGGATTTGTGTCAAATGGAGAAATCAGATTTGATGATGTTAACCATGTGGAGAATCTCAAGTATAATCTACTGAGTGTCAGTCAGATGTGTGATAAAGGGCATGTTGCACTTTTCACAAGCCAGAACTGCCGGATTCTGTCTTCCAAAGTTCTGAGGCTGATTGACAAGGTATTGGATGAACATACTCTCCTGAAGGCCAACAGGATAGGAAGAGTATATGCCTTGGATTTGTCAAAGAAGATTGCGTTAAAAGGTCATCCTTGCCTGTTCTCCAAGGCCTCTCCTCAGGAATCTAAACTGTGGTATAGAAGGCTGGGTCATGTTAATCTCAAAAACATGAATCAGCTGATCCACAATAGTTTAGTGAGAGGTCTACCAATAAAGGAGTTCCTCTGTGATGAAACCTGCACTGCTTGTTTAAAAGGAAAACAACACAAAGTCTCATTCCCTCCTATAGAAGAACCAAAGTCCACTGCCTGCTTATAATTACTGCACATGGATCTCTTTGGTCCTGTGAGAGTAATGAGCATGGCAAAGAAGAAATACTGTCTGGTAATTGTGGATGATTACTCCAGATTTGTATGGACCTTCTTCTTGCATTCAAAGGATGAGGCTGCTCAGACAATTATTAACTTTGTGTTGTATGTTGAGAAGCAGTATTCCCTATCAGTCAAGTGTATAAGAAGTGATAATGGAACTGAATTTAGAAACCATACACTTGATGATTTCTACCTTTCAAAAGGAATCAAGAGGCAGTATAGCATCCCAAGGACTCCAGAACAAAATGGAGTAGTGGAGAGAAAGAACAGGACTCTAATTGAAGCTGCAAGGTCCATGTTGGCTAACTCTGGTTTGCCACTGACCTTTTGGGCTGAAGCTGTCAACACAACATGCTATGTGCAAAATAGAGCTTTAGTGAATCAGAGGTTGATGAAGACTCCTTATGAAGTTCTACATCATTTGGCTCTTCTAATTTCATTCTTCAGAGCATTTGGGTGTCCTTGTTACATTCTCAACACAAAGGATCAACTCCAAAAGTTTGATTCTAAGGTGGATGCAGGGTATTTTGTTGGGTATTCATCCACTTGCAAGGCTTACAGAGTGTTCAACTGTAGAACAAAGATGGTTGAAGAAACCTTGCATGTGAAGTTTAATGAATCTCCTAAGGACAAAATCCCACAAAACCCTGTGGAGTTGTTTGATCTGGACATACTGCAATATGTTCCTTATCAGCCTCCAGCTGTTGCAGATCATGTGAATTCATCACCTTCTGCAGCTAGTCATCCATCTGGTGGTACTGATGTTCATGATGATGGCATGATAACTGATGTTGTATGAGAATTTGGCTAACGGTAAGTGTTCATCCCAACTTCCTCTAAAATCAATGACGCATGCTCGGAGCATATCCTCAAGCGTCTGAATTGTTCTTTCTGACTGACCATCTGTCTGAGGATTGTAAGCCGTACTGATGTGCAACCTCGTCCCCATCGCATCATGGAATCTCTTCCAAAACATAGATGTTAACCGAGTGTCACGGTCAGACACTATAGTCACTGGTACACCATGATGAGTCATAATCTCTTTGATGAACAGATCCGCCAACCTCTCAGATGAATACGTCTGGCGAATCGCTAGAAAGTGAGCACTCTTCATCAAACGGTCAACTATCACCCATATGGCATCGTACCCCCTTGCCGTATGTGGTAACTTCGTAATGAAATCCATAGTGATGTGCTCCCATTTCCACTCGGGTATATCCAAGGGTTGGATCTTCTCATATGACTTCTGATTTTCCGCCTTCACTTACAAGCAAGTAAGGCACTTGGTCACATACTCCGCTACATCGCGCTTCATACACGGCCACCAGTAGTCATTCTTCATATCATGATACATCTTTGTAGCACCGAGATGAATCGAATAACGAATCTTATGTGCTTTATACATGATTTTCCCCCGTAGGTCTTCATAACGTGGGATCCATATCTGCGCGAAGCTGGTTCTTACTCTGAGAGTGTTCTCGCCCAACTCCGCGACTAGACCTTTCATCCTTTCAGAGTTAAGGTGATCTTCTTTCAACGCCTCATCTTGAAACTCCTTGACCTATTTAATCGCGTCGAAGGTCATCACCAACAGGTAAGCTTTCACTCGGATCGGCTCGGGTCTCTCCTTTTGGCTAAGGGCATCTGCCACCACATTGGCCTTGCCCGAATGGTAGTGGATCTCATAATCATAATCCTTGATCAACTCTAACTACCTCATTTGCCTCATATTGAGATCATTTTTCTCAAAGAAGTACTTCAAGCTCTTATGGTCAGTGAAGATAGTGCACTTCGTCCCGTACAAGTAGTGCCTCCAAATTTTCAATGCATAGACCACAGCCGCCAACTCCAGATCATGAGTAGGGTAATTAGCCTCATGGGTTTTCAACTATCAGGACACATAGGCTATTACCCTCCTTTGCTGCATCAGCACGCAACCTAACCCCGAATAAGAAGCATCCGAATAGACCACTAAGTCTTCGCTCCCTTCGGGTAACGTTAAGACAGGAGCTTGAGTCAATCTCGTCTTTAGCTCATCAAAAGCATTCTCCTGTCCTCGACCCCATACAAACTTCACCTCCTTGCGGGGTCAACTTGGTCAATGGTGAGGCTATCTTAGAAAAGTCTTGGATGAATCTCCTGTAATAGCCTGCCAAACCCAAGAAACTGCGGATCTCGGATGGCGTCTTTGGAGTCTTCCATTGCATCACTGCCTCCACCTTTGCCGGGTCCACCATAATCCCTTCAGAATTAACTACATGACCCAAAAACTAAACCTCGCGCAACCAAAATGCGCACTTGGAGAACTTAGCATACAACTTCTCTCTTCTAAGCGTCTCCAATACCTCGTGAATATGACCGGCTTGCTCTTCTTTGCTCTTTGAATAAATCAGGATATCATCGATAAACACAATCACTGATTTATCCAACATCAGCCGACACACCCGATTCATCAAATCCATAAAAGCAGTTGGCGTATTGGTTAAACTGAAAGACATAGCGAGTAATTCGTAATGCCCGTATCGCATCCGAAACGCAGTCTTCGAGATATCCTGTTCCTGAACCTTTAGCTGATGATAACCAGATAGGAGATCTATCCCTGAGAACCAACTGGCACCTTGGAGCTGATCAAACAAGTCATCAATCCTCGGTAGTGGATACCGGTTCTTCACCGTCAACTTGTTCAACTCATGGTAGTCGATGCACATCCTCATGGTACCGTCCTTCTTCTTTACAAACAAGACCGGAGCACCCCAGGGCGAGATACTTGGTCGAATGAACCCCTTATCCAGTAACTTTTACAACTGGACCATCAGTTCCTTCATCTCGGAGGGAGCTAGTCAATACAGTTCCTTGGCAACAGGTTGGGCACCCGGTATCAAATCGATCCGAAACTCGATCTCGTGGTCCGATGGCACACCTGGTGGATCCTCCGGGAATACGTCTGGAAAGTCACATACAACTGTTACATCAGACAATCGTGGTACTGACACATCCATATACTTCACGTAAGCCAGGTAGGCACTACATCCACAACTCATGCACTTCTCTGCCACCACCATTGAAATTACCTTCAGAACCGTACTGACCCTATCGCCGTAAAACATCAATGAACTCCTATCAGGTGCAGTCAAACAAATCATCTTCTTGCAACACAAATTGTTTGCCTCATAGGCTGCTATCCAATCAATCCCTAGAACCACATCGATTCCGCCTAGGGGCATCACAAAAAATTTAGCAGAGAACCTATGGCCTTCCAACTCTCTGTCACACTCCTCTATTAGATCAGAAATTCTGGTAGACTTACCAATGGCAGTTTATACATCAAAGGGCTCATCAGTCTTTCTACTCTTAGCAGGCAACTTATCACAGAAGGCAGTAGAAATAAAACTCTTACTAGCACCAGAATCAAAAAGTACAAAGGCACAAATTTGGTTTACTAGGAAGGTACCTGACACAACATCAGGGTCCTCCCTAGCCTCCTCCCGGGTCATAGTAAATGCTTTGGATTTTTACCTCTGCCCTTCCTTCTCCTTCTCGATCCCCTTTCTTGCCCCAGAGTTCTCAGCCCTGGGTTTCTTGTAATCCCTGCTCAGGTGGCCTCTTCACCACAGTTGTTGCACCTTATCACCCTACAATCCCTTGCCATATGACCAGGCCTCCTACATTTGAAGCAGACATTCAGTCCCCACTTACACTTTCCCATATGTTCCTTCCCACACTTACTACACCTCTTCGTCCCTGTACCCGCCGACACTACCCTCCGGTCAGCCACCCTTGCCTTTTTTTGGTCGGGGTGAAACCACCATGGCCAAATCATTTCTTGTTCCAGTTCCTGTCACCACCACCCTTCTTGCTCACTTCCACTACTGCCATCTCCTCCCTTTCATCATACAACCTCCCTGCCAGATCAACCACCAACCTAAACATACTCGGTCGGGTGGTGATCATGTGCCTACGGATATCTGCCGGCAGACCTTGGATCTATCTCTTGATCTTTCTTGACACGGGCATCACCTGATCTGGTACCAGGCTTGCCATCTCGTTGAACTTAGTCGTGTACTGCTGGTGTGTCATGGTTCCCACCTCCTGCTGTAGGAACTCTCTCTAAATCTTGTCAAGTTCCCTATAAGGACAAAACTCCTTGATCACCATATTCTTTAGTTCACTCTACCTCATTCTCCCAATCGCCCTGCTACCGTTGGCCTGGACAATATTGTCCCACCAGTGTAAGGCTGAGTCCACGAATGAGTGGGTATCAAACTTCACCTTTTGATCCTCCCTACATTTGCTAATATCCAACACAGCCTCAATTTCTCTCACCCATCGGTGAGCAGTAGCAGTGTTCCCATTTCCATCAAAAGTCGGGGGTTGCATCTTTGGAATGCCCCATAGCTGCACCCCTTTGTAGTTTCTTGCACCGCTTCCTCTTCCTCTTCGTCACTAGAGACAACCATCTCTGTTTCTGGTTGCTCCCCTTCACCTGAACCTTTCTCCTCGCCCCTTCTCCCAATAGTTTTCTTCCTCTCCTCTTTCTCTTTCTTTTCATCCTCCCTTATAGCACGAATAATCACCACAGACAGGAGAATTGTCTGCATGACCAGATGAACTTCCTCCACTACTGCCTCCTTCATAGAGGCTCTCAAATTAGCACTCTCATCACCGCCTTCATTGTGATGAGGCTCGGGCTCTGCAAGAGTTATCTCACCAGTCTTAGCCTTGTTCTTTGTGGCACATGGTCCAGCACCACGACCACCCCGTACTCCACCTTGAGAAGCCTTCGAAGATCTACCACCAGCCATCCTCTAAACACTATAAGATTCAAACACCAACACAGTTATTCAAGGTAATAGCTCAGATTATGTCAAGTATAGTAAGTCCCTAAATACTGTGGCCAGTTGTGATTAGCCACTTACTTTACTCTTCATCCCCCAAGCATTTCCTATCCTGACTACATCAGTATCCAAATCTATTAAGAGCACATAAATCAGATAGCACACGCACATAATACCAGTTCATTTTAAGAAAATAAATTACCTGATGGCACGTAGCTACTTGCGATGGCGTCCTTCTATTCAGTCCCATTCTCAGTTTAAGTTTAGGTTTTGAAAATAATTTACCCAATTCTCTTAAACTTTGGCTCTAACACCAACTTGTAAGGCCCGAACCTGGAAACCCCACAGTTGGTCATTCATAGCAACATTCATTACTAAAATCTCATTTTTAAAATATATTAACATAAGAAAATATTGCAGCAGAAGAATTATAAAAAAAACCATTTCATGCATTAATAATTACTTTTTCCAAGTAATACATCGTTGATTAAAGTTACAAAAGAATATTTAGTTGCATTACAAAACAGCAACATTATTTTTGCATGAGACAGATGCCAGTCTTTGCTTTCCAAGTAGCTTCACCCCCCCCCCATGCCATCCTCAGCAACATCATTACCTGCCAACCGAAAATGCATATAAAAAGTCAGCATTGCTAAGTGAGTTCTAGTTTTGTAAATAAAGTACATTGCTTTCGTTAAAACTTATCCTTTACTTTTAATCGTGATCACCTATCATAATCGATCATTTTCGTACTTTTCATTATTATCTTCCACCTTCTTCTGGACCAATGTCATATGCCATACCCCAGACATTATGCACGAAGCTGGTACTGGGCCGAAGTCTATAAATAGACCCCTAACATTGCGCATGAATCCTGACACTAGTAATGGGGCAAGCAAAAAGGGTCCTCTAACATTGAGCTAACATTCCCTCAATGAGTTGTGAACCTCCCTTCATTTGCTTGCAAGACTTTTCATTTGTTCATTATGTTCCACTTTCATTATCATATTCTTTCTCTTTTAATGCAACAATACTTTTGCGTACAAGAGTACTAACACACCACGTAAAGTCACATAATAATATGTAATATAGAACATCAACCACAGCCCACAATCATACATAATCAACAGGCATAAACCACCAAAACATTCCAGAACTTAACACTACATTCTACTTCCCAAGATTCCAGAAAAATCTTAAGTGCCCAAAGAAATACGGATGAACATAAGCCAATGCGGTTGAATGTTCAGCAAATGTGGGCAAGCAAATGCGGATGAAAATCTTAGAAAAGTATTCCAAGTGTCTAAAGAGATGCGGGTGAACCAAATGCGGATGAACATGTCCAAATGCGGATGAACAAATACAAATGCGGATGAACAAAATACTTGGCTATTGAACATAAAACCAATGCGGTTGAAGTTCAACAAATGCGCATGAAGACCAGCAAATGCGAATGAACATATACAAATGCGGATGAACAAAAGACTTATGCGAATGAACAAAAAGCAAATGCAGATGAACAAAAGACTTATGCGAGGGGACATTCAACCAATGCAGTTGAACACTCAGTAAATGCGGATGTTCAAAACCAACCTGCAATGAAACTTATGCTATTTCCAGTTCTCAATCATCATTCTAGTATGTCCGTAGTATTGATCTAACATGCTAAACACTTAGAACATAGATTACCACTACACAGCAACGAAGAAGGCATTTAAAACACATAACACACATAAATTCAGTCGCAAACATAGGAAAGTCAAATTTCAGTTTATAAAACTTCAGTAAATATGCACGTCAGTCCCTAATGAGTATAAAACAAGTAAAAGAAGAGATCTAGAACTCACCTCTAGTAGCTTTCGAGTAAGACTTTTTCAGACCGAGAGCAATTGGGAGTTCTAGCACCTAATCACACAAAAAAAACAAGCAGCCAAACACAAAAGAACACATAAAAATCGGTCCAGCAGCTCGAATCCAACTGAAACCGAAGAGAAAATGCAAGAAAACGTCACCTACAAGCAGCTCATCCTCGTTCTCTCTCTAGAAACCAATTGTAGCTTCTTCCTTCTTCTTGCATCCAAAAGCAAAGTTTATAAAAGAAGAAGTGTGGGCTGCCATGCTTCTTTTAAATCCCATAATGGGCAAGTTTGCCACTTGCACAACTTTAACCCCTTGACTTAGGATATTTCACCTTTCTTTATTTTTCTTTTCCTTTTAAATTTCCAGGTGTTACAAGAATCCACAAGTCCCATCCCTCCATAAACACCATTGGAGATGTTGAAACTGGGTGAGAACCAGAGGACAAACCCATAATAAAAATGTTTTTATTCACTCTTGTTTCATGTCCTAGATAGAGCTTAAGAAGATTGAAGATTCTTTGAATGATGGAATTTGGGTTGAAGCAATGCAGGAGGAGCTGCTTCAATTCAAGAGACAGAAGTTTAGAATCTATGTCCTCTTCCTCAAAGGAAGACTACCATAGGTACCAAGTGGGTTTTTACAAACAAGAAGGATGATAGAGGACTTGTCATCAAGAATAAGGAAAGACTGGTAGTTCAAGGATAAACACAAGAAGAAGGGATTGACTACACAGATGTGCTTGCTCCTATAGCAAGACTTGAAGCCGTTAGGATATTCCTGGCTTTTGCTCCATCCAAGGATTTCAAGGTCTACCACCTTGATGTCAAGTGAGCATTCTTATATGGGGTGATTGATGAGGAGGTGTATGTCAAATAACAACCTGGTTTTACAGACCCACATCATCCTAATTTTGTCTGCAAATCTCTCTATAGGCTGCATCAGGCTCCAAGGAAGTGGTATGAGACACCATCATAGTATCTCTGTAAGCATGGATACAAGAGAGGTACTATTGATGGAACACTTTTCATCAAAGGAACAGGAAATGACTTGATGCTGGTTCAAGTTTATGTAGATGGCATTATCTTTGGGTCAACTATTCCGAAGCTCTGCTAAGACTTTAAGAAGATGATGAATAATAGATTTGAATTGAGTGCCATAGAGGAATTCAATTTCTTTCTAGGAATTCAAGTGAAGCAAGTTGACAATGATATCTTCAAAAATCAGTCAAAGTATGTACAAGATATACTTACTAGGTTTCACATGACTGAGTGCAAGGTTGCTAAGACACCCATAACTAGAAACCACTCTCTTGGACCAGATCTTGAGGGGGAGTGCATTGATGAACATCTATACAGGGCTATGATTGAGTCTCTTATGTGCCTTACATCCAGCAGGCCTGATATCATGTTTGCTACATCTATTTGTGCAAGATATCAAGCCAACCCCAGGATGACACACCTGGTTGTCATCAAGAGAATTCTCAGATATCTCAAGGGTGCTCCTAAATTGGGCCTATGATATCCAAAAAATTTTGAATTCAATCTGTATGCATATACAGATAGTGACTATGGTGGCTGCAATATGACTGCAAAGTCAACATTTGGGGGATGTTAATTTCTTGGTGGAAGGATAGTCTCATGGCAATACAAGAAACAATCCTGTGTATCTGCATCAACTGCTGAAGATGAATACATTGCTACTACAATCTGCTGTGCTCAAGTGCTTTGGATTCAAAATCAGATGCTAGACTATGGATTCAACTTCAAGGAGACCCCCATCCATATAGACGACAACAGTGCTATCTCTATCATAAAGAATCCAGTTCAGCACTGAAAGACAAAGCACACCAATATCAGGTATTATTTAATTAGAGATAATTTTGAAAAGGGATTGATAAAACTAGTCAAAGTTAACACAAATGAACATTATGCTAATCTGATCACAAAAGCTTTTGATGAGCAGAGATTTAAGTATCTTGTATCAGCTATTGAGATGATTAACTTTAAGTAGATTTTCTTTAAACTAGACTCAAGGATTATTTTTTAATAATATATGTGTCTTAAGTTGTCTATATCATCACCATGTAAGCCTAGTTTACTTTGGAAGGAACTTCTCAAAATGATATCCCTTAGAATTTTGGATATATTTTCCTTCGGAAGACATCAAGTTGGCTTCAAAAGAAAATTATGTCTTCAAAACAAATAACTACTTCTGAGAAGTTAACTTTAGAAGAAATTTGGCTATATCTTTTGAAGCTTATATTTGTCACCAAGTACTTATATGTAGAGGTTGAACCTACAAGCTCGGGAAATAAAATCAAGATGAATATCAAGATCAGGTCACGCGAGAACCTAGAGTTACCGCGCGAAAAACTGCTTCTCGCGCGACAACTACTAGTCGTGCGAGAATTTATGTTTTTGCATGAGAACTTCTTTTATTTATAAATAGAAATTTGGCTTTGTAATAGTTAGAACTTTGATAGATAGATTTTGCTTTTCCTGATTTGTACTTACTGTAATCAAATAAGAGATCAACAGATTGTGAAATTTATTTACTCGTGTGTTCTTCATTTTAATATTCAATCTTATCTTCCGTGATGAATACATTTCATATTCTTATCATGAGATCGATCTAATTGTATTGTACAGATCCTTACAATTGGTATTAGAGCCTTGTTGCTCTAGATCGATTGGTTGAAGATTGAAGAAGTGTTTTGAAGAGTTTGTGAGCATTGAAATTCACGGTTATTTGAAGTTTACTGCTTAATTCTGTTGAGATTGGTCATTTGAAGATGTTGAAGCTGCTAAACTTGATGTTCGTTGATTTGATGACCTTTTGAGCTTAAAACGAGATTAATTGAATCAATTAGTGACAATTAGGATCAAATTTGAACCTAAATCACTAATTGAACACTTAGTTAATCAAAGTTTAATCAATTGGGTGAAAAATTAAGGTTGAAACACTCGGAATCAAAGAAAATAATTCAGGCGAAAACTTGGTTTTCGGTGCGAAAGGTTACATTTCGCACTAGAAGTTGAAGATTTCGCAAAAGTTGGTGCAATTTTTGTTACAACAGAATAAATTCATGCGATAACTTTCACTGTTCACAAAATTAAGTTACAAAACTTTCCGCGTAAGAAGTTAACATTGTTCGCGTGAGAACGTTTGAAGATTTTGCGCGAAAGTAGATCATTCGCATGAGAACTTTGAGTTTGAAGAATTTGTGAAGAATTTGATTTTCAAGTAAGAACAATGGCTAATCTGAAGCACATCACTGCCACTTTGAATCTCGACAATGAGATTGGTACGAGCACAAAGCCACCTCGTTTGTTTAGTGAAGAAGATTACCCACATTGGGCATTTACGTTGGAGAACCATGTCTTGTATACTGAACCCCGGATAATGAGATCTATCAAGCAAGGTCCATATATTCAGGTGTATACAAATTATAAGGGTGATTTGGTCCCAAAACCTGAGCAGCCATCACCATCGCACTCACTACTGAGATTGCACAGAAGTTGAAAGACATTACAAAGGCTAAGGATTTATGGGATGCAATGGAGGAACAAATCATGGGGAACAAAGACATGAGAGAGAGTGGAAAAGACATGTTAAACCAAGATTTAATATGTTTAATCATGTACTGGGTAAAACCTTGGAGGCACAGATGTTTAGGTTCGTGAAGCTAGTCACCAAAATGAAGAGTGCAGGGATCACACTTGAAAACATTACAGTGAACAAGAAGTTGCTGAATTCACTCCCATATAGCTGGAACAACAACTGCACTACAATTAAAAGAACCAAGGATCTGTTCACCTTGTCCCTCAGTGATTTAATTTCTACCATCAAGTCCTATGACATGGATGACAAACAAAGGGCTGCCAGTTATATCAATTCAATGGAAGCTGAAGCATCTTCTTTGTATGCTAAAATGGCTAGCAATCCAAATTACTATGTCAGCTATTCCCAGTTGAGTCAGCAACAGCAACAAGCAGCAACATGTCATCAGGTTGTCAAGGATCAATTAATGCTTCAAATTCAACCATTTAACTCATCCTACTCACAAAGTCAATCATCTTCAACTGTACAACAAGCATTTGTTGTTAATTCCCAACCCAGTAAACAGACTATCCAGATTGCAGAAGAGCATCTTGCTCTATTTACCACTTTCATGAACAGCTATAAAGCTTTCACTACTGGCAGACTTAATACAACCAACACCATGGTTGATGATCTATAACAAGTCAACCCAGATTATGTAGAAGAAAATGACATCAAGTACCAAATGGCAATGTTAGTGTATCGTGCCAAGAATTTTGCATGAAGAACTGGCAGGAAAGTTTTTGGTCTGAATAACTCCAGTAAACTAAGGTTTGATAAGTCCAATATGAGATGCTACAACTATGACAAACCCGGTCACTTTGCTAGAGAATGCACCAAGGGAAGATCTGTTCAAGCTGATAATTGGAAAAAAATGGTAACAGTGGAGGTTAAAAGAAAGAAAGATCAGGCTAGTACATCGAATAACAAAGCATTGGTATCTCAAACAGATGGTGAGTATGATTGGACTGATGAGTTAGAGATACTTTATATGAAGCTATCCACTGCTTTAATAGAAGTGATTCAGAGTGATGAAGATTGTGTTAAAGAGAATATTTTGGTTGAGTTTGTGTGAGGGAGTTTTTGAGAAAGAAAAGGAAGTAGAGGAAGAGAAAGTTGAACTGAAAGAAAAGACTGTTGAGAATACTCCAGTCCAAGTTGAAGAATTTGTTGAAGCTCTTGAGCCTGCTCCAGCATCTGCTTGTGCTGATAAGGAAAGTGCTGTTGTGATCACTCCAGCAACAAAAGCTGAAGAAACAAGAGTTTTAAAAGCCTTCATGGTACAAGTTGTGCCTGAAGAGACAAAGAAATCAAAAGCAACCAAAGAGGTACATTCTAATCTTTGTTCAGTTGATTGTATTGAAAAGGTAAACAAATATAGAGTTCACAATGAACGCCTGATATTAGATGTTGAAAAACTTCAATATCAAGCTCGTAAATATAAATCAGATGAGAAAATTTTTAAAGAAAAGATAGATGCTTTAAACAAATATATTTACCAATCAAAATTAAATCTTCATGATAAAGAAGGCAATATAAAAGATTTGACAAAATGTAATGATGAATTATCTTTATAAATTAACAAAATCAATAGTAAACTCTTATCTGTGAAATTAGTCGTTGAAAAATTCGAACTTTCATCAAACATGGTTGAAGGTATAATCAAGTCACAGATGACACAAAAGATTAATGGTGGTAAAAGTGGAGTGGGTTATGCTAACATTGCACCACCTATTAATCATGATTATACATCTTTGCCTTCATCAATTACAACTCATGATGAAGAGACCTATGGTTTAGGTTTTCAACCAAATAAAGACTTCACACCTCCGGTCAATGTTTCACTGACTGTTGACCCTGTCATAAAAACTGAAATTAATATTAAAAATGACAAATCTTTTGCAGAAAGTGTGAAGATAGAAGATTTGGCTGAAGAGTGGGATAGCGATGATGAATTGGATTTTATGGAAAATAAGATTTGTAATGAAAAACAGACTTGTAATTCATCATCTATGATAAATGAAAAATTGGAAGTTTTTGTTGATTCAAATGTTTGTCCAAAAATGTCAAATAAGGATAAGAAACGAGAATCAAAAATGAACTTAAAAAAAACAAAGTAAAAGTGTCACATGATCCATACCTGACTTGAAAACTGATTTCAAGAATAGATTTGTTTCTATAGGCAACATTGATAATGAGGATCATATTTTGAAAGAAACAAATGCTATTTTCTTTAAAAATAAATCTTCTATTATTGCTAACACTATGAAACAAGATGTGTGTAGAACAGGTTTGAAAGACACTAGTCCTAGTTCAGTAAAGACAGTTCATAAGGATAATGTCACAAATCATGATACATCAGCATCAATAATGAATCCAAAGGCTAGGACCATTACATCAATTTCTCCTAAATCATCTCGAGCAATTCATAACGAGAGAAAGGAAAGAGAGACCGTTAAAGAATCAAAAGGCCAAGGACATACTAAGGACAGATTCTGCGATAACTATAGAAGTTATCCAAAATAGTTTGTGCAAACATACTAGCGCCAAATACATATAATAAAATTTGTTGTTATGTGTGTGGAAAGCCAAATCACATGGCTAGAAATTGTCGTTATCAACATCAGTTAACAAGCAAACAGAAATTTCATATTTCAATTGCAAACAATAGGAAACTTTTCTTTGTAAATGCAAATTTAACAAGGAATCTAAATCAATCAAATGTGTTTGCTAAAAATAATAATGGTTTAAACAAAGGAAAGACAAAATTAAAATCAGTACAAGTTGATGATAACAATTTCACCACACTACCAAATAAAGAAGTTCAAAGGTGGAAAATTAAAAACAATTCACCTAAGCCATTTGTTGTTGAAAAATGCATTTCTAATGACAAAAGAGATACGATATTGCAAAATGTATCATATTTAGATGAAAACAAAGAGCTCAAGTCAACCATGGCTTGGGTTCCTAAAAATGAATAAATTTGTCCAACTATGCCGGAACAACCAAGACAAGCTATCAATAGTGTTTGGCATACAGATAGTAGTTGTTCACAGCACATGACAGGTAATATATCTCTATTAAACAACACACAACCATACAATGGAGGATATGTTATCTTTGTAGGAGACAAAGGAGGTAAGATTACAAAAGAAAGGTACAGTGACAAATGGTGTCTTAAGCTTTGAAGATGTCAATTTTGTAGAGGAACTAAAACATAATTTGCTTATTGTCTCTCAAATTTGTTACAAAAAGTATTCAACACATTTCACTGATAAAGAATGTCTTATATTAAAACCTGGCTTTGTAATTCCCGATGAATGGATTTTATTAAGAACTCCGAGAGACAAAGACACATATTTACTTGATATGAATGGTTCACATTCACTTGTAACTGCATCATGTTTGTTATCTAAAGCCTTGAAAAGTGACACATTGTTATGACATCGTAGTCTTGGTCATGTAAATGTTAAAACTATGAACAAGCTGGTTAGAGGATATCATGCCGTTGGCCTACCTTTGAAAGAACTTCAACTTATTGAGCATTGTCTGTCATGCTCTAAAGGCAAACAACATAAACTTCCTCATAAACCAATTGCTCATACTCAAATTGACTCTATTATTCAATTGCTACACATGGATTTACTTGGTCCTGTAAATGTTTTGAGTTTGGGACGTCATGCATATTATTTGGTTATTACTGATGATTTTTCTAGATTTACATGGGTTTTCTTTTTAGCAACCAAAGATGAGACACCTCATTTGCTGATGAAATTCATGACACTTGTGGAAAATCAGACGGATAAAACAATCAAATGTATACGCAGTGGTAATGGAACCGAATTCTGTAATCGTATCTTGAACGAATTCTGTGATTCAATGGGGAAAGCAACACAATACAGTTCTACAGGAACTCCATAACAAAATGGAGTTGCCGAAAAACGAAACAGAACCTTAATTGAAGTAGCTAGAACTATGTTATCAGTAGCCAAATTACCTTCATTCATTTGGGCTGAAGCTGTTAACACTGCTTGTTATGTACAGAATCGTGTTTTAATCAATAAACAATAAAATATGACTTCTTATGAAATCTTTTTCAAACATAAACCCAAAGTCAAATATTTCAAAACTTTTGGATGCTGTTGTACTTTGTTAAACACATCTAATAATAAATCAAAATTTAATGAAAAAGCTGATGAATGCTATTTTATTGGTTATGCAGCCAACAAAGTATCATATCGGGTTTATAATAAAAGAACTAAACAAATAATTTAGTTATTTGATTTTGATTAGCACGAATCTAACAAATCAGATGCAGGTTCTGCACCTTCATGGGTTTATGATTATGCTTCTTTATTTGAAACATTTAATTGAAAATTTGTTGTTTCTACAGCTAATCCATCTTTGACATCCTCAATTCAAGATATCTTTGCTGATAATATTGGGTCTACGTCTTCTCAAACTAAAGGAATATCTTCAGATATACCTTTTTCTTCAAGCGTTGCAACTATTCCAACTTCTGTTCCTGAATTGGATTTACCTCATAATGATCAAGTTGTTGAACAAGCTCTATGAGTTTCAGATCAAAGTTCTTCTTCTACTCAAGTTGATCCAATTGATACACTTAAAGTACCATTTGAAGATCTTTCTGTCAACTACCATATTCAAGATGAATATATTGTTTATCAACCTGAAGGAGGGAGCACTGCTGATGAACCAGTTGGACATATGTCTAACTTAGATGAAGCTATCTCTGGACATATGTCTAACTTAGATGAAGTTATCTCTAAAGATGCTATTCCACAATTGAGAATTCATAGAAACCATCCAACAAATGCTATCATTGGTCCATTATCACAAGGCGTCAGAACTCGGAGTCAATCAGGAGCTATAAACACATGTTTATATTCATGTTTTCTATCTCAAATAGTGCCAAAAAATGTTGAAATGGCATTAAAAGAAAACAGTTGGGTAGAGGCCATGCAAGACAAACTGATGTAATTCAAAAAGTTGAATGTTTGGCTTTTGTGTGAATTACCAAAGGGTAAGTTGCCAGTCAGAACAAAATTGATTTTCAAAAACAAGACGGATGAAAAAGATGTGATTGTCCGCAACAAGGCCAGACTTTTTGTACAAGGATTCTATCAAATTGAAGGTCTTGATTATGAAAAAGTATACGCTCCTGTTGCAAGATTAGAAGCTATACGAATTTTTCTGGCATATGCTTCATTCAAAAACTTCAAAGTTTATCAAATGGAATTCAAAACTGCATTCTTGTACGGCGAAATGAAGGAAGAAACCTATGTCTATCAACCAATAAGTTTTGAAGATCCAAATCATCCTGACTATGTTTACAAGTTAGACAAAGCATTTTATGGTTTACATCAAGCTCCTCGAGCTTGGTATGCCACTCTCACTGAACATTTGCTTGCAAATGGATATACACGAGGTGCAATTGATCAAACTTTATTCATACGAAAGACTGGTGATGATCTGATTCCAGTTCAAGTTTATGTCGATGATATTATCTTTGGATCTACCAATGATGATTTGTGAAAAGAATTCGAAGCAGTTATGAAGAAGAAATTTGAGATGAGTTCTCTTGGAGAAATGACGTTTTTTTGGGAATCAATGTTAAACAAGATGAGAAGGGAATACTGATACATAAAGAAAAGTATATTTATAGTATCCTCGATAAATACAAATTCCAAGACTCCAAGACAGCTTCTACTCCTATGTCTTCTCGTCCTACATTGACTCCAGATCTTACGGGAGAAGATGTTGATCAACACATGTATCAATCAATGATCAGATCCCTAATGTATCTCACTGCAAGCAGACCGAACATTATGTTTCCCGTTTGTCAGTGTGCATGATATCAAAGTAATCCAAAGGAATCTCACATGAAAGCTGTCAAGAGGATTTTTTAAGTATCTCAAGGGTCAACCAACACTTAGCCTTTGGTATCCTAAAAATTCTGAATTCAATTTATTTGCTTAAACTAACAGTGATTATGCAGGATATAACTTGGATAGGAAATCTACTATGGGCGGTTGTCAATTTATTAGCAATAGGTTAATTTCATGGCAGTGCAAGAAACAACAGACAGTATCTACTTCAACTGTAGAAGCTGAATATGTGGCTGCATCAAGTTATTGTTCACAAATCATTTGGATTCAATAACAACTCCTTGATTATGGCCTAAATATTTATGATACTAAAATCTTTTAAGATAATACTGTAGTTTTAAACATTATGAAGAATCCAATCCAGGATTCAAAGACAAAACATATTGACATCCGGATGCATTTCATTCGTGACTGTTTTGAACGCAAACTTATCCATTTGGAATCAATTTCCACCGATGATAACATTGCTGATTTGTTTACTAAGGCATTTAATCATTTCAGATTTGACTTTTTAGTTAAATCTTTGGGCATGATTAACTTTGGTTAACACTTATTCTTACAACCTTTTCAAAAATACTTTTTCCTTTGTTTTGGTAAAATTGTTATTTTCTGTCTAGATAATCACAATTTTTGGGGGAGAAAATTTGAAAATATAAAAAAATATATTTTGTTCTTAGGGGGAGTAAATAGTTTGAAGAAAAGTATAAAATGATTTTGATTTACAAACTTGAGAAAATTAAATTTTTAAGAGTTTATAGGAAATGATAGTACATTTCTTGATTTTGAATCATTGCATCCTAACACTTACAAGAAACTGACTTGGATTATATTTGATATGTTGATAGGCTGGACATTCAAGTATGAAAAGCACTATGTTTTGTGATGCACTAAAAGTAACTTTTTATGACTGAAGTGGGTAACTCATCAAGGTTTTATAGTAACTCTGATTCCAGACTAAAACACACTCAGAGTTATAGTCTGATCATACTCAAGCCAGTTACTTTCTGATTCAGTTTCTTTCAGATATTGTATATATATGTAAATATCAAAATAAAAAAATAGATATACCAATGAAAACAAAATACAAAAGAGAAAAACAAACAAAATGAGCAAAAAGAAGCCAAAAGGCCATATAGGAATAAAAGATGCCAATGAGCACATTAATAAAGGATATGTCAAAGTACATACTAGATAAATATTTTTCTTTTTGAGAATATGTTCGGACACAGGAGGCAAAATCAAAAGATGGGCATGTAAGTCCGACTTGGCATGTAAGTCCTAAACGTCTTGCGAGGGCAAAAACATAAGTCTGACTGGCTGTTAAATAAGTACTAAAACTTGTTAATATTCTATGTTTAGAAATGTTTCTTATGCTAGTTATGCTCATAATAGATATTATATTAGAAAAATTTTTCTAAAAAAAATGCAAATCATAAGTGAAAGGTTTAAGTCAAATTGGGGTGACTTGAAATGTCGAAAGTGTCTTGAAGTTGGATAAGGTTCTACATGATTTTTGATTGTGGGACACACTGAAGACATATAATTTAATCAAAATATTATAAAATCATAGCTTATGTGTCTAAGTAAACTTGAAGTCTAAGTTTAAATTGGACATAATATATTGACAATCAACATAACCAGTTCTATTTATAATAAAGCTGGATGTCGGTAATGATCAATTTCTAAGAAATATGATCTTGTACTTGAAAATCATCAAAAATAGGTAAGTAAATAATTAGTCAATATTGTTTGTTTATATATGTTTTTATACTTGTTTCATTTCTATATCTTTTTCAAAATTAAGGGTGTTAGAATAATTGTAAACACTTAGTTAACCATAATCTTTTTCATAACATATCAAAAGGCTCAATAAGATCATTAAAATTCAATAAAAAGTTAAAAAATTAAAAATAATAAAAAAATCAATCTTCAAAGAAATATGAACTTTTCGCGCGAAAGGTTCACATCATTCGAAAAGTTCATCATGCGAGAACCCTGACTTCTCGCGCGAGAAGTCAGAGTCCAATATAAAGCATAGTGTGCGAAAAGTCAAGTATTCGCACAACTGTACCCTGTGGATCTGCTACAGTTTGGTAATGAAGATTTGATGAAGTTGCAGGCATGTCCAATTACAGCTGATGAATCTATACACTTCATAGCAGCGTAGTTTGGTTGGATGATTACGAAGGCCATGAACAACAAGATGTATGCATATGGGGGCAGTTATCAGGTTGCAGACGTGGACTTCTGAAAGCTTTGATTTACCGAGCCTAGGGGGAGATTGTAGATGTTGAACCTAGAGGATCGGGAAATCAAATCATGATAAAGATCAAGATCAAGTCACGCGAGAACCTAGAGTTACCGAGCGAAAAACTGTTTTTCGAGCGACAACTACTAGTCGCGCGAGAACTGATGTTTTCCTGCGAGAACTTCTTTTGTTTATAAATAGAAGTTTAGTTTTGTAATAGTTAGAACTTTGATAGAGAGATTTTACTTTTCCAGATTTGTACTTACTGTAATTAAATCAGAGATCAATAGATTGTGAAATTTATTTACTCGTATGTTCTTCATTTCAATATTCAATCATATCTTCCATGATGATTACATTCCGTATTCTTATCACGAAATCGATCTAATTGTATTTTACTAAACCTTACATCTCGGAAGACTTATTCTCTTCATTGAATAAGACTTCTAATATTTGATCTCTTTTGATGCAAAATCTATATAGGAAGTAAAAATACTCTAAGTATTTTTCTTCCAAAGAAAAATTCTTAGAAAATTAAGGAATATCTTCCAAATCCAAATTGGCTTCGGAACTTTTTCTAAAACCTTCCGCAGACAAATTGCCTTTGAAAGATTTAGACTTCCAAGAAAACTAACTTTTCGGACACTTTTTTTGAAATGGGACCGACATTCGGATTTCAAAGTTTATCTGTTTGCATTAATTTTGTCTCAAAGCCATATCATATATATATATATATATATATATATATATATATATATATATATATATATATATATATATATATATATATATATTTGTACAACGGTTCTCCCCCTTCACTATTCTCCTTCATCTGCAAAATTCAAAGCCTAAATTCACCCACAAACCGACCTTGTTCTTACCTTCCTTCATTACGAAGCTACTCAAAATGGCCAACCCTGATCTTCGAAACTAACTAGATTTTGCCAGGCACATACACAGGCAACATAATCAAGTTGCTCTGTTGTCGTCTGAGAAAGATCCGGGATCTCAAACGTTTGCCGTTTCTTATCTCTAACTAACTCCCTCACTGCCCTCACAATCAACCCTCCATTTTATGAAGATCAACTTTTGGAGTTCTGGAGGATCTGCCAAGAGGTCATCTTGGACAGTGGGAAGGCACTGTCTACAACAGTACAGGGGAGGACAGTTTTCATCACTCCAACAACCATCTAAGGCTCGATGATGAAGAGGGTGACTTGTCCTTTCCTGAGTCTGCTATTAATGACTCATTCTATCAGATGGGCTATGAAGGAGACTACTTCGCAAGAACCTTCAGGAAAGAAAAGGTCTCATACAAGTGGAAGTACCTCCTCCAGGTGGTCATCCACTCCTTTTCAAACAGGCATGGAGGATGGGACAAAATTTCTAAAGACATTTCCTATATAGTCCATGGAATGGTTCAAGGGCTCAAGTTCAGGTATTCTCAATATTTATATACTAATTTACTTGCAAACTTGGACACCTTAGAATACTATATGTTCCCTAGATATGTCCAGTACATTCTTAACTGTGAACTAGGCTCATAGTTAAGGGTAACAGGTAATGTTCTAAAATTAGGACAGATGAATCTTCGCATCTTCAACACAATGTGAAAGCCAACTGTTTTCTTCTCAGGGGTAGAAATAGCCCTAATGTTAGAGCTCATTGCTCAAGGTGACACTTGGCAGCACCAGCCAATGTTGAACCTGTCACACCATCGCTAAACCGAAAACACGAGGATGCGACGGACGGGGTCGTCATAACACATTGGGGGTTCAAGAGAATATCTAAAGGTATTCTCCGTACATGGGTCATGACGTCGCCCGACACATAGGAACACATGTCAAGGATAGTCACTACCAAAACGTCATACCAAAATGCATAATCATGCCAAAGCTCCATACAGAAACAAATCAACACAATTGTCAAACGATAAAAATCTCAAAATCCTCAAAATTACAATCCATAAAACCCAACAATCCACAACATGTCCCAAAGGTTTCTTGAATGTCTAATGCTCCTAGTGGAGCGGTCCGTCTAAGTCCACAGCCATACACCTAGACTTCATTACCTGAAAAGACATGCTCTAAAAAGGTCAACATACGTTGGTGAGTTCACAGGTTTATAAGTACAAATATTTTGCCGTGTATAACATGTATAGAAAATTGTATGTGAAAGAGATACATAGCAGTCAAGATATCAACATAAGTTCGAATGTAACCCAAGTCCAAGACATTCCAAAATTGCACACAACCGGATTATATTCACCCAAGGGCAAGCCCCGGCCAAGTCGGTCTCGACTAGTATACCGACAACATGGGTGGGGGTGTCAACCCGTTAGTACTAACAATATCTCTCCATAACATCCAAGTATACAAGTTGAAGCACAAGCACAAGTACACACTCATGATTGAATATCAAGACTCATACCATGACCCAAACCACATACAATATTTCAAAAGAAAATCAAACACGGCATAGTCCAAAACCATGAGCATGCTTTTCCCCCAAGTAAAATATATTAAAAAGGGGCCGTGAAACTCACCTTGAAAAGTCACAGTTCAAATTTCACAACACGCAGAGTAAGCACTAAAAAAATATATAATACACAAAAGGATTAATATATCACCAAAAAAATCGATGACTAGTATGCGTGCAATCCTGTTAGTCCAGCCCTTAACACTAATCAAGGTTTTCCATCGTCACACTTATTAATTTAATTCTTTTGTAAAGAGTTTTAATCAATATTATATGCAAAACTTGTCTTAATTTAGACTATTTAATCCCAACCCTTATTTTTAAGTTTAACAAAATAATTCAGCATACATATCTGATTGCGCATCAGTCTTGTATAAGCTGTTAGGAGATCGACACGACCACGAAACATCGCGTACGAGGTGTCATTTGAAAGAAGAGACTTTTAATTAACTCCAGAAAAAGAATCAGGTTCATTTGACAAAATATGAGTAAGTTATGACACGAAGAATAAAGACCAATCTGCTGCCCAGATTCGTCAGTTTTGACTTTCAGTTTTGTTTGCTACGTTTGGAGGACAAACGATGTCGAAACGACATGAAACCACTTGGGTTAGTTAGAGGACTCATAGGGCTTAAATTTAGACCCAGAGTTTTCCCCAATTGGGCGTGTTTCGACCAAGTTATCACACGAACAAGATGACCCATTTTTCTGACAGCAAGCTGCCCAGATTGTTAGTTTCGTTGTTTCGATTTGTTCAACACATCAATACTTTCAAGGAACAATTCTAGTTATTTAAAAACGTTTTATAGGTCCAAAATCTCGATTAAGGGCAGGTCATCCAAGATTTCCACTCAATATCATGGATTCGATTGCCATAAAATCCAAGTATTAGGGTTTCTTACCAAATGGCGAATCCGACGATCGTAACGCTTAGATTCTCACGATCTAGCACCAAAAACTAAAAATGAAAGATCATTAGATGAAGATTTTGAATATAGATGATGAACATCACCTAGATTTGAGAAAAACAAGAATTAAAATCGTCAAGAAACAATTTTTGCTTACCGTAGATTCGAAGATGAACGAGTCTAGCTTAGTATAAGACCATGGATGTCTTGATTATCACAAAACTCGATGAATGGCACAAAGAGGGCAGAATTTTCGTGAAGATGCTGAAGTACAAGAGAGAATTGTGTTGTGGTGGCTAGGGTTTCCAAGGAGAGAGCCTTGGAGAATAATTTTTGCAAAAGTGAGAAAACAAGGGGGATTCCCCCTTTTTGCCAAGGTTTGGCCGAATAAAGGGAAGGGCAAGGGCCTTCGGGCCCTTGGCCCGTCTCGTTTATTCTGTCTTGTCTCGAACCGCATGTCGACTAATTTTTACGTTTTCAAATTTCGCGCGCAATAACGGTTCCAACGAGCTATCACATGCCATATAAATCATTTAATTTTAAGTTTTTAGATTGAATTAAATGTATTTACTAGACTTTAGGCAAAGCCCATTATTGTAGGATTAGTTAGGTTTCGATGTGAATTTCGTGTTTCACCTTTTAGAAAAATCCTTTATTAGACTCAGTACACAGGACCTCGTACGATTACAAGTCCAATGGTCATCTTAATGATAGAACCCTAGGCCCAACACGAAGACATAGGCCTAATAAGCTAAAGTTTGGGCCCACCAAGTAATGAACAATAAATTAAGACCAAGCCCAAATATGACTAAAATCAAAGTCAAAA
Organism: Flaveria sonorensis; assembly: GCA_025506505.1. Taxonomy (NCBI): domain Eukaryota; kingdom Viridiplantae; phylum Streptophyta; class Magnoliopsida; order Asterales; family Asteraceae; genus Flaveria; species Flaveria sonorensis. The sequence continues at coordinate 11,217,078 of CM046427.1, read as the reverse complement.
GCCAAAGTCCAATTCAATACCAAAGTCAACGTACCTATTTTGGTGACGGATGTCACAGAACCCACACCTTTTACATCTGCAATCCCCACATAACCACAAATCACCATCACCTACCAAAAAAAATCCAAACAAACCCCTGCTTAGTCTACTCAGGTTGAGCATGCCCCCAAATCACCAACCATGCAGGAAGAAGTGGACACCGGAGCTCCCACTTCACTTGAGGAGCAAACCACTCCCATTCTTTCTATAATCAGTGGTGAGGTTCCTCATGCTCAGCCTGATGAACTCATAACCCCAGCCTTAAGCCTTCACTCAGAGTCTCAAAACTCTAGTGATCAACCTTGAGGGGAAAATTAGCATCCCCAGCCGCTTGACCTCAACCAACCAATTCCTAACCTTGAATTCTATGATGATGAAGATATAGGATTCAGTGAGTACCATGAATCTCTCTTCTCCATGCCTACTAAAGGAGAGATGAATACTCCTGCATCACCTATATCTAGCCCATAATATCCACCCACAACTGAGGTGGACCTCCCTGAACCTGTTCAGGAGGACCATATGGAAGAGGCTCTCACTTTTCCAAGTGATTACATCATTCAGACCTCAACCATGGCAACTATTGGTTCTGATAAGGATAGTCTATATTATGAACATAGTCAAAGTCAACAAAGGTCAACGTAACTGTCAAAGTCATCGGAAAAGGCAAACACACACATTCGAAATGAAGAACCAAGACAAGATGTTGAAGATATAAATGACTAGGAGTTTATTGTTAATAAATATATTTTGTGTCAACAAAATATATTTATTTATGTTTAAGTTATTTTTATGTTTTATATGTAATTTCTCTAATTGTCTAAGTCTAGGGCTTGATATGACATTAGTGAATATTATCACAATATATAGATTAGTGACAATTAGGTTTTGAAGAGCTTGAATGAGCCATTGATTAAGGGGCTTTCACTTTGTAATATCTTTAGCAATCAATTCAGATCAAACAAGGTTTTTATTTGGTGTTCTTGAGTGTTCTTCATATATTCATCCATTTTATATTTGTTTGATCTAGATTTCACACAAATATCATTGATATTTGTGTTATCAGTGAGATTTGTTTGTGTTTATCAATCAAGTGCACTATTATATTGATCAGAAGGACCATCAACATGGTATCAGAGCCATTGTGCTCTTGATGAATTGAGTTTTTGTTAGGTTCAAGTTCTAAGTCAATGTTTCATTCATTTTTGATCTGATCCGAGTGTTTTGGATATGGAAATTGATTGAGGATTGCTCGATTTTGGTGTGGGAAGCTATAGGAATCATCAGATCTCAAATCCATTAAGATTTGGATGAGTTTGAGCTGATTTCATGCTGAAAAAGGCTGTCTAGATACGTCGGGCGAATTTACAGCTCGTCCAGCAAAATTACAGCATCTTTCAGCGAAACTACATAGTTTCACCTGGCGAAACTAGGGTTCCTTCAGCGAAACTAAGCTGTTCTTGGTTTTTGGATTTGGTTTCCTCGTTCCAGTGAAAGTACATGTGTTGAACGAAAGTTCATAGTGTTTGTGTACCAATCCCAGCGAAATTGCTGCCAAATTGTTCTCTGAACGAAAGTTCAACCAGTTTCGGGAGAAGTTACCCTACGAAACTAGCATTTGTGTGCCATTGCTGGGCGAAACTGCTGCCGAAATTACGAGTGAAATTAGCAGTGAACTTGCCAGCGAAATTAGTGAAAATTCAGCAAATTTGTCAGCGAATTTAGTGAAATTTAGTGAAACTAGCCTCTGATCATTACTAAAATGTCTTCTTTAGAAGTAGCTAATTACCATAAATCTGATAATCTAATATCAGCACAAAGTCGGTTTGATTCTTTTGCAGCCATGAAAGATGAAAAGATATCTGATTTTGTTGATTGATTTCTGATGGTGGCATGCAATCTTAAAAAGTATGATGACCAGCTCGGGAACCATGAACAAGTCATAAAACTTTTGGACTCTCTTCCTCCACAGTGGAGTCCACAAGTTAGGTTGTTAAAACAAGAAAGAAATTTTTGCTGACTACAAACTCTTGAAGTTATCAATAAGTTGAAGTTATTTGAATGGGATATGAAAAGAAGAGAGTACAATCAATGCATGTATGGAGGTGTATCTTTAAGTACTAAGATCAATATAGAGTCCGAAGAAGAAGTGAACCATGCATTGATGGCTGAGGTGGAAAACAACGATGAGGATTCTGTTGAGGATTTTGACCCTTTCAATGAATTCAGGTGTGATAATAAAAGTGAGAGTTTTGGTGATGTTGGTGATTGTGCAAGCCGATGTAAAGTTCAGGATGAAGGAAAGCAAGATGAAGGTGTAGCTGAAGAAGCTAATAAGAGAGCTGCTGAGGAGGAAGAATACAAGAAGAACACTCCTGTTTGTCAATGTGAAAAAGCACTTGCTGCGGAAAAGATAGTTATGGGACTCCCCTATAAGATAGTTCAAGACATGTATTCTCCTCCCTGCAACATTCGTTTATTTGGGGTTTATAAAGCTAACAGGTTATTGTTAGAAAATAAAAAAGAATTAAATCGAATAAACAAAGAACTTAAAATCAATGAGTCCAAATATTTTATCAAAATAATTTTTGGTAGTATTGCTCTCTAATAACTATTACAAAAGTGAAAAAATTTCACACAATATCAGGATTCTAAACAAAATGAACAAAGCAAACTATTTATACTAAATCAAAACTAGTCTCACGCGAGAACTTCTTGCCCGACTCAAACTTCTCGCATGAGAACATGATCTTCAATATCTTATTTTGATTTCCCAAGCCTCTAGGTTTAATCCCTACAAGAAACATAAGTTAATCTTTTATTTTTATTAGTCAGTACGTTATAATACTTAACCTATAACATATAAAAGGCATATATCTTAAAGTTAAATCATACGGTTTTTAACATCAAACATACCATTATACATACAAGTTATATTCTTATAACATGTTACGAATACCAACTACGAAATCACAGCCACTACCATCATTTAACATGTCAAACATAATTTTAAAACTAAAAGCAAGTTATATCCATTGTTAAATATCCTTAATAAAATTAAATTTATGATATTCTTCCAAAAGAACCACTAGGCATCATTTTTAATATGTTTTGTATCCAACAAAAGTTATTAATATTAAATGATTATAGAATATGTTCATATGAAAAATATAACTCACTATTATAAACAATATGTAAAATTTATTTGCACATGACGTAGAAACCAACTAAATGACATAATATTACAACTAACAATTATAAATGAGGTTTAGTGATGTGACTATTCAAAGACAACTTTTAGTTTATCTTAACACTTTAAAGGATATATCAAATTTAGTTATATGTAGAAATGATATAAATCTCAAATTAAGACGACAACATAAGTTATAATTTATAATGACATAAGATTCTTGAACTCATACCATGATAATTAGAGAAAGGTTCAAATATAGAGGTTTTTAAAACTAAAAAGTGTAAAAAGTTATCTCAACCATCTATCTTCTTAATCAATGATTGAGATCAAATTATAGAGAAAAATTTGTTAGAGATATATTTTAGGAACATCCACTTTTGTTAAATTTTTGCAAGCCCTCCATTTTTTTAAACGTTCGTAACTTTTATATACGATAATATTTTTTATAAAAATTAAACCATAAAACGAGCGTTTTTTATCTTTAAAACGAGTACACTATTTTTATATAAAAATATTAAAAAAATTGACGTTTTTAAGCTCATATCTCGACGTTATGTCTTTAGTGCAGTTCATTGTGTATTTTCGTTGGTTATTGTGTTAATTTTGAATACTATTGTGTTTTTTCTAAAATGATGAATTTTAAAAAATATAATGATGAAATAACATCGTCATGTATATCTAATATATAAAATACAATAATAAATTAATAACTAATTAATCTAATACATTAAAAATAATGACAAAATAACATAATGTCTCATTGTGTTATCTTGAATACTATGAGTATTGAAAAATACATTGCTGAGATAACATTATTGTGTACTTCTAGTGGTAAAACACAATGAATAATAACAAGTTTATATAATCTATTTAAAAAATAATAACAAAATAACACATTGTGTTACCTTCAACACTATGAGTTTTGAAAACTAGATTGGTGAAAATCTATCATTGTGTCTTCTAATTGTAAACCACAATGATAGATAACAAGTTTATAATCTATAAAAACGATGACAAAAATAACACAAAGTGATCTAAAACATAAAACACAATGATTAATACACATTACAAATGACATAAAATATATGACACTATGAACTGATATTTGACACAATGAACGAATAAGACATAATAAGCTGACGTATTTGATACAATGACCAAAACTCCCTTCTCTTTGAAAACAATAGAAGGACACGTGTCAAGCCCACAATCATTCTTAGCATTTTTAGATTAAACATCCTTTTTAGTATTGTTGGGATTTGAACAAGTTTATCAGAGTCATTTTATCCATATAAAATGAAAAACACAGCGGATTAAGAGATTAAAACTTGTTACAGTTAATATATATAAACCATTTTATATATCTGTTAAAACCCGTAATGGATCGTTATATGAAAAACATGCTTACAAACAACCATAGGGTGTTTAGAAGACTACCTCTCATATGGGTTTGAGGAAGATAATCGATGAATGGCAGCTTCCAAAGAAGGAGGCCTCAAGCTTGTCTACCCTCAAGCTTCCAACAAACACCCAGTTGCTAGGATTTTTCACACTTGAATGAATCTCTGTTCTTGGTTTTTCTTCGACCGATCGAGAGAAAAAAACAGAAAAAACAGACGTGAACTTTTTGAGTGTGTTGTAAGTTATCAGAGAGAGTGGTTGATTGCAATCATATATTGTCTGTCCTATGAAACTGAAATTTCAGACAAGGAGAGAGAGAAAAGTGGGCGGGGCCCAGCCCCTTGTCCCATCCGCATTTCTTAAACATTCATCGGCATTAGTAAATATGGATGAATTGTCTCATTCCGCATTTGTAAATGCGGATGAAGAAATTCCATCCGCATTTCCTAAATGTACATCCACATTTGTTAATGCGGATAAAGAAATTCCATCAGCATTTCCATAAATGCACATCCGCATTAGTAAATGCGGACGAACAGTTTCCATCAGCATTTCCCCAAATGCACATCCGCATTAGTAAATGCGGACGATTAGTTTCCGTCAGCATTTCTCCAAATGCACATCCGCATTAGTAAATGCGGACGAGGAACCTTCATCCGCATTAGTTAATGCGGATAAGTAATCTTCATCCGCATTGTCACACCCTCAAAATCCACGTGCGGGGTTTTACCGCGAGGCGTGTGAACAAACCAGGATCTCAGTCATTAGTTACTCAGAACGACTCTATTTGAAACATTCAAGCAAAATCAGAGTTTAAAACTTTAAAAGTATGCGGAAGCGTTCAGTAAACATGACAACCCAAAATAATACAACACAATGTAAAATGCGCCAACACGCGCCAACCATTGTTCAAAACAAATACATAATTATTTCAATTGCAAAACCACAACTGTTCCCAACAATGCTGACCCACAAATGCTGACCCGTGAGTGCTCCTAGGCTTTTCATTAACCACGATCTGAGAATAGCATACTAAAATAGTCAACACAATGATTGGTGAGTTCAAGAGTTTGCGTAAAACATAACAGTAATAGTTATAAAACATAAGAGTGCGTTGAATTAGATAGCTAGTCTAAATTCACAAGTAATAATCATAGTGATTTCGCGATCGAAGCTGCCAGCGTTTCGTTTGATATCCTCCCGTCACGACTTACTAGGTCCTGACACCATGTGTTAGAACAATATTGCACCCGTTTGACCTCGAGTCGCACAGGTGGGGCTTGTCAAACCCAGTAGTACTACCCAAGATTTCCCGCTAGTTCCAATATTAATGATCCGAAAGTGTGAGGACTTTCATAGTATATCGCACTACATTACACTGTACACAACTTATAATCAATAAAGCGTTTTAGAACGAGTACGCTATCTCCCCCAAAAGAGAGTGTAAATAAAGTGGGGCATGAACTCACCTGGTGTGCACACGAATGATATTAAAGCTAACTTGAGAGAGAGGAAAGACAACCTTCAGAGGTTACCTAGAACACGCAAATACATGAGTACGTGTACACAGAATCATTAACAACCCTAAGTGCTCAATAAACACATTGACTCAAGGTTTTTGAAAAACAAGATACATTTGACCCAGTTGACCCGTTTGACCCGTTGGTGACATATTAATTGAAATCCCTTTTAATCAAGCATAGCAACTCACCATACATAGTTATCATACAAGTTGTTCTCATAGATCACTTTATCAACCACTTGCTCTACCAAGATCATCATACAATTTAGATTATCATACAACTCATACGAATCTCAAGTAGTCAACATGCTCAACACAATTATAATTACATCATAACCAGTACATCGTACACAAAGTCTAATCATGCACAACATGCCATGTGAAGCCACTCACGACTTCACACCCTAAACCCTACCAATCCTACTAAGTAGGGGCCTCAGATTCGCATGCGTGAATGACGATCATCATCACATTGTTCAACAAGATTCATGCCAACCAACATACCCAATAATGATCTATTACAATCCCAAACATGATCATATAATCTCCTAACATAATTCATCATCATGTATAATCAATAAGAGTACAATTTCCTAAATGACCAATCAAGTATCCATAAAACCCATTTAACATATTCCATCACATTAGACATCATCAATAGACATTCTAACATGATCCTAATACCATAAACGTGTCCAATTCACCATATCCAAGATTCTACACAAATAAAGTTTCCCTTTTGAGAAAGTAACATCCCAAAATCAATCTAACGCTCAATTCAATCATGAATTCATCAACACAATACCTATTCAAGCTCATAACTATCATTTAAATATGGTAAACATCATCAAATCATCATAATTCACAAATCTCATATCCAAAAGTTTCTACTTATAGCAAGGTATGAACTACATGATCAATTCATGGATTTCTTGCATAATAATCATAACCCAACATTCATACAACATTATCAACATCATAACATCATCAATCCATCATCAAATCATCAAGTTCATGCACAAAAGTTACTATTATTAGTAAGGTATGAACAACGCATCTAAACCATGAATTTCTTGTATAATCCACGTAAACTAGCATCAATACAATCTAACTAACATCATACAATCATCAAACCATCAAAAATTCAACATTCAAGCATCCATTCGACTAGGGTTTCGCCCAAACATCAAACACCATGAAAAACTTGTTAAAATCTAACCTTTAAACGCGTAATGGACAAGAATCGAAGTTTCTAACGTGTTGTGATCCTTGGAACTAACCAAAATCGATGTCCAGTTGCTTTTTTTTAGTTGAAATCTCACAATGTGTGTGTGTGTGTTTGATGGTGTTTGCGGCCGATGGGGATTTAGGGGGAATTAGGGTTTGATTTTTGGTAAGTTTTATGTTTAGAAATATTACCTTTTAGCCGTTATTGTTTATATTTTATAAAAACTAATCTTTTAATACTTTTTAAATAGTTTTTTTAACTACAAAATACAAACATAACAAACTAACAATTATAATCATGCATAATTCCCATTAATCACAAAACACACGAAATAGATATAACACGTTGCCACGTTACAAGGTAAAATTCACCAATAATATTTAAATCGCGTAAGCACATAAGCACAACTTAATAATCACATTATTAGCCAAACTATTATCTGTTTGTCATAGATAATTGTTATTAAGTTACCAACGTTCAATGAAAACTAGTGTGTGCTCACGACACGTGTATGCAAGACTTAACAGAACTAACGGAGTTTGGTAATAGAAAATTACCGGATGTCACATGCATTTCCTCAAAAGCACATCCGCATTAGTAAATGCGGATAAGTAATTAAGAAATGCGAACAAAAGACTATATTGTTGTTCAACCATTTGAATAACAATATAGTATACTCTCTCTAAATAAATTATCCATATAATTTATTCACAACATAAGTGCAAATATTTAGAAACCCAATTTCTAAATACTTTAAGTGTTAATATTTATTTACATGATCATATCATAAATAAATATTGTAGGTGTTTGTCTAGCTTGTTATTGGGTATGACCCGACTTGGATCATAACGTACTAGCCACATCAATTCAATATGTGTCTTGGGCAGACCGTCTCCAACAATCTCCCACTTGCACAAGATACATAGAGAATTGATGCAAGTAGCAAATACCACCTAACAACGGTTTAGTACCCCTGATACGCATGATGAAGTGCCATTCAATAACATCATCTTCTTCAAGTCCCTTACTTGAAAATGATTTAGTTGAATCTATCATTTATCTTTTTGTTACAGATGTCATGTTAAATCCAGAGACACAGAATTATCATTCCCTATTGATTTAACTTTATCAGGCCTTAGACATCTTACTCTCAACGAATAAGAGGAACAAATCCCATCTTGACTACATACGTTTCTTACGATCACCTTGTATTACCCCTGAAACTAGCCTTGTGTACTGTCCATATTTCAGAACAATGAAGAACTAGGTCAATGTATAATATTTGGTGAATATCAAACCCAATATGTATCTTAGTTTGGAGGATACTATGATATTCGCCTTTACTCAAATTTACTTATGATTAATTACATAATTCCATGCAGTAACATTTGAGAGCGAGTCAGTACAATATTTGTATCCCACAAATATCTATGAACTTTTGTAGCAACCTTTTGCTCTATATTCATACCTTATGAATATCCACCAATCCAAGTTCATAATAGTCTTACCTTCATATTTGTTCCCACAAATATGACCGACTACGGATATTTAGAATAATAAACATATTCAAGGATCTAAACATGCTAAAATGGAACATAACTTATACTATCATAATTATATATATATGAGTCAAAATAACAATTATTTTATTGTTTAAATACTAAATAGATCAAATCCAATCACTAGAATATCCAAGTCCTAAGGCACAAGTATGACTCTCATGCTTTGGCCTTTCAAGGAGCTTCATGAGTGGATCCGCAATATTTTGATTGGTGTGAACTTTGTGAATACATATCTTTCCCTTTTCAACCTCATCCCTTATGTAGTTGAATCTCCGCTCAATGTGCATTGTCTTTTGATGTGCACGGGGTTCCTTGATTTGAGCAATCACACCTCGTTGTCACAAAAGATATCTAGGGGATCTTGATTGGTAGAGACTACCCCAAGATCCGTAATGAATTTCTTTAACCATGCAGCTTCTTGTGCTGCCAATGAAGCGGCAATGTATTCTGATTCTGTAGTGGACAATGCTACCATATCGTGCTTTGAACTCTTCTAGGACACTGCCCCTCCATTCATAATGAAGACATACCCCGATTATGATCGAGAATCATCTCGATCAGTTTGGAAACTCGCATCCGTGTAACCCTTTACAACGAGTTCCTCTTCACCAGATCCGTATATTAGAAACATATCCTTAGTCCTCCTAAGGTATTTCAATATACTCTTAACAGCCATCCAATGGCTATTTCCTGGATTCTGCTAATATCTACTCGTCATGCTTAAAGCGCATGACACGTCCGGTCTGGTGCATATCATTGCATACATGATGGATCGTATAGCAGATACATATGGGACTTCCTTCATCCTTTCTTACTCATCCTTTGAGCTTGGACATTGAGATGCACTCAATATTGTCCCTCGTTGAATAGGTACCAGACCTTTCTTAGAGTTCTCTATCTTGAATGTTGGACCAAAAGAACCAATGAGCCTGATCAGAAAAACCTTTAAGTCCCACGGACATTACAACAACTGAAGTAGTCTGCAATAGCTGAAGACACCAGCTGATAACAAGGTCTGAAGAACAAAGTCTGAAGACAAGAGCTGAAGACAAAGTCTGAAGACAAGAGCTGAAGACAAAGTCTGAAGCTAAAGAGCTGAAGACAAAGTCTGAAGACAAGAGCTGAAGACAAAGTCTGAAGACAAGAGCTGAAGACAAAGTCTGAAGCTAAAGAGCTGAAGACAAAGATTGAAGACCAAGTTTCAGACGTTGTCACAACAGCTGAAGAAGACCTCTTCAGTAGTTGTGATGGTTTCCTTTCAGTAGTTGTAATTTTCCTTTTAGTACTTGTAGTTTCTGTAGTTTTCTGTTTCTTGTACTTAGCATACTCTGAGATGTTCTCAGTTGTGAACATTCTCAGTAGTTTGCTTACTTTCAGTTGTTTGTAATAATTCTGTTAGATGTCACTATCAAGTGACATCAGCAGACGTCACATTCCCTTATATAAGGAATGGTGACCTAATTGTAATTCGTGCAGCTTGGAAAAACCTAGCAGCCGCCTTACCAAAGCATGTGTGCATGAATGTTATCATCCTTTGCAGAAAACCCTATCTCTATTTAACCGTGTACTGTTCCATTGAATATTTATTGTGTTCTTGCTATATTTGTCTAATTCTTGTTCTAATTCCGCTGCGATTTAACTCTAATCGATCAAACTTAGATCACTGATCCTAACAAATGGTATCAGAGCAGGTTAATCATTGATCGGTTTAACAATTGATCATTGAAACTGCTATTTTGATATCTAAGGTTTGATCGAATTAGCACATTTGCAAGAATTGGTTATAGAGATTGATTTTCTGTTGCTTCTGGTTATTTAATTTGAGTTTCTTCTTGGTTCTTATTGAGTTTGTTTTGTTTTTGTGCTAAATCTTTTGAAACTTGATTGATTTGGTTTGAATCTGAGAATGACTACTCCATCTAATGACCCTCACAATACTGGCTCCTCAACCAAGCCTCCGATGCTGGTTAGGAGTGAGTATAACATATGGCAACGAAGAATGCTTCATCACCTGTCTGTTAACAGTTCAGGTTGTTGGACATCTGTGGTTCATGGTCTCAAAGAGATTTACAAGCTTAAATGCCAACTTAATGATGAAAAGGCTAAGGTAGAGGTCATTCTCGAGAACCAAAGAAGTCTCAAAGAGACACTTGCAGCTACCCAAGTTGAGTGTGACCGCTGGGTAACATCCTGCAAGGGATTTGAAATGCTTCTCAGCAAGCAAACAGCTTCAAATGTGAAGTTTGGAATAGGTTACAATCATACTGCACCACCTACTGATTTTACTTCAAAAGCAATAGTAAAATCTGAAGGTGAAAGCAATTTCCAAACCACATCATCATGTGATTCATCCTCAAATGATAATACAAAATTAGAGGATGAAGTCAGTGTTAAGATCTCAGCAAATCAATTGCCTGATGGTTTAAATGCTGATAAACACATGAAGCTGAGAAATTCAGATGTTGACCCTCAAAGTACTCCAAGTACTGAAGGGCAAGTCACAACATCTGAAAAGCATTTCAAATCTGATGAAATAAAAGGATTAACAACTGCTGAGGAATCTATCATACAGTCTAACAGGACGGATAGAGAACAGCTGAAGAACAAGTCTTCAGTTGTTACCGATCCTTCAGTACTTAACACAAGTACTGAAAGGAGGAAAGTACTGAAGATCACACCTTAAGTCGTTTCCACTTCAGCAGTTGATCAATCCAAGATGAAGAATAAGCCATGTGAAATATGTGGTAAATTCAATCATCTATCTGATGATTGCTGGTACAAAAAGGGTTCCAAACTCAAAAGAGATAAGCTCATTAAAGAAGAGATTAATAAAATGAAAAATGAGTTTGAGACCAAGTTTGTACCAGAGTCATCTCAATCTAATAAACCCAAGGCCTCACAAAAATCCAAAAAGAAGGATGGGGTCTATCTGAAAACAGCTGATAGTGTTCCTCATGATAAACATCAGACGAAGTCTGTAAATTTCAAGGAGGACATGGTGGGTCACAGGAACTCATCAAAAACAAGTACTGATGTGTCAAATGAGCTGAAGGCTTTAGCAACAAATCAGACACAACTTGTTATGATGGTTCAGCATTTGTTGGGGAGAGTTAACCAACTAGATGCACCTGTGATCAAACCACTGAAAAGGAAATCCAAGCCCAAATCTCAAAATTCCATTTCAGCACCATCTCCACCTTCATCAGCTGTTAATCATGAGAAACAAGTTATGGTTAAATCTGTTGATGAAAACAGACCCAAAACCAAAAAGGTTTGGGTCTCTAAAGCTAACTAGTTTCTTATAATAAATGCAGGGTTCTTCAGCATGCCAAAGGAGCATCTGGTATGTAGACAGTGGAGGATCTATGCATATGACTGGGAGCAGTTCTCTTCTTAATGACTACTCTCAAGGAAAGAGGGGATTTGTCTCATTTGGAAATGATGCTAAGGGTTACATCATCGGGAAAGGATTTGTGTCAAATGGAGAAATCAGATTTGATGATGTTAACCATGTGGAGAATCTCAAGTATAATCTACTGAGTGTCAGTCAGATGTGTGATAAAGGGCATGTTGCACTTTTCACAAGCCAGAACTACCGGATTCTGTCTTCCAAAGTTCTGAGGCTGATTGACAAGGTATTGGATGAACATACTCTCCTGAAGGCCAACAGGATAGGAAGAGTATATGCCTTGGATTTGTCAAAGAAGATTGCTTTAAAAGGTCATCCTTGCCTGTTCTCCAAGGCCTCTCCTCAGGAATCTAAACTGTGGCATAGAAGGCTGGGTCATGTTAATCTCAAAAACATGAATCAGCTGATCCACAATAGTTTAGTGAGAGGTCTACCAATAAAGGAGTTCCTCTGTGATGAAACCTGCACTGCTTGTTTAAAAGGAAAACAACACAAAGTCTCATTCCCTCCTATAGAAGAACTAAAGTCCACTGCCTGCTTGCAATTACTGCACATGGATCTCTTTGGTCCTGTGAGAGTAATGAGCATGGCAAAGAAAAAATACTGTCTGGTAATTGTGGATGATTACTCCAGATTTGTATGGACCTTCTTCTTGCATTCAAAAGATGAGGCTTCAGAATCAATTATTGGACTATGGCATTACAGAGACTAAGACTCCATTACTAATGGATAGTGCTTCCGCTCTTTGTATTGTCAAGAATCCAGTCCAGCACTCTAGGACCAAACATATTGAAATTAGACACCATTTTATCAGGGATTGTTTTGAAAAAGGTCTGATTGATCCAAAGTTTGTTCCTAGTGCTGATGAGCTTGCAGACATATTTACTAAGCCTTTGGACAGTTCAACTTTCCAAAACCTAGTGTTAAGGCTTGGTATGCTGCAGCTAGAATAAGTGACAACTACTGATGATCTCAGTTAACAAGTACTGATGAGCATTCGTATACTATTGTCACAAATAAGTACTGATAAGTTCTTTTATCCTCAGTAGTTTTCATAACTACTGAAGATTAAATTACTTAAAAGTACTGAAGTACTCTATCTGTTTAAAAGAACTGATGTAGTTACAACTACTGATGTCAATATAACAGATAAGTACTGACGACCAATGAAACGTCTGAAAATCAGACAACGTCTGATATAAGTGTTGAGGTCAGAATGAAACAGCTGATGAGCTATGAATTGACGACAACAGCTGATGAGAAATTTCTCTTCAGTTGTTTCAACTGCTGTTTCAAACAACTGAAGCCAAAACCATGTCTTCAGTAGTTTCACAACTACTGATGACCAACACCAAGTCTTCAGTTGTTTACAACACCTGAAGCCAAAACCAGGTCTTCAATAGTTTCACAACTACTGATGACTAATACCAAGTCTTCAGTTGTTACTTCTGAAAGTTAAAAACAGGTCTTCAGTTGTTTTCAAACAACTGATGACAGCACCCACGCTTTCAGTCGTTTTATATCAGCCTTTTCTTACCCTATAAATACCTAAACCTACTTTCAAACGTTTCATTAGCCGTTTTCCGTCCTTCACTCTCTCAACAATGGCGACCATGAAACTCAAACCCAGACACAACTGTGTTGCCTACCTCTCGAAATCGGCCTTCTGGAACAAATTTGATAACGCCATCGATCTTATGGTAGATTCCCCGTACCGAACCGCCTTTCTTCTGAATCCTACCATATACCCCGATTCCTTAAGCCAATTCTGGACCAACGTCTCCGTGCAAACTGGTGAGAATAATAGCCAAATCACTCTCCAGTCGTTGGTTAACCAGAAACAGGTGGTTATCACTTCCGACATCATTCGACAAACCCTAGATCTACATGATGCCACCTGTGTCACAGAATACCCGAAAGGCACAACCGATATGTCTTTCCTCAACAACGGGTATGAAGGAGACTTAAGTGCTACCACCATTATGAAGAAGCACTTCCATGATGCTGAACGTCTTATATTCCACATGGTAAATGTCTGCCTTGCATCAAAAACCTCCTCATGGGATCAGATGTCCTCCCGATGGCAACAGGTATTATACTCTATCTTTGAACGACAAACTCTAAATTTTTCTGAGATAGTTTTTATGGAACTAAAGGATCTGGCCTTGAAACCTGTGGCAAACAGATGGATATTATATCCCAGGTTTATCATGGCCATAATTTTAACACAGCTAAAAACAGATGGCCTTGTTGGCCTTGGAGTCCCTGCTCCGGCTGTATTGCCTGAAGTATACTCCAGGCACAACTCTGACCCTACAATGAAAAGGGCTGCCAGGCTGCTAAAACCCAAGCAGCGGGAACCCACAGCCTCCACCTCTAGATCCAAAGTCCCCACCAAACCCAACACCAAAAAGCCCAAAAAGACTACTCAGGGAGATGAGTCCTCTGAGGATGTCCCTGTACCACCAATACAGGTAACACTTACTGGTTCTAACCCCCCAGTAGTGTCAAAGACTCTACCAGCCCTAGCCGCTCAGGCATCCTCTCCACAGGATCCTGATGCAACCAAAATTGGGGATACCATAATGCTGGAACCTATCTCAATTGAGAAGGTTACCATTGAAGAGCACCAGTCGCCCCGGGTGCAATCTGCTTCAGCCCTATCTCCAAATACAACC
Source organism: Flaveria sonorensis (assembly GCA_025506505.1). Lineage (NCBI taxonomy): Eukaryota > Viridiplantae > Streptophyta > Magnoliopsida > Asterales > Asteraceae > Flaveria > Flaveria sonorensis. The sequence continues at coordinate 11,202,046 of CM046427.1, read as the reverse complement.
GCCCCTCAAAGCCCAACCTTTATTGTTGCACAAGTGCTGAGTCAGCTGCATTCCTCTCCTCCTCCCCAGACACCAATTACAATGGGGAGAACCTCAACAGCTGAGGCAGAGGACCAAAATGCTGCTGATAACCCACAGCACAGGGGTTATAATGTTCAATCTCCCAGTGTAGAGGAGGAGGTTAGAACATCTGGTGAGGCTGCCACTTCTACTGATTCAGCAAATGACCAGGATGAAGTTGGTAACATCTCTAAGACCTCACCAGAGGCAACTGCCGATGAAGGACTCAGTCCTGAGGCAGGAAGTCCCCAGAACCAAGAACAAGGGGCACATGCTACAACTGATCTACACTCAGAGCATGTACATCCTGATTCAATCAGGAGGTCAGGTGATTCAGCAAAGACTGATGATGACCTGGGCTTTTTCTACGATGTCTTAGCCCATAACACAATCCTTGAGGCTGAGGTGAGCAGACTCAAAGAACTGCTTGCCAAAATGTCTCAGGATCAAAGTCCATCTGCCCCAATAAACCCACAGATGGCACCTTCTTCTGAAGGTTCCCCAAACACTCCGCCACTACACTCAACTGAGCCACCAGCCACTGTTGTTGGCACCACCTCTCAGGGACAGAACCCCTCTGAGCAGATGGTTGCTACCTTTCAAACCTCCTTACCTCTCATCACTCCCATCATCAATGAAATTGTGCATAAAGCCATTGATGAGAAAATCTCCTCAGATCTAAAAACACTTGTTGATGATGCCGTGCAAAAGAAGCTTTCTGCCATTCAAACCCCTGAACCCAATGCACCCAAAAAGGGGGAGTCTAAGGCAGTGAAAGAAAGAAAGAGAAAGAGAGTGGAAGATGAGAAACAAGAAGAAAAAGAAAAGGAGTTAGAAAAGGAAAAACAGCTGATCACATACAAAAGAAAGAAAAGTGCTGAAACTCAAAAGCCTGATGAAGAGAAATCATTGGAAGATCTGATTAAAGAAGCTGATGAAGCTCACAGCAGATCAATGGACAGAATAATAGACCAACTCTTCAGACAGGGCTTTGATACAGCCACATTAGACACTGAGATCAGAAGGCTGGAGATCAATGAGATACAAGAAAGATGGGCCAGTTACAGTGTAATGGAAAGGGAGAGGTTGGAGATAATGATCAGATTTATTGCAAAATATTTGGGAAGATCATTAATTGAGATTAAATCATGGACCAGAGACAATATTCTGGCAATAACCACCAGAATCTGTGCTTCTGAAGCATTCAATAAGGGGATGATCATCGAAGCCTTAGATGAAGCAGGGGTTGGGAAGAGAACTGATATGGCCAAGCTTTCCAAAGCCAAACTTACCACAAAAATGCTAGATCAGCCTTTCCAAACTCCCACTCAAAAACAACCAACCCCACAACTCTCCAAACCAACTGAACCCTCAAAACCAACTCCCTTACCCCAGAAACCACCTCAAACCACATCCAGTGATGCACCCAGAAGGAGGAGAAGGGTGTTGAGGATGGTAGAAGAAGAAGAAGAAGATGATGATGAAGACAGTCTGCCAATCTCTGCTGTTCTAAAATTACCTGAGCCCAGAAGTCAACAAATGATCACACCAGACTTTCAGAGGCAAATGGTGAAAGTTAAGATTGAAGAAGAAGAACAGCAGAAACAGCACGATGAGCAACTTTTGAAGATGATTGACAAAGAGTTTCCTCAGTCATCATCTATACAAGCCATGAAGAAACACGCTCAAAGGCTGTATGCTCTCAGGTATACCTTTCAATATCAAAAGGAGAGAGTAAGGATTTGGCCAGACCCCAGGGTTAGTTCTAGAATTCATAAGAAATCCATACCAAGTAGATACAATGGCCAAGTGAGAAAGACCATAGATGCTGCTATTATGTTGGCCATTGTAGTCTCACCCTGGGAAATACTTGAAGACTTCAAGAGAGCCTACAAGTCAAAGATGACCCCTCAAACTCTAATGGAGAACAAAATGGTCAAGAAGGGGTCGTTATACAAGAGGCTTGAAGAGATCAAGAAAAATGAACTCCAGTTGTTATTAGAAGGGACTCACCCAGATGAATTTTCTTACAGAGAGATAACAACTGTTGAGTTGAAAAATGGAAAGACGATAAAGTACTTATCAGAGTACTATGGCCCAGAGTTCTTCTTCGAAGGAGAAGCAGAAGAACTCACTAAGGAGGAACAAGTTGTTCTCCTTGAGGCCTACATCAGAGAGTCGTATAGACTCATCAATGGGAAGTAGGTTTCATGGTTGGGATAACGGCTCTGTGTCCAGTTCCCCAAGACAGAGTTCCCTTCCATCCTTGACATTTACATCTACTGAAATCTGCTCCCCGGCCTGTGCTTATCTGATATCTCTGAAGCTGATCAAGAGAGTATTTCTGCCAAAAATAAGTGGGACCTCAATAAGCTTAAAGGTTTTGGCTGCATTGGTTCAGGGGGAGTTTGTTGGACCAAAAGAACCAATGAGCTTGATCAGAAAAACCTTTAAAGTCCCACGGACATTACAACAACTGAAGTAGTCTGCAATAGCTGAAGACACCAGCTAATAACAAGGTCTGAAGAACAAAGTCTGAAGACAAGAGCTGAAGACAAAGTCTGAAGACAAGAGCTGAAGACAAAGTCTGAAGCTAAAGAGCTGAAGACAAAGTCTGAAGACAAGAGCTGAAGACAAAGTTTGAAGACAAGAGCTGAAGACAAAGTCTGAAGCTAAAGAGCTGAAGACAAAGACTGAAGACCAAGTTTCAGACGTTGTCACAACAGCTGAAGAAGACCTCTTCAGTAGTTGTGATGGTTTCCTTTCAGTAGTTGTATTTTCCTTTTAGTACTTGTAGTTTCAGCAGTTTTCTGTTTCTTGTACTTAGCATACTCTGAGATGTTCTCAGTTGTGAACATTCTCAGTAGTTTGCTTACTTTCAGTTGTTTGTAATAATTCTGTTAGATGTCACTATCAAGTGACATCAGCAGACGTCACATTCCCTTATATAAGGAATGGTGACCTAATTGTAATCTGTGCAGCTTGGAAAAACCTAGCAGCCGCCTTACCAAAGCATGTGTGCATGAATGTTATCATCCTTTGCAGAAAACCCTATCTCTATTTAACTGTGTACTGTTCCATTGAATATTTATTATGTTCTTGCTATATTTGTCTAATTCTTGTTCTAATTCCGCTGCGATTTAACTCTAATCGATCAAACTTAGATCACTGATCCTAACAAATGGTATCAGAGCTTGACATTTACATCTACTGAAACCTGCTCCCCGGCCTGTGCTTATCTGATATCTCTGAAGCTGATCAAGAGAGTATTTCTGCCAAAAATAAGTGGGACCTCAATAAGCTTAAAGGTTTTGGCTGCATTGGTTCAGGGGGAGTTTGTTGGACCAAAAGAACCAATGAGCCTGATCAGAAAAACCTTTAAGTCCCACGGACATTACAACAACTGAAGTAGTCTGCAATAGCTGAAGACACCAGCTGATAACAAGGTCTGAAGAACAAAGTCTGAAGACAAGAGCTGAAGACAAAGTCTGAAGCTAAAGAGCTGAAGACAAAGTCTGAAGACAAGAGCTGAAGACAAAGTCTGAAGACAAGAGCTGAAGACAAAGTCTGAAGCTAAAGAGCTGAAGACAAAGACTGAAGACCAAGTTTCAGACGTTGTCACAACAGCTGAAGAAGACCTCTTCAGTAGTTGTGATGGTTTCCTTTCAGTAGTTGTAATTTTCCTTTTAGTACTTGTAGTTTCTGTAGTTTTCTGTTTCTTGTACTTAGCATACTCTGAGATGTTCTCAGTTGTGAACATTCTCAGTAGTTTGCTTACTTTCAGTTGTTTGTAATAATTCTGTTAGATGTCACTATCAAGTGACATCAGCAGACGTCACATTCCCTTATATAAGGAATGGTGACCTAATTGTAATTCGTGCAGCTTGGAAAAACCTAGCAGCCGCCTTACCAAAGCATGTGTGCATGAATGTTATCATCCTTTGCAGAAAACCCTATCTCTATTTAACCGTGTACTGTTCCATTGAATATTTATTGTGTTCTTGCTATATTTGTCTAATTCTTGTTCTAATTCCGCTGCGATTTAACTCTAATCGATCAAACTTAGATCACTGATCCTAACATTGAACCTTTTCAAGATTTTATCAATGTATGCACTTTGGTTTAAACCTATCAATCGCCTTGATCTATCCCTATAGATCTTTATTCCCAAAATGTAGGTGGCTTCACCAAGATCTTTGATGGAAAAACAACTTCCAAGCCAGGTTTTAACAACTTCCATGGTTGGAATGTCATTTCCAAATAGTAGTATATCATCAACATACAATACTAAAAATGTGATGATGCTCCCACTAGCCTTCTTATACACACAAGCTTCATCAGCATTCTTGATGAATCCAAATTTCTTGATCTCTTCATCAAAATATTGATTCCAACTTCTTGATGCGTGTTTCAATCCATAGATTGATTTCTTTAACTTGCATACTTTATTTGGATGTTGTGGATCGACAAAACCATCAAGCTAAACCATATAGACATTCTCTTCGAGATGTCCATTAAGGAAAGCAGTTTTGACATCCATTTGCCAAATCTCATAGTCATAATATACGGCTATGGAAAAAAATATTCTAATTGACTTTAGCATTGCCACAGGCTAGAAGATCTTATCATAATCAACCCCTTGAGTTTGAGTGAAACCTTTTGCTTCAAGTCTTGCTTTATAAGTATCCAAGTTTCCATGCATATCGGTTTTCTTCTTGAAAACCCACTTACATCCAACCGGTTTGGAGTTAAGCGGCGGCACAACCAATTCCCATACTTGGTTGTAATACATGGATTGCATCTCTTCGTTCATGGCTTCAAGCCACTTGTCACAATCGGAATTGGACATTGCATCATGGTACGTAGTTGGTTCATCCGAGTCAACTACATAGCATCCATTTATGAAAAATCCATATCTTTCGGGTGGATAGCTAATTCTACCAGATCTACGAACATTTTGTGTGTATTGATCAACCACTTGATCATTATCAACAACTTCTTGTTGATTGCTAATATCAACCAAAAATGTATCGGCTTGTGGTTCTCAATCGTTATCAAGTTCCACTGTTCTATTGGTAGTTCCTTCCATAAGGAACTTAGTTTCCAAGAACTCATCCTTTCGAGCAATAAATACCTTTTGCTCTGTTGGATTATAGAAGTAATATCCCATGGAGTCTTTGGGATATCCTACAAAGATACATTTAGTGGATCGGCCTTCTAACTTGTTTAGAGTGTTCATCTTAACATAAGCTTCACAACCCCATACTTTTAAATATGATAACGATGTAAATCTTCCATGCCATATTTCAAAAGGTGTCTTATCCACTTTCTTGGTTTGGGCCATATTTAGAATACGGGCTGCGGAGAGCAATGCGAAACCCCAAAATGATAGAGGCAGTGTGCTTCTAGCCATCATAGATCGAACCATATCCATAAGGTTTAGTTTCTCCTTTCAGACACATTATTATGTTGTGGTGTTCCGGGTGGAGCAAGCTGTGAGACATTCCCACAACTCTTGAGATGATCTTGAAAGGCATCACTAAGGTATTCACCTCCTCTGTCCGAACAAAGAACTTTGATTGTTTTGTTGAGTTGATTTTCTACTACATTTTTGAAGATTTTGAACATTTCAAAAGCTTCATCTTTGTGTCTTAACAAGTACCCATAACCATATCGACTATAATCGTCGATGAAGATAATGAAGTATCTTTCACCATTCCTTGTCATTGCTTTAAAAGGACCACATACATCCGAATGTATGATTCCTAATAAATCTTTTGCCCTTTGGTTAGTGCCACTAAAGGGTTCCTTAGTCATCTTTTGTCACACCCTCAAAATCCGCGTGCGGGGTTTTACTTCGAGGCGCGTGACATACCAGGATCTCAGTCATTAGCTACCAAGAACGACTCTATATGATTAATAAACAAACCAGAGTTAACGTTTAAAATACTGCGGAAGCATTTTTAAAACCAGAAAACCCAAAACAAGTAGTATGTAAAGAGAATGCGCAAAACATACGCGCCCCAAACACAATTGTTTAATATGAAAATAATCCCAAATTTGTAAACAAGGCAAATGTAGACAACTCAACAATTCTGACGTGCGTGCTCCTAGGCAACTGGCAACCTTAACCTGAGAATAGCATACTAAACAAGTCAACACATGGTTGGTGAGTTCAAGAGTTTGCGTTAATAGGTAAACCGATAAACAGTTTTCAAATCATAAGTAGTGTATTGCAATAGATAGCTAGTCTATTAACATAAAAATATTAATCATAGTGATTTCGCGATTGAAGCTGACTGTGATAGTTTGTGCCTCCTGTCAGGACTTACCAGGTTGTGACGAATATATGTTAGGACAAAATTGCACCCATATGACCTCGAGTCACACAGGTGGGGCTCGTCAGACCCAGTAGTACTACCCAAAATTTCCCCGCTAGTCAATATTAACAATCCGAAAGTGTGAGGACTTTCCATGGTAAACATCACTATATCAATATTATACACACTCATATATAAAAGCGTTTGTGATCAACAGTATGCTATCTCCCCCAAAAGAGATTATGTAAAAAGAGTGGGGCAAGAACTCACCTGGTGTGTAAAGATAATGCCTAAAGAGAACTGGTGATAGGTGCAAAGACAACCCTTCAAAGGTTACCTAGAACACAAGAGTACATAAGTACGTGTACACAGAATCAACATGAAACCCTAAGTGCTCTACAAACCAAGGAACTCAAAGTTTTTGAAAGACAAGACACGTTTGACCCAGTTGACCCGTTTGACCCGTTGGTGACATTATAGGTGATAATTCGTTAATACTAACACAACAGCATATCGTACATGATCAACATACAACTTGATTACATATAGCACTTCATTAACCACATGTACTACCTAGATCATCATACAACTAGATGTCATACAAGTCATGCGAATCTCAACTATTATCATGCTCATAACATCTAAAATGTTCATTCTTAATCAACCATCAATCCACAAAAGTCCTAGCTTACCTATATGACTCATACCATGATTTTTCCACAAACAGGCCAAAACAGGTAACAAACCAAATCAACATTCATATAACCTAAACAACACATTTAATCACCTTAGAAACCATCCATGAACACACTAGCATGGTCCTAATATCCCAAGCATGCTCAAATCATCCAATTCAAGGATTTGCACGAATAAAGTTTCCCTTTTGGGAAAGTACATCCCAATTTCATCAAACACCCAAGACATTCATGGATTCATCATTTACATACCAATTCAAGTCCATGACAACATCTAAACATGATCAACAACACCTAATCATCATGATTCATCAACATTCAACACCAAAAGTTACTATTTTTAGCAATGTATGAACTATAAGACATCTTCATGATTTTCATTTGTTCATATCATCAACCTAGCATCTAATCATCATCACAAACACATCCATAACATTCATACATCATCAAATCATCAATTCATGCAAAATAAAGTTACTATTCTTAGTAACCTATGAACCATGAATCAAAATCGAAGCTTTCTTGCAAAATCGACGTTAACCAATATGCATACAACCTAACTAGCATCATTACAACATCAAACAACCAACATTCAACATCCAATTTGATCAAAATTGCATCAAACTTTCGGCTAAGGGTTCATCACCCGAAAGAACAACCAAAAATCCAATCTTTATGCATACTTGACGTTAAATAACATGTAGTCTATCTAGTAAACACATTAACATCAACAACTAAGCATCAATCTACCATCAATTGCAGATTTCGAATGGAACTTTCGGCCAACATGAAGAATCCTCAAAAACATGTAAAAATCTAACCTTTAAATGTGTAATAGTTTGCAATTGAAGGTTCTAACTTGTTGTGACCCTTGAAATCGATCAAATTCGAATGGTGTAGGCTTGTTCTTGCTGAATTCGCGATGGTGAGGGTGTGGGAATGAGGGTCGCGGCCGAATGGGGTTGTTTAGGGTTAGGATTTTTTATTTTGTAACATAATTAATCATAATTACCCCTTTTAACCCTTATAATTTGTATTTTATTAAAACCAAGCTTTTAATTACTTTTTAAAAAGGTTTTTAACTAAGACAACAAGCATATAACTTAATAATAATAATTATATGCATTATTTTCACTAATCACACAATACACGAATTAAATACACACGTTTCCACGTTACGCGATAAAATTCACAATTAATATTTAAATCACGTAATCACAACCAATAAACAACATTAAAATTATTGTTTAACATTATTAATTATTATTAAGTCACCAACGTTCAACGACAACTAGTGTGTGTTCCCGACACGTGTATGCAAGACTTAACGGAACTAACGGAGTTTGGTAACGGAAAATTACCGAATGTCACATCTTTCCTTGTAAACAAGATTCACACTTATCAAATGAATTGTTTTCATTTGCTTCCAAAAGACCATTCTTTTGAAGTGTTTGAATGCGATTCTTGTTTATATGACCATGACGACAATGCCAAAGATATGATTTACTTAAACTCATTTTAAGTTTCTTGGTGTTTGACTGGTATAATGAGTTATTAAAGGATGTGTCATCATGAACAACTTCATAAATACCATTAGAAGGTATAGCCTTAAAATAAAGTATATCATCCATAAAAATACAAATACTATTACAAACTTTAATACATAACCATATTATTTTAGAAGGGAAACAGAAATTATATTCCTAGTCAAACTAGGAGCATACAAAATATTCTTCAAAATAACTTCCAAAGCACTTAGAAGCTTCAAGATATAGTCTCCTTGGGCTTCGACATCAACCTTTACTCGTTGCCCATGTAAAGACTAGTATCTCCCTTCTTAAATTGCTTATTTCTTTTGAACCCCTATAACAGATTGAAAATATGAGTTCCACATCTGGTATCCAATACCCATGTGTTTGAATAAATAACATTAAGTTCAATATGGATCATGAAAGTTGTACCTAAGGTCTGCCCAACATCCCTCTTGTTTCTCAACTCTTTGAGATAGGTTGGACAATTTCTCTTCCAATGTCCTATCTCACCACACTCAAAACATGGATCGTTCTCCGTAACCTTTGGCTTCTTAAGCTTTAGTTTTGGTGGTCCCGCTTTAGCTTTTCCCTTACCCTTCCCTTTGACGTATCCCTTGCCTTTGGCAACATTTGCCTTGGGTTCAGGGTGATGCCTTTTCTTGTTACCACCCTCATTGATCGTGAGAACCGGTAAAACCCTTTAAATCATCCCCGCTTCAGCTGTTTTGAGCATTGCATGAAGTTCCCCAATGCTCTTGTCCCATCCATTCATGTTATAACTCATGATAAACGTCTCAAACTTTTTGGTTAGACCATTGAGGATCAAATCTGTGGCAAACTCTTTTGAGATGGGACAATTCAGCCTTTTGAGGTGATCAATGTGGCTTTTCATCTTCATCACATAAGATGACACCGATTGGGTTTCTTCCATTCGACATGCATGAAGCGCTCGAACCGTTTCGAAGCGCTCCACCCTTTCTTGTTGAAGGAACATTTCCTTTAACTGGGTAATCATGTCGTATGCCCCATGATGTTCAAAATCCTTTTGAAGCTTGGGAATCATGGTTCCCAACATAAGGCAAGAAACTTGCACTGAATCCTCAGTGTGCTTAACCCAATCATCATAGGCATCAACATCATTAGTGTTGGGTTCATCAGGAATAGGATCGTCCAACACATATGATTTCTTTTCTTGCTTGAGAACAATTCTCAAGTTTCAAAACCAATCCATGAAATTATTAGGGTTGAGACGATCCTTTTCCAGGATAGTTCTTAGTGACAGGTTATGGACGGTCGGGGAGATAGCGTTGTTGTTTGCGGCCATTTTTTACAATATTAACAAAGTTCAATTTTAGTATTTACAGAAATGAAATTTTAATTATTAACACCCTTTCATGTCTCATAGAAAAATAATAATTAAAAATCTAGAATCCAATGTTACATTTAAATATTGGTTACTAACCTTTATCCCATTATTTAAATTAACAAGGTAGTCAACATTTGACAATTGCAACCATTTGCAACTTTTAGTTTTATGGGATCGGTTAATCATCTTTGTGTTTAGTTGGCATGTTTAATCCCATCAACACCATTGTACGCCATGCTTTGGTGACCCTATTCATATGGTTTCCAACTCAAGTCGACACACGTGTGAGTTTACACATACAAGTGGTTAGGTTACCTTTATTCCACAAATATGTTAACCCCACCTCAAACACATAAGTTCCCTAAATGTGGTTAGGTGACCTTTATCCCACAAAGAGTTCCCAAGTGATTTGAGTGTTGTATAAAAGGATGGTGTTAAACTTGTTTAAAAGGGATTTACGTTTTCGTTAGTTCTAGTTTTGAAAACATTTTGTACCTTACATTTGCATGCATTCAAATGCGTGGTACATTAGTGAAACCAACTTTCAAGGCTCTTTTAATAAAACCCAATTTTATTGCGAAAACATTAACCTTTAATAAAACCATTTTAACCCATGTTAATGTTTCCAAAAGAACCGTTTAAAGCTTGTTGTTGATTTTAAATTGTTTAACAGGGCATATTCAAATATCACATAAACAATAAAATTAAATCAACCACACAAGCATCACATACAACAACAAGTTCATAACCATAGCCAACCAATTTAACATCACTTGTTCACCGAAACAAGTGAGTCAATTAGGTCTTTCTTAAGGGTAAAATTGACACAACACTTGTGTCGGTGAACTCCCACTTGATCCCGCATCCAAATGATTTAAGTGTCCACTTTGTGTTGTGATTCTTTCATTCAATTTGGGCTTCTAAATGGGCTTAAATTTCTGCACCAAACTCCTTTGGGCCTTCAGACTATATTTTCGGTTATTGGGCTTAAATCTCATTAAGAGCTATAAAGCCCTTTGGGCTCAAAATTAGCCCAAACCCGAAACATCCTTGTTGCATCTTCTTTTACAAAATATATCCTAAATACATTTTTTCTAGTAAAAGTAAAATGCAACTAACCTATTTATTTTACATATCAAATGAAAAAATAAATAAATTACATACCCAAAAGGAAGAACAAATACATTTAATTATTACAACCCTTTTGAATAATCAAATACAAAACACAACACATCCAAACACAAGATCTCGGCTAGGTTATGAACATCAAAATACATATCCAAATATGTAAGCAAAAACCCGAGAGCTTCCCCTTGAACCACTGATTTTCGGTTAAAGTATAAACAAACCGAATATCATGATTCTTGTTCAAACAACTAAATCATCCAAATGATTAAATTTTTCAAGATTACAGTATGCATGTAAAGTAGAATCTTGAAAAATTCAGGGGAAACATTTGACTAAAACTCTCGGTCTGTTGGTGAATCAACAGCAAGAAACCGAGATTTCAGCCCAGATGAAGCATGTATCCATATAACCGGCTCTTGATGCCATTGTTAGGATTTGAACAAGTTTATCAGAGTTATTTTAACCATATAAAATGAAAAATGCAACGGATGAAGAGATTAAAAATTATTACAGTTAATATATATAAACCATTTTATATATCTGTTACAACCCGTAATGAATCGTTATATGAAAAACATGCTTACAAACAACCATAGGGTGTTTAGAAGACTTCCTCTCGTATGGGTTTGAGGAAGATAATCAATGAATGGCAGCTTCCAAAGAAGGAGGCCTCAAGCTTGTCTACCCTCAAGCTTCCAACAAACACCCGATTGCTAGGATTTTTCACACTTGAATGAATCTCTGTTCTTGATTTTTCTTCGACCGATCGAGAGAAAAAAACAGAAAAAACAGACGTCCACTTTTTGAGTGTGTTGTAAGTTATCAGAGAGAGTGGTTGATTGCAATCATATATTGCATATCCTATGAAACTGAAATTTCAAACGAGGAGAGAGAGAAAAATGGGCGGGCCCAGCCCCTTGTCCCATCTGCATTTCTCAAACATTCATCCGCATTAGTAAATGCGGATGAATTGTCTCCTTCCGCATTTGTAAATGCGGATGAAGAAATTCCATCCGTATTTCTCAAATGTACATCTGCATTTGTTAATGCGGATAAAGAAATTCCATCAACATTTCCACAAATGCGCATCGGCATTAGTAAATGCGGACGAACAGTTTCCATCCGCATTTCCCCAAATGCACATCTGCATTAGTAAATGCAGACGAACAGTTTCCATCAGCATTTCCCCAAATACACATCCGCATTAGTAAATGCGAATGAGGAACCTTCGTCCGCATTAGTTAATGCGAATGAGTAATCTTCATCCGCATTTCCTCAAAAGCACATCCGTATTAGTAAATGCGGATGAGTAATTAATAAATGTGGACAAAAGACTATATTGTTGTTCAACTATTTGAATAACAATATAGAATACCCTCTCTAAAATAAATTATCCATATAATTTATCCACAACACAAGTGCAAATATTTAGAAACCCAATTTCTAAATACTTTAAGTGTTAATATTTATTTACATGATATCATAAAATAAATATTGTAGGCGTTTGTCTAGCTTGTTATTGGGTATGACCCGACTTGGATCATAACATACTAGCCACATCAATTCAATATGTGTTTTGGGCAAACCGTTTCCAACAAGTATAACTATACCATGATAATTAATTCACAATTTGCATTTTATTTATATTATCTTATTTTTAAAATCTTCACAATTAGCCAACAAGTTTTATATGCTAAAACAAACAAATTAAATCCCCCCAAATGACTTACTCTCTATTATCGTTTTATATTATAATTGTTTTCTGCAATATTTTGTTAAACACACATAACATGATTCGTTTATTCAATTAGACAAAAATAAGTTAAAGTTATAATATTTTTCATTTATTATGAAAGTGAACTAACATTATAACAAAGTCATACTTTTTGAATATACTATGTGACTTTAATTTATTTGATAGTAAAAGTTGACAATTCTATCAAATATAAATATTTCTTTATTCAAGAGCATATTATAATAATTTATTAAAATAATATATATAATTCTCAACATAAATCAAAAATAATATGAAGGATAATATGAAGTTTATATGAGAGAATCAAAACAATAGCAATAATACTTAATACACATATAATCCAAAATTATATGAATTTATAATATGGATTTTTGTTTGAATATATCGAGACAAAAGCAGAGCATTTTACCATGCGATAATATAATCCAACATCAAATAGTAACTCATGCTGATAATATATTATAAAATAAATACCTACTAGCAACTAATATATGGAGTATGAAGTATATAAATATAAGGATAATATGTTCATGGGGAGAAAACGATATGAAGAGAAAAAGAACTCTTTCACATTAAGATCAAATGTCAAATACGAAACCCACTATTTATAAAGTTATAATATTAATACAAACATAATAAATTTAAAAGTTATAAAGTGGTATTAATAACTATATATAAAATAGTTATAACAAAAAATAAAACATAATTTCAATAATAATGTAACATGTATTATATGTTTTGGGAAAGTTTTAAATCAAAACACTTCTAAAACTAAAAACTATAATAAGTAATCTCAATGATCCATATCATTAATCAATGTTAAATATCAAATTGTAGGAAAAAGTTTGTCAGAGGGGTATTTTAGAGATAACCATTTTTGTTAACTTTTTGCAAGTCCTTCTATTTTTTTAAGGTTCATAATTGTTTATGTAAGAAATTATTATTTATGAAAATTACATCATAAAAAGAGTGTTTTTATCTTTAAATTGAGTACAATATTTTTATATTTATAGATAATAAAATATTATATTTTTAAGCTCATATCTCGTCAATATATCTTTAATGCGGTTCATTGTTTCTTTTTGTTAGTTATTGTATTTTTTCATAATATTATTCTGTTTTTTTTTCTAAAAAGAAGAATTTTAAAAAATATAATGGTGAAATAACATTGTTGTGCATCTTTAATATGTAAAACATAATAATAAATTAACAACTAATTAATCTAATACATTAAAAACAATAACAAAATAACACTATGTCTTATTATGGTTTTTGATTGTCATCGTATTATCTTGAACAATATAAGTTTTACACAATACATTGACGAAATAACATTATTGTGTATTTGTAATTGTAAAATACATTTATAGATAATAACAAGTTTATATAATCTATTAATAAATAATGGCAAAGATAACATATTGTGTTATCTTTAACATTATAACTTTTGTAAAATAATTTGTTAATGTGTATCATTGTGTACTTTAATTGCAAAACATAATGACAGATAACAAGTTTATATAATCCATAAAAAATTATAAAAATAACAGAAATTATCTAACATGTAAAACACAATAATTAATACATATAACAAATGATGTAAAATATATGACACAATGAACTGATATATGATACAATGAGCGTATAAGACACAATGAGTTGATATATTTGACATAATAATCAAAATTTCATCCTGTTTAAAATAAAAGATGGACATGTGTTAAACCCACAACCCTTTTTAGCCTTCTTAGATTAAACAATTTTTTTTACTATAACACTACCCTAATGTTTATTTGTGCATAATCTACATGTGATACTGGACCGTGACCATTTTTGCAGCATATGTTACTTGTGACTTCTAGCTTTGTTCTATATATCATTGTGTTACATGTGTTAGAAGGACCACATTTATAGCAAGATCATTAACTTGTACTACGTTATGGTGTGAATTGTGTGCACCGCCTTCAACTAGTTATGTCCAAGTTTTTTCTTACGATCTATGGACGCGGCCCAATTGTCGTATTCAATCTTGAATTACTTTATTAAAATATAATATAAATCGATTCATTTTTTAGTAAATATAATGCATGTATTAAAATTAAGGAAATATTAAGATAAACCAATTTATTGAAAAGAAAACCAATAAACTATTTCCATTGTTCTTTAAATATTGATAACCTTTTAATTGGGTATTATTATTTTAAAATAATTCATGATAAAATTAAGAATGTTTTATTATTAATTTGAGTATAATATTTATATATTACAATGTAGTATGTTGATACTATATATATATATACACATATATATATACATATACATATATATATACATATACATATATATATACATATACATATATATATACATATACATATATATATACATATATATATATATACATACATATATATATATATACATATATATATATATACATATATATATATATACATATATATATATATATACATATATATATATATGCATTCTCCCAATATTAGAAGCTTTCATTTGATCCTTCCCTACGTTGTATATAAGATTGTCATACTACAGATTCGCATATATCATTCAAATTTCAATCCTTGAACAAACATTACATTAAAGGATCAAATCTTGTATATAAGATTGTCATACTACACATTCGCATATATCATTCAAATTTCAATCCTTGAACAAACATTACATTAAAGGATCAAATCTTGATAACAGGCTATGAATCTAACTCAAGTGATCGCATCTCCAATGAATAGAGTTGTTGTACGATTATGATTTATCACTTTATTTACTTAAGATAATCAATTAGTGATTTTCTATCTTAAACAGTATTTTTAGAAATCATATAACGAATCATATTATATATATGTAGTATAAGATACTACATATAGGAAGTATAAGATACTATATTTATGAAGTATCTTATAACAAATTATGATGTTTATATCATTAAAACATGCATAACAAATACAAGATGTCTTTTTTAAGAGTTAATTGTAGATATGGTCCCTATGTAATGCCAACATTGCAAGTTTTGTCCCAAACTTTGGGAAATTATAGCCATGGTCCCAAGTGTTTGCGAAATTGCACCTACCCTATATTATTACACCATACACCACCTAAAACTGTTGTTTAGTGGGGTGATCGAGGGTTTCTCAACATGGCGTAGGGCCAATTCTAAGATATTTTAAAATTTTTGGTGGTGCATGTGGGAGATTTGGCAATTAAGTGATAGCTGTGGTGGAAGATTGATGGAGGTGGTGGTTGGAATTTCAAGTCGCGATAAAGGAATGGTACGGGAGGGGAAGAAGAGGGGTTGGAGTGGGGTAGGGCGGGTTGGGTTGAAGTGCAACCTAGTATTGTCATATTTTCATATATTTATTACAAAGTTATTATTTTTTTAATATAAAGGGTATTTTAACATTTCATACTCACTTAACTAGAAAAATTAACGTTCGTCCATGTCAAAGACCACTTTTGTTATGTTTTGACAAATAGTTAGGATGATGGTTGTAATTTCTCAAAGTTTAGGACAAAACATGCAATATGACCGTCCTTATAATTAATAACTCATTTTTAACTATAAATTTATTGAAGAAGCAAAATCTAGCAATTAGTTTTTTTCCCGAACGGCGAGTTTTTATTAGCGGAGTATCGCACCCCTCGCTACGAGGAGTCCCGTGCCCCCCACCCCGGCCAGACTTATGTTGTCTTAAACAGGCCCATGGTAGCATCAGGGAGGGCTGGGCATTCGCTGGAAATACCTCACAAAGTCCCGCCTGCATTAGCATGCCGGTTTGACCATCACTTACGTGAGGTTTTAACTTTGAACCGAGGACCTATGGGTAAAACCAAGGGGCCTCAAACTTAATGAATTGGGCTGTACACTCCACCAAATCATCATTGGCAAATCTAGCAATTAGCTTAATCATGTGAATTGCTTTGTGCGTGTCAATGATTAGAATCATTAGTGAAGCTTTTGTCATTGTAATTACGAAGCCTTGACAAATCAGCATTGTTTTGGGTTTTGGAATTGAATATTCAGAAGATGGAAACCATGAATTCTCTGAATGGTGATAGGCATTGGTCTTTTTCTTATACGATGATGAAGTGAGATTGTAAACTTAAAAGGAAAAGCATGGTTTTTTTTTTAATTTTCTTGTGTAGTAAAGATTTCTCATGAACCTTATCTGGCCAGTGACTATTACAATTAATATTTATATCCTTAAAAATCACAGGTGCTCAAGAAGAACTGAATTAGAGCCAAGAGTTGCAATAGCATAGCCTTAATTAGGGTGGTTAGAATTCAAGGACTGTAGTTTGAAATATTTGAAATTAAATTCATCTGAAACCACACAAAAAAGTTTATCCCCCAAAGCCTTTAGACCGCTTAATATACATCTCATTCATCTTTTATCAATTTATGCCATCTTAATGTTAAATCATGACCATCCTTTTTCATCCCCATTTATTTAACCTATATTATACTCATCTTTCATTGTTCATTCATTTTTTTAATTTTTAATGCCAACAATATCTATTATTCAAAACTTTGGTTATTTATAAAAATTACACAATAATAAGAAAGGTTTAAAAAGTGACATTGAAAAAAACCTACTAAATACCTTTTTTTTTCCTTCCTTTTAACAATCTAACCGGTTGATGGGTTGGTTCCGATATGATTGTTGGTGCTAGTACTTAAAACTTTAAATCTTTGCTCTTGTTATTTATTGTCTTTACTGGACTTTTTCTTTTTGGACCTCTTCATAAGTGACATTAAATCTGTTCAGTAATGTACACATATTTTTCATTGGTTAGCGCAGACGATGTTGTTAGCTTCCCTTTATTTCCCCGAGCTGGCCTTGCGGTTCTTTCTGGACTTTGGTTTCCTCTTCATCCTCCTTGTGGGTGTTGTGGGCTTGACAACATCCATGCGGTGCATTTGCATTGTATTCTTTGGACTGTGATGTTAATTTTTTTCCGTTTTGAAGTCTAAAATAACAAGAGACTAGAGAGAATTTGTAAAATTGAAGTGTAAGAAAATTGATGCTTGAAGTAGTATTTATATAAGATAACCGTATTAATTTTCATTAGTTAAAATCAGACCAGAAAGGTCCAAAAATGCAACGGTCAAAGATGTAAGCTTCTTCCCGTGCGGTACTGTCACCCCTACAGGGTTTAGAAACCATGGTACAGCCAGGGACGGCATGGTATTCTCGCTTGGTGCGGTTGCGTAACATAAGCACCCCGCAAGCTGCGAAAGAGGCATAGCAAATAGCCTTTTTAACTTCAATACTAGGCTTTTGAACAATTGTGAGACCGTGGGGACAAAATAAAAGGCAAGAGAGTGAGATGGTAATGATTAGCCGGAAGTCATGAGAAAACAGAAGTACGATGTTGCCAAAATAAAATTTTCAAACAAAAGACACATCACTTAGAACTTTTTGGGTTTCGTAATATATTGTGTTAACAATGTAATTTTTATAAACTAAATTTCAAAAGACATATAAAAAACAATTACAATCTTTTGCCTTTGCTCTTTAACATACGCGTACCTAGTGCTTGACTTAACCTTCGTTTTACACTGGGTACACGGAGGAGCCGGATCACCTCCAATCTAATATATGCAACCTAACCTTATAAACAATTTTTGCATGAGGTTGTTTCCCACGTCATGAACACATAATTCCTCATGTAACAAAAAAACAGTCTTAACGCTTGCTTCAAGGAACCCTCTCTTCGACAGACAGAATATATTGCACATGGTTGAAATGACATTTAGGGTAACCGAAGCCTATATGGTTTTGAATTATGTGACAATAAAATGCGATTGTCATTATTAAATTAGTCTCCAGTTTGACATATAGTTTGTCTAGATTAGGTAATGTTTACTAAAATGTGATAAAGACCATACAAATTTTAGACAATCAGAACCACACGTTACACCTATCATAGTCTTTATATACCCATTGTTCCTACATGTAAATTTCATCAACTTAAAGCATTATCGTAGACTTCTATCATCCAAGATACAAACATTAACACACATATATACATAGGTATACACACATACATAGAATTGTAATCATGCATGTTCTTCACATGAACAAAGGAGAAGGGGAGACTAGCTATGCCAAAAACTCACAACTTCAGGTAATCGTAGATAACACATGAAGTTTTTGATTTTCTAGGTGATCTAGAGAAAACATAACTCTTTTTAGGACTAACATGTTGGGTTTTAGGAAGTTCGTTACGCGAGTAACACACTCTGCAAAAATCTAACACCATATATTCAAGTGCCACCTCAATGATTTCACACAATCGTTGTCATAGTTTTTAGAGTTCGTCAACCAAGGTAACGAGCTCCCTACGAATCAAATATTTTCAAAACTTCCTACAAACTATTATTTTTTCTGAAGACCAATTAGTGTTGGTTTCAAGTCAAGATTACACACTCACAAACTCTCTTCTCATTTATACTTTCCAACTTAGATATAAATATACTAAAAGAAAACATGCAAACATGAATTAGTGACTTAGTGTTCCTATAAAATAGACCCACTAACATCCATTACTCAACTATAAAGACTCTTTCAAAATTAAAACTTGCTACATAATTTAAATAACATATGACTTAAATATTAGACTTGTGACTTGACCTGATCAAGCTAAACCCAACAATTAGAAATCGGAAAAATCATGGACAGTTTCATAAGTTTTTTGAACGTATATCATAGATAATTAACATGAAGGTTTGAGTGTGCAGAAGAAGATAATATCCATTGGTAGTTCAATGATGGAAGATGCCATTTTTAACATCATGTTAGAGATACAACCCGAGAGCATGGGGATTGCGGACCTGGGATGCTCTTCTGGACCGAACGCATTGACAGCAGTGTCTCAGATAATCAACATGGTGAATGCAGCTAGCCAGCAGATGGGTCTACCTATGCCTGAATTAAGGGTGTCGCTGAACGATCTCCCTGGCAACGACTTCAACGAGGTGTTTAAGTCGTTGCCAGAGGTTTACAAGAACGTGAAGAATGAATATGGTATTAATGAAGGTTGTTATGTTTGGGGCTTGCCTGGTTCGTTTTATGGCAGGCTGTTCCCAGCCCATAGTCTTCACTTTGTTCATTCTTCTTCGAGCCTCCATTGGCTGTCTCAGGTTTGTATATTTATATATTATTTTGTTGATATTAATTGACGCGACTTGCAATATCAGATTTCTATCCATCCTCTAAACATACCAATTTTCTCTCTAATACTATGTTCCTAAATAATAAAACAATATATAAACATTCTTTATATGTGTGTATGAAAGAGAGGGATGTCACCTATCGCGGTCACGTTTTGTGTCACGTCGCACTTATCTGTGTTAGAGATGCTCTAGATATTTCATTTTCAAAAATTTAGGCCATTAAACTTATGTTACGGTTTAAATATCACACGTTATTGATCAATAGGAAAAGAAATATTTGCCATTGAGGTCACCATCTACTAAAGACCTCCATTACTTTATACTTTATAATTTTCTTCAAACCTTCTTCAATAAACTCAAGTACGTTGTGTTGAGGTGAACAAATTATGGTCCAGTTAAAACAAAACGATATTGTCAAACCTACATTAGACGAGAATAACTGTACAAGTGTACAACAAATTAGTAACTTTAAAAGTCATTATTGTAACCACGTCATATGCATGGGACCACATGGTACAATACTAACTTCAGGCCACAATTGCAATAATTAATCTTGGTACCGTAATCTGCGAATAGGTACCATTGGGCTTGGAACCTAGTGTTGGAACTCATTTGAACAAAGAGAAGCTATACATATCAAAGAGTAGCCCAATGAGTGTCATAAAAGCTTACAAGCAGCAGTTCCATCAGGATTTCTCGTTGTTTTTGAAGTCGCGTGCCAAAGAAATGGTTAACAACGGTCGGATGGTTTTGTCATTCATGGGCCGGCGGTCACCAGACCCTTGTGCCGATGAGGCTTGTTACCAATGGGAGCTTTTAGCCCGTGCCTTAATGAGCCTTGCTTTAGACGTATGCCTCTTCCCTCTCTATATTATAACATTTATTTTTAGAACCAATATTATGATACGAGAATCACTCAAACACCTAAAAGTAAATGTGGTGTTTTCACGTACTGATAAGTTGGTACATATGTTGTTGTAGGGACTTGTTAAAAAGGAAAAAATTAATTCGTTTAATGCACCTTATTATGCACCAAGCCTGGAAGAAGTGAAATATGAAGTTGAGAATGACAGTTCCTTTCTCATTGATGGTGTTGAGACATTTGAGATAGAATGGGATGATGGTCACTCGGGTGATCTCAACATATCAAGTGGTAATCGAGTTGCTAAAACCATTCGAGCTGTTGTTGAGCCAATGCTAGAGAGTCATTTTTGCCTTGGATGTGAACTGATGGATGAGTTATTCCAAAGATACGCTAAAATAATCGACGGCTGCTTCTCTGAAATGAACTTCAAGTATATTAATTTAGTTGTTTCTTTCATACGAAAGTACTAACGTATTTTTCAAAGTTCGTATTATATCTTTACAACTCTTACTGTTGTGTTTATGTACTTCATTATCTTATTTACTGTGATCAAGTAATTTTGATTTCACATAGCTAGAGGTATGTTTACCTGGAGTTGTCTATTATCATCATGTTAAAACCTACTATTATTATTAGTAAATTGATCATACAAATACATATTAGTGATTTCAACATAATATATTTTCTAACTGTCAATCAATTTGATGAGTTATATGGGCTCTACAACCGCATCAGAATAAAAACAACAAACACAAGGGGATTAGTATCACAACGATCTAATCATATTTAGAATTCAAACCAAAAGCGCTAGTCTTGTTAGATCCCAAATTGTATCACGAACCATCTTCTGGATAAAGATCACAATGATCACATCTCTTTTTCATGTTACTGGATACACTCAAACAAACAAACACAACACAACTTAAATAAAAGAACAAGAATGATAAAAACGTTAATGTTTTGATTGATTGTGAATGAGATTATTATTTTCATCGATTGGACCCTACTTATACAACATAGAACGTTGCGAAGGTTTGGAGGAACAGATCCCAGTTGGTATTTGATCATTGACAACTGTCGATAACCTCCAGCCCAAGCAAAGTATTCATAATATTAAACCTAATGACCTAATGTACCTCAAACATAGACCCAAGTTTAGTACATGACGTAGAGCCCAAATAAACTTAAATATAAACTTTGTTTTGACTCATTAAAATTTAAACAAAAACTTTAAACATATAATGACCTAATTGACTTTAAACATAGACCCAAGTTTAGTACATGGCATAGAACCCAAATAAACTTAAACATACACTTTGTTTTAACCCATTAACATTTAAACTAAAATAATCATAACAAGCCAAAAACCCGGTGTAGTGATTATCGATTTTTCATTCATCCCCTTAATCACAATACTAGTCTTTAATCTTGAGCCTTAAAGCTACACCACCTTTGGTGTGATTAATGTTGTTTACGAAGTCTTCCCTGGTTCTATTCGCTATCTGATGTTTGAGTATCATGTACCTTTTTTCAACATATGGTCCACATCCTCTCGGATATTTTCGTCTTGTACACACATTCCTCTTGGCCCATTTTGCTTTGCCCTTTGCTTTGTTTACTCCTATTTGGGTTCTTCACAAGATTTGAGAATTTCTTCCTCCTCCATAGTTAACTTGACTCTTTCTTTCATCATATAGATGTCAGGACATAGCCTTTATGGATTACAATATCAAGTGAAAAGCGAAAACTCAAATCATATGAGAAATACAAGGATGCGAGAACTTCAAGATTAATGATAAAGATCTCATTGCACGAAAACTTGGAATTGCCACGCGAGAACATTAAGTTCTCAAGTGAGAACATCTACATAGTATATATAGATGTTTTTTCTTTGTATTTCATGATGTGTGTTTATTTTGTAAAAATGCTCTGAGAGTGAGAGAGCAGAGACTTGTGTGATAGCCCGAGGGGAGCTTACCTCGGGTAGATCGAGCTTAAACGATGTCTACTCCTTTGGTATTGTAATCATTTGATTAATAATATTCGATTGAGTTTGTTTAATGTTTGTTGATATCACACAAGCACACATCCATCTTAATTTGATTATCAAGTGTAACAATATGTGAAATCGATCGTGATGAGGACTTTACATTTGGTATCAGAGCAAGGTGTTGCTCTTGATACACGGATTTTTATTCCGCAATCATCCGTACTAAGACGCTTAACATGAAGGTTGAAGATCTAAAGGTTTAGATCCAGTTCGGACCGGTTTCGAAGGAGAATAAGGTAAAACCGAGGGTGAACACATATGAAATCGGCTTTGTTACATCATTACATTCGGTATCTTTGAATTTTGATTGTGGAAACGAAGATTTGAGACCATATGTGACTACCCTAAAAATTAAGGTTAGAGAATTCTATATTAAGATTTTATATAAGTTAAACTTATATATATGTGTGTGCTGATATCAAATTAAAACTCTAAGATGACCTTTATGTGATGAAATTTGGTATCTATATATATTTTATGCATGCATAAATATATGTGTGTATTCCATAGTTGCATGAATGCATGATCCTTACGTGTTCATGTACTATACATTTGTGATATTTGTAAATATACTAAATAATAAGATTATGTGATTAGTTATTTGAATTACATATTATGTTTCTCACGTAATGTGTAGTAAGTTAAGATTACAACTTAATCAAACAATAACCAAGTAAGATAACTTTGGAAAAACTACATAATCCTAAACGTTTAACCAAAGCACCAACTTAAACTTGTAATCGGTTTATTAAGACATGAACCAACATAAATTAGTAAAGTTTAACACTACATTAACATTAATCTAAGAGTGTCATTAACCTCCTAGATTAATACCTAGCCTAAGACTAATACTTATTCCTTTCCCATAACCCTCGGTCGATTAATATCATCACCAACATCACACTAATGCTTGACACTTAACACATCTAAACCTTGGACACCTAGCAATTCTACACAACCAACTCATGAAGTTAATGATGGTTTCTAGCCAATACACCTTCGGCTGACTTCCATGCATTATCATTAAATTAAACACTAAGCATTCCTCTAAATTTTCCACATAACCTACTCTACCCAAACACCTCACCATAGGTTATCATTGCTAGTGTATTGGTGGCAATCTCTCAACTCTCTTGGTGTCAATCTCTCGGCTGACCAAGGACATGAAACCACCACCACATCCACTAAACATCTCCTCATTCTCCCGATTTCTAAACACCACACAACCACCACACTCTACACCAATCTCACCTCTAACACTCACATCTATTCCTCTCAGCTGAAACACCACACAAATCACCATCTTACTTCAAGAAACCTCTTGTCTCTAGGTTATTATACCATCAAGAACACCAACAAATCATCATCAACAACCTTGAAGTATTAATCAAGATCAAGAACTTTTCCTCAAGCTTTGGAACCCAAGAAGCTAGAAGTCTTCTCCAATCATTCTCTATACACTTTTTTCATTCCATCAACAAGGTTTGATTCTCAAAAACCTTATGATTAACAAGTTAAGAAGTCATATATGTAAGGTTTACATATATGATCAACTTTGTTTAAATCAACCATAAAAAAAATTATTTACAAAATCTCATGAACTGTGGATTTTTATCAAAAATCAGTAAGGAAAAATTTTTAAAACCCAAAATCTAAAGATGTTACAAAAACCAAGAATTTAAATAAAATAAAGGGTTGAAACATGTGTTACCTCATGAATTATTAAGTACAATAGGTTAAATATTTAAATAACTATGATTGTGGGAATAACAAATTAGAAATCTATTAGAAAATACTGAAAATAATAGTCTGGAAATTTTGGGAAATTTTTATTTGATATATTAATTTATATGATTAATTTAAGGAAAATAAGAAAAAAATACTTAACAGAAGATTTAAAGATGATAAAAAACTAGAAAAATTTTATGATGACCCTTATAGTAAATTGAAATTTTAGAATAAATTTCGTGAATTAATTCATTAAAATAATAAAGTTACATATTTTAGAAGGTATAACCTAAAAAAAATAGAAATTAATAGCAAAACAGTAGGTAAAATCATGAAAATTTTATATAAAATTTTAAATATTGTGTAAGACCTTTTGTATGAATGTTGGAATTTTTAGAGAAATGTATCTATTTCTCCTATTTAATGTGAATTTTGTAAAAATTCTAGAAAATTATTTATAAATAGGTATTAACTGAAATTTTTATATGTTAATCTGAAATTTGAGATATCACTGTTTATAAATTTCATAATTTTTGGTTGGTTGAAGCTACTGTTTTGATAAATTTCATTTGATATAGGTTAAAATGCTAAAATTTTTTAGAAATAAAATAATTTATTTCTAACTTATAATTATTTTATAGGGATTTTACTGGATTTGAGGTGAGTAACATAGCCCTTTTTTATTTAAAAGTTTTTGAGGAAAAAAGCATATTGTGTTTGTTATGATTGATGCTAATGTGAATAAGAATTTTGATAAGTTACTGCCATTTTCTGCCGTAAGTTACAACCATTAATTCGTATAAGGAACCGTCAGATAATGTAGGTAGCGCTACTTAGGAACATGTTTCCTGCACCAACAAAATAAGTGTTGTGATGTTATATTATTTGATTCTGTGATTTATATGTATGACAGTTATAAATCACTTGGCATATAAGTAGGTTTGGTTGTGATCTTATTTATGTTGCATCAATAATAAATTTTGTTAAGTTATTAAACCTACGTTCTCACCAACTTTATGTTGACTATTTTGAGTATGCGTTTTCAGGTAATCAACATGTATTATAACTTCGCGTTTACATACGATCTATATAATGGCTGGTATGATATAATAGGGAAGCTTTGTATCCGAGTAACCGTGAATTTAGTGGATCTCAGCACCTTCGTGGATGTTCGCTTCCACTATTAGCTGGGAAGATTATATGAAGTGGTTATGATAAACTTTTTGTAATAGGGTTACTATAAAATATGTAAAAGTATTAAAAGCAACAAATTTTGTATGTTTTGTATGTAATGTAACCCGAAAACTATGAATGGTTAATGATATGCTTATTTTAACTATATGTTATGGTTGTTTATCTTATAATCAATGTATTCCGAGCCAATAGTCACACCAAAGCATTTCACGCTTTTGCCGGGATGTGACAGGTTGGTATCAGAACCATTGGTTATAAAGAATTAGGTATTATTAGTAAATGCCTAGACTATAACCATAAGCTCGTATGATAACAAATTATCAATATAATAATAGCATGTGTATGTTTTCTCTTCATAATTTTATGTGATCATATTCATGCTTAGACAAAAATGAAACTTGAAATATGTGAAATTTTAAGAATCTTATGTTATTTACATGAATTAAATTTGTAAGAATTTTTGCAGCATGAATTCTGATAAATCTGATAGCTACTGTAATGAAACTGATCCTTCGGATCATAACAACTATAAAGAAACAACACCTGAAATAGAGCCTCAGAACGACATAGAATTACCTCAACCCGAGATCCAGACCAGCATAAAGCCGAAGTTTTACGTTCGATGTGCACCAGTAACAATGGGAGGCTATACAATCATGACACCAAGAAAGAGTGTACGGCGTGGCAAGAAGTTTTCAACTAAGGAAACTAAGGAGCAAGAAAACAAAAACCCAAAGACTGTTTTTCCAACATTTGATATAATACCTACGATCCAACCTGATAATTCCAAAACTAAAGAAAGAAGAATTAAAAGGCAAGGGTTGGAGGAATGTCAGATGAAGACTACCAAACAGTTTATTAAGAAGGTTAAAAGGATACAACGAGAAATTCGAATTCTTCAAGAAGATGTCAAGGAAGCGAGGAAAGAAAGCAAAAGCATCTTCACTAGGATGTGGAATTGGGTTTGGGGAGATTAGATAAACAGGAAACCCTATATGTTATACGACTGTTTCAGATATATAAAATAAGAAAATAATATAATATTTTGCTTATGATTATGACATATTGTGAGAAAAATTTATGTAATAATAATATAATTGGTATGTAGTGAAAAATGCCTCCAAGAAGAGATAATCAACCAGCGCGAAGAACTTAACATGTCGGGCGACCAAGAACTAGGTTAGTAGAAGAGACCCGCCAGCAAATACTGCCATAAATGAGGACGAGAGGATTTCTCGAATAGTGACCCAACAACTGGAAGCTGCAATACCTACATTAGTGACCCAGCTTTAACAAACTCTTAATTTTGAAGGAGTGACGCCTAGAGACAATGGACCAACACATACTAACGAAGTGGAAAACCATGAAGAGGAAGCTATAGATGAAGCTAGAAAAGGATGTTCTTATAAGACTTTTATGTCTTGTAAACCCCGAGACTTTGACGGAAAGGGTGGAGCAGTGCAAGCCTTACGCTGGTTAGAGGAAATGGAGTCAGTCTTAGACATCAGTGATTGTGCTAATAACTGCAAAACCAGGTTTGCTTCGCTTTCCCTTAAAGGAGAAGCACAGTCTTGGTGGAAAATGGAAATTCAAACAAAGGGAAGGAACGTTATGAATGGATTAAGCTGGGAGGAATTTAGGAAACTAATGATTGAAAAATACTATACCTATAATGAAATAGAAAAGATAGAAGTAGAATTTTTAGCACTGGAAATAAAGGATGCTGCTTATAAGGAATATACTGATAAATACAATGAGCTTTCTAGATTGGTGCCACATTTGGTGACTCCAGAAACAAAAAGGATAGGGAGATACATCTGGGGTTTCGTACCATAGATAAGAGTAATGGTAAAATTTGCAATGCCAAAAACTTTTCAGGATGCAGTGGCTCTAGCAGGAAGGTTGACAGACGAGATGATTAGGAACGGATCATTAACTACAACCAAGGTAGGAGAGAAAAGGAAATCGAACAATAACACAGGAAGGAATTTTGGTGGAAACTGGAACAAGAGGGTAAATAGAAACCCATAAATTTTTTTTATGGGAATCGCGCAGGAAGAAAGGCCACGGACAGAAAGTCAACCCTGGTGCAATACCTGCAAAAGGTACCATGTTGGGATATGTATACTAGTAATTTGTTATAATTACAAGAAGAAGGGACATACATCAAGAGAATGTAAGGGACCCAAAATTCCTAAGCCAGTATGTTACCAGTGTGGAAAAGAGGATCACCTTCGCAATAGATGCCCGGAACTGAAAGGAAAAGCTCCAAAGAATCCCAACAATGCGCATGGTCGAGCATTTGTACTTCAAGCCGAAGAAGCACGACAAGAACCAGAAGTGGTGACAGGTACGTTCCTTATTAATGATCAATACGCAACTGTATTATTTGATACGGGAGCAACCCGAAGTTTTGTTTCAAATCATTTCAAACCCCTACTTGGATTAACATCAGAGAAACTGAAAAATAAGTATACGATAGAATTTGCTGATGGAAAAATGATAGAGGCTAGTGAAAATATTCCTAACTGTATTCTAAACATAGATAATCATTGCTTTGACATAGATCTGATCTCTATTGAATTAGGAGGTTTTGATATTGTCGTGGGTATGGATTGGTTAAGTAAGAATCATGCAGAAATCATTTGTGGAAAACGAATTATTAGAATCCCTTTAATTAGAGACAACCGAATTCTTATCATACACGGCGAGAAACCTAGAGGTCCTATCAGAATAATTTCTTGTATGAAGGTTCAGAAATATTTGAAAAAGAAATGTTTAGCATTTTTGGCTCATATAGTTGACACCAAACCAGTCAAGCAAAAGTTGAAAGATGTTCCTATTGTTAGAGAATATCCAAAAGTATTTCCTAATGAGTTACCAGGATTGTTGCCCCCTCGTCAAGTAGAATTCAAAATTGAATTAATACCAGGGACTGCACCAATTGCCAAATCCCCGTATCGATTGGCGCCATCAGAAATGAAGGAATTGATGAATCAATTACAAGAGCTGTTGGATAAAGGATTTATACGTCCTAGTGTTTCACCATGGGGAGCTCCAGTCTTGTTCGTGAAGAAGAAAGATGGAACCTTCAGGATGTGCATCGATTATAGAGAGCTTAATAAAGTGACTATTAAGAATAGGTACCCTCTCCCTCGAATAGATGAACTATTTGATCAATTGCAAGGATCGAGTTATTTTTCAAAAATTGACCTGAGATCAGGATATCATCAGTTAAGGGTAAAAGAAGAGGATATACCTAAAACTACATTTAGAATCCTATATGGTCATTATGAGTTCCTTGTAATTCCATTTGGGTTAACTAATGCTCCAGCTGTATTCATGGATCTAACGAACAGAGTGTGCAAACCTTACTTGGATAATTTTGTCATAGTCTTTATAGATGACATATTAATCTATTCTAAAAGTAAGTAAGAACATGAAAAGGATCTAAGTCTAACTTTGGAATTACTTTAAAAAGAAGAACTGTACGCTAAATTCTCAAAATGTGAATTCTGGAAGCGAGAAGTACAATTCTTAGGACATGTGGTTAACCAAGATGGAATTCAGGTCGACCCAGCAAAAATGGATGCGATTAAGTAGTGGGAAGCTCCGAAAACACCAACTGAGATACGTCAATTTTTAGGTTTGGCCGGTTATTATAGGAAATTTTGTAGAAAATTTCTCCCGAATAGCCCAACCTTTAACAAAATTGACTCAGAAAGACAAACCATATGTTTGGAAAGAAAAACAGAATAATGCATTTGAGATCCTGAAACATAAATTATGTAGTGCTCCTATTTTAGCTCTATCGGAAGGCACTAATGATTTTGTAGTATATTGTGACGCATCATATCAAGGTTACGGGTGTGTTTGGATGCAACGAAATAAAGTAATTGCATATGCGTCTAGATAACTCAGAGGAAGTGAGAGGAATTATGCTACTCATGATTTAGAATTAGGAGTAGTAGTATTTGCACTCAAGATTTAGAGACACTATCTATATGGAACCAAATGCATAATCTATACGGATCGTAAAAGTCTGCAACATATATTCGACCAAAACATGTTGAATATGAGACAAAGAAGATGGGTAGAATTACTGAGTGATTATGATTGCGAAATCAAGTATCACCTAGGTAAAGCAAATATAGTGGCAGATGCCTTAAGTAGGAAGGAAAGAATCAAGCCATTACAGGTTCGTGCTATGAGAATGGACTTACATTCAGATCTAACAAGTCAAATCCATGAGGCTCAACAAAAAGATGAACTAAAGAGTGTGATGGGACAGGAAGATCAACTAGAAGCTATGCCAAATGGAATCTTGAGATTTAAAGGAAGAATTTGGATTCCTGATAATGGCATACTTAGAGAAAATATTCTGAGTGAAGCACACAAGTCAAGATATTCAGTGCATCCAGGAAATAATAAGATGTACAAGGATTTGAGAAACCAGTATTGGTGGCCGGGTAGGAATAAATCAGTTACAAATTTCATAGAAAAATGTGCTATCTGTTCAAGGGTCAAAGTCGAATATCAGAAACCCTCTAGACGTTTGCAACAACCAGAAATCCCTGAGTGGAAGTAGAACCAGATTACTATGGATTTTGTCACCAAACTACCCAGAACCTCAAGTGGATACGACACGATATGGGTTATAGTTGATAGACTGACTAAATCAGCTCATTTCTTACCAATCAGAGAAGATTTTAAAATGGAGAAATTGGCTAAGATTTATATGAAAGAGATCGTGTCTAGACATGGAATAACAATTTCAATTATATCAGACAGAGATAACCGGTTTACTTCAAGATTTTGGCAGACCTTACACAAAGCATTAGGGACAAAAATAAATATGAGTATGGCATATCATCCACAAACAGATGGACAGAGTGATAAAACAATCCAAACATTGGAAGATATGTTGCGAGCTTATGCACTAGATTTTGGTGGTAACTGGGATACGCACTTACCTTTGATAGAATTTCATATAACAATAGTTATCATGCTAGTATAGGGGCAACTCCATTTGAAGCTTTATATAGAAGAAAGTGTAGGTCACCTTTGTGTTGGAATGAAGTAGGAGATAGACAACTTACAGGTCCAGAACTTATACAAGAAACATCTGATAAAATCTTTGAAATCAGAGACAAATTAAAGGTAGCACGAGATAGACAGAAAAGTTATGCGGATAGAAGGAGAAAGCCATTAGAATTTCAAGTTGGGGATAAAGTGTATTTAAAGGTATCACCTTCAAAGGGAATTATCAAATTTGAGAAAAGGAACAACTTAAACCCTAGATATGTTAGTCCTTTCAAAGTAATTGATAGGATTGGCTCTGTAGCATATAAATTAGACCTACCCCAGGAATTAAGTGGAGTACATAACACTTTCCATATGTCTAACTTGAAGAAATGTCTGAATGATGAGACATTAAAAATACCAATAAAGGAAATCAAAATAGATGAGAAACTTCATTTTGTGAAAGAACCAGTAGCAGTCATGGATAGAGAAGTATAGGGATTAAAGTGAAGTAAGATCCCAATAGTGAAGGTCAAAAGGAATTCAAAACGAGGACCTGAATTTACGTGGGAACGGGAAGTTGAAGTCAAAAGAAAATATCCACACCTATTTGAGGTTAAACTGAATGAAAAGGATAGTTATAAGAAACAACAACCCATACCATCAAATACTGACAACAGATGAATTTCGGGACGAAATTCTTTTTACGGGGGGAGGATGTGATGACCCAAAAAATTAAAGTTAGAGAATTCTATACTAAGATTTTATATAAGTTAAACTTATATATATGTGTGTGCTCATATCAAATTCTCTAAGATGACCTTTATATGATGAAATTTTGTATCTATATATGTTTTATGCATATATAAATATATGTGTATATTCCATAGTTGCATGAATGCATGATCCTTACGTGTGCATATACTATACATTTGTGATATTTGTAAATATACTAAACAATAAGACTATGTGATTAGTACTATACATTTGTGATATTTGTAAATATACTAAACAATAAGATTATATGATTAGTAATTTGAATTACATATTATGTTTCTCACTTAATTTGTAGTAAGTTAAGATTACAACTTAACCAAACAATAACCAAGTAAGATAACTTTGGAAAAAACTACATAATCCTAAACGTTTAACCAAAGCACCAACTTAAACTTGTAATCGGTTTATTAAGACATGAACCAACATAAATTAGTAAAGTTTAACACTACATTAACATTAATCTAAGAGTGTCATTAACCTCCTAGATTAATACCTAGCCTAAGACTAATACTTATTCCTTTCCCATAACCCTCGGTCGATTAATATCATCACCAACATCACACTAATGCTTGACACTTAACACATCTAAACCTTGGACACCTAGCAATTCTACACAACCAACTCATGAAGTTAATGATGGTTTCTAGCCACTACACCTTCGGCTGACTTCCATGCATTATCATTAAATTAAACACTAAGCATTCCTCTAAATTTGCCACATAACCTACACTACCCAAACACCTCACCATAAGTTATCATTGCTAGTGTATTAGTGGCAATCTCTCAACTCTCTTGGTGTTAATCTCTCGGCTGACCAAGGACATGAAACCACCACCACATCCACTAAACATCTCCTTATTCTCCCGGTTTCTAAACACCACACAACCACCACACTCTACACCAATCTCACCTCTAACACTCACATCTATTCCTCTCAGCTGAAACACCACACAAATCACCATCTTACTTCAAGAACCCTCTTGTCTCTCGGTTATTATACCATCAAGAACACCAACAAATCATCATCAACAACCTTGAAGTATTAATCAAGATCAAGAACTTTTCCTCAAGCTTTGGAACCCGAGAAGCTAGAAGTCTTCTCCAATCATTCTCTATACACTTTCTTCATTCCATCAACAAGGTTTGATTCGTAAAAACCTTATGATTAACAAGTTAAGAAGTCATATATGTCAGGTTTACATATATGATTAACTTTTTTAAATCAATCATAAAAAAAAATTATTTACAAAATCTCATGAACCGTGGATTTTTATCAAAAAACAGTAAGGAGAAAGTTTTAAAACAGAAAATCTAAGGATGCTACAAAAACCAATAATTTAAAGGGTTGAAACATGTGTTACCTAATGAATTATTAAGTAAACTAGGTTAAATATTTATTTGATTGTGATTGTGGGAATAAAAATTAGAAATCTATCAGAAAATACCGAAAATAATAGTCTGGAAATTTTGGGAAATTTTTATTTGATATATTAATTTATATGATTTATTCAAGGAAAATAAGAGAAAAATTCTTGACAGAAGATTTAAAGATGATTAAAATCTAGAAAAATTTTATACTGACCCTTATAGCAAACCAAAATTTTAAAATAAATTTCGTGAATTAATTCATTAAAATAAAAAAGTTACATATTTTATAATGTATAAAATGAAGAAAATCGAAATTAATAGTAAAACAGTAGGTAAATTCATGAAAATTGTACATAAAAATATAAATATTGTGTAGGACCTTCTGTATGAATTTTGGAATTTTTTAAGACTTGTAGCTATTTCTTCTATTTAATGTGAATTTTGTAAAAATTCTAGGAAATTATTTATAAATAGGTATTAACTGAAATTTTTATATGTTAATCTGAAATTTGAGATATCACTGTTTATAAAATTTCATAATTTTTGGTTGGTTGAAACTACTGTTTTGATAAATTTCATTTGATATAGGATAAAATGCTAAAAATTTTTAAGAAATAAAATAATTTATTTCTAACTTATAATTATTTTATAGGGATTTTACTGGATTTGAGGTGAGTAACATAGCCCCTTTTTATTTGTAAGTTTTTGAGGAAAAAAGCATACTGTGTTTGTTATGATTGATCCTAATGTGAATAAGAATTTTGATAAGTTACTGTCATTTTCTGCCGTAAGTTACAACCATTAATTCGTATAAGGAACCGTCAGATAATGTAGGTAGCGCTACTTAGGAACATATTTCCTGCACCAATAAAATAAGTGTTGTGATGTTATATTATTTGATTCTGTGATTTATATGTATGACAGTTATAAATCACTTGGCATATAAGTAGGTTTGGTTGTGATCTTATTTATGTTGCATCAATAATAAAATTTTGTTAAGTTATTAAACCTACGTTCTCACCAACTTTATGTTGACTATTTTAAGTATGCGTTTTCAGGTAATCAGCATGTATTTTAACTTCGCGTTTACATACGATCCATATAATGGCTGGTATGATATAATAGGGAAGCTTTGTATCCGAGTAACCGTGAATTTAGTGGATCTTAGCACCTTCGTGGATGTGCGCTTCCACTATTAGCTGGGAAGATTATATGAAGTGGTTATGATAAACTTTTTGTTATAGGGTTACTAGAAAATATGTTAAACACTTTTCACATATTCCCTGTAGAGACGACCTTACTTACCGTTACACAATAAAGGTAGCTAAGACAGATATATTAAATTTTTTTGATCGAGTCTCAACAATCAGATCAAAATGACACCGTTGCCAGGGAATTAGTATGCTTAGTGTTTAATTGCTTTATTTGCTTTTCTTAAAATTTTTATAAAAACCCAAAAAGATTTTACTTTTCTGGTTTCCTTTTTAATTTCTTTTTTTGTTTAGTATTACGCGAGGTATTTTGTATTTTCTTGTTTGCAGGTAAGCACTACCTTAATGCATACAAGATTTTTAGGAAGGACCTTACGATTGCAATTTAATCTAGAAATTGAGAAGACTACAAGAGAGAATTATCACACCCACAAAATCCGCGTGCGGGGTTTTACCGCGTGGCGCGTGACATTCCAGGATCTCAGTCATTAGTTACCAAGAACGACTCTATATGATTAATAAACAAAACCAGAGTTAACGTTTAAAATACTGCGGAAGCGTTTTTAAAACTAGAAAACCCAAAACAAGTAGTATGTAAAGAGAATGCGCAAAACAAACGCGCCCCAAACACAAATGTATAAAATGAAAATAATCTCAAATTTGTAAACAAGCAAATGTAGACAACTCAACAATGCTGACGTGCGTGCTCCTAGGCAACTGGCAACCTTAACCTGAGAATAGCATACTAAATAAGTCAACACATGGTTGGTGAGTTCAAGAGTTTGCGTTAATAGGTAAACCGATAAACAGTTTTCAAATCATAAGTAGTGTATTGCAATAGATAGCTAGTCTATTAACATAAAAATATTAATCATAGTGATCTCGCGGTTGAAGCTGACTGTGATAGTTTATGCCTCCCGTCACGACTTACCAGGTCGTGACGAATATATGTTAGGACAAAATTACACCCGTATGACCTCGAGTCACACAGACGGGGCTCGTCAGACCCAGTAGTACTACCCAAAATTTCCCCGCTAGTCAATATTAACAATCCGAAAGTGTGAGGACTTCCCATGGTAAACAACACTATATCAGTATTATACACACTCATATATAAAAGCGTTTGTGATCAACAGTATGCTATCTCCCCCAAAAGAGATTATGTAAAAAGAGTGGGGCAAGAACTCACCTGATAAGCGCAAGAATTAACTTAGAGCTTAACTTGAAAGAAAGAGGGGAAAGACAACCTTCAAAGGTCACCTAGAACACATGAGTACATAAGTACGTGTACACAGAATCAATATGAAACCCTAAGTGCTCTACAACCCAAAGAACTCAAGGTTTTAGAAAGACAAGACACATTTGACCCAGTTGACCCGTTTGACCCGTTGGTGACATTAGAGGTGATAATTCGTTAAAACTAACACAACAGCATATCATACATGATCAACATACAACTTGATTACATATAGCACTTCATTAACCACATGTACTACCTAGGTCATCATACAACCAAATATCATACAAGTCATGCGAATCACAACAGGCCAAAACAGGTAACAAACCAAATCAACATTCATATAACCTAAACAACACATTTAATCACCTTAGAAACCATCCATGAACACACTAGCATGATCCTAATATCCCAAACATGTTCAAATCATCCAATTCAAGAATTTGCACAAATAAAGTTTCCCTTTTGGGAAAGTACATCCCAATTTCATCAAACACCCAAGACATTCATGGATTCATCATTTACATACCAATTCAAGTCCATGACAACATCTAAACATGATCAACAACACCTAATCATCATGATTCATCAACGTTCAACACCAAAAGTTACTATTTTTAGCAATGTATGAACTATAAGACATCTTCTTGTTTTTCAATTGTTCATATCATCAACTTAGCATCTAGTCATCATCACAAACACATCCATAACATTCATACATCATCAAATCATCAATTCATGCAAAATGAAGTTACTATTCTTAGTAACCTATGAACCATGAATCAAAATCGAAGCTTTCTTGCAAAATCGAACTAATATGCATACAACCTAACTAGCATCATTACAACATCAAACAACCAACACTCAACATCCAATTTGATCCAAAATCGCCTCAACCTCTCGGCCAAAGATGATCATATGAACAAACAACCAAAATCCAAACTTTCTTGCATAATCAACGTTAACTAGCATATATACAATCCAAGTAACATATTAACATCACCAAACATTCAAGAATCGACCTTCAATTGCAGGTTTCGAACTAGGGTTCGGCCAAGACTAAAAATCCATGGAAACCACAAAGAAACTAACCTTTAATCACGTAATGGGTGAGAATTGAAGCGTCTAACGTGTTGTAGTTCTTGGAATCGACCAAAACCGAAGCACAATTGCTTGTTCTAGGTTGAATTCGCAGGTGTGTGTGTGTGGAGATGATGATCGCGGCCGAGAATGGTGTGGGGGGCTAGGGTTGGGTTTTTTTTTATTTAATCAATCATAATTACCCTTTTAACCCTTATAATTTGTATTTTTATAAAATTAAGCTTTTAACACCCTTTTAAGATGTTTTTAACCAAAATAATAAGCATATGAACTAGTAATAACAATTATATGCTTTATCTTTACTAGTCACACAATACACGAATTAAATACACACGTTTTCACGTTACGCGATAAAATTCACAATAAACATTTAAATCACATAATCACAACTAATAATCAACATAAAAATTATTGTTTAACATTATTAATTATTATTAAGTCACCAACATTCAACGACAACTAGTGTGTGCTCCCGACTCGTGTATGCAAGACTTAACGGAACTAACGGAGTTTGGTAACGGAAAATTACCGGATGTCACATTATCCCCATGTTGAAAGAATTTTCGTCCCGAAAATTGCGTTACATGGTGAGTGATCCATCACTGGTCTACTGCATTGGCACAAGGAAATCGAAATTGAGTGAGTTTTGGGTGAGTTGTCACATCATCCCCATGTTGAAAGAAATTTCGTCCCGAAATTTAATCAATACCTTCACCAGCTAGCATCGTCCTTTCGAATAGCTGAGGGTACTTAAGCTTCATTTGGTCTTCACGTTCCCATGTGAATTCTGGTCCACATCTCGAGTTCCATCGAACTTTGACAATAGGTATCTTGCTATGCTTAAGTGTCTTCACCTCACGATCCATCACTTCAACAGGTTCCTCAATGAAGTGTAACCGTTCGTCTACTTGAACTTCTTCCAGCGGTACGACCATCGTTTCATCCGTTAAACATTTCTTTAGATTTGAAACATGGAATACATCATGGATTCCACTCAATGAATCAGGTAAGGCTAGTCGATAGGCCATTGGACCAATTCTTTCCACTATCTCAAATGGTCCAACGTATCTCGGATTTAGCTTTCCTCGCTTACCAAACCGAACTACGCCTTTCCATGGTGAGACTTTCAATAAAACCTTGTCACCAACTTGAAATTCCAAAGGTTTCCGTCGCTTGTCAGCATAGCTTTTCTGTCTGTCTCGCGCTGCGGCCATGCGGTTCCTTATCTGAACAATATTCTCAGTTGTCTCGTGTACCAACTCAGGACGCGTTAATTGACTATCACCAATTTCAGCCTAGCAAACTGGTGATCTACACTTTCTCCCATAGAAAGCTTCAAAAGGTGCTGCATTTATGCTAGTGTGATAACTGTTGTTGTAAGAAAATTCCACCAATGGTAGGTGAACTTCCCAGTTATTCCCGAAATCAATCACACAAGCACGTAACATGTCCTCCAAAATCTGTATAGTACGCTCGCTTTGACCATCAGTCTGTGGATGATAAGCAGTACTCATATCCAATCGCGTACCTAAAGATTTCTGCAGTGATTGCCAGAAGTGTGTTGTGAAACGAGAATCGCGATCAGAAATAATTGAGATCGGTACTCCATGCCTCGAAACGATCTCCTTCAGATAAAGTCGGGTTAACTTCTCCATCTTATCCGTTTCCTTTATTGCTAGGAAATGAGCAGATTTTGTCAATCGATCCACGATAACCCATATTGTGTCGCAACCGGTAGAAGTACGAGGTAACTTAGTAATAAAATCCATTGATATCTGATCCCACTTCCACATAGGGATCTCGGGTTGTTGTAATATTCCAGATGGTTTCTGATACTCCACCTTCACCTTTGAGCAGGTCAGACACTTGCTCACATAAGTAGCTACATCTGCTTTCATGTTAGGCCACCAATAGTGCACCTTCAAATCGTGGTACATCTTGTCAGATCCAGGATGTATAGAATATTTGGACTTGTGAGCCTCACTCATCACCAAGTCTCTCAAGTCTCCATGTAGAG
Organism: Flaveria sonorensis; assembly: GCA_025506505.1. Taxonomy (NCBI): domain Eukaryota; kingdom Viridiplantae; phylum Streptophyta; class Magnoliopsida; order Asterales; family Asteraceae; genus Flaveria; species Flaveria sonorensis. The sequence continues at coordinate 11,163,421 of CM046427.1, read as the reverse complement.
GTGCCCATAGTCTATCCATGAAATAACGAATCCCATCCGCCTTTACTTCTAGTTGCTTTTCCATTCCCCGTAACCCTTCTAAACTCATATTTTCCACCTTCAGAGCTTCAGTCTGAGCATCACGGATTTGTTCAGGTAATTGCGTACTAATCGTTAGTTGTAGAGCTCGCACTCGTCGAGGCTTAGCAGTCTCTTTTCTACTCAGCGCGTCAGCAACTACATTTGCTTTCCCCGGATGATACTTGATAGCACAGTCATAGTCATTCAATAACTCTACCCAGCGCCTTTGCCTCATATTCAACTCCTTTTGCTCAAAGATATGCTGAAGACTCTTGTGATCGGTGTAGATGGTGCATTTGGTACCGTACAAGTAATGTCTCCAGATCTTCAAGGCAAACACTACCGCACCCAGTTCCAAGTCATGGGTGGTATAGTTCTTCTCGTGAATCTTCAACTGTCTAGAGGCATATGCTATCACTTTATCCCGCTGCATCAGGACGCATCCAAGTCCTTGAATAGAAGCGTCACAATAGACTACGAAATCATCACTACCATCCGGTAACGCTAATATTGGTGCGCTACACAATCTATGCTTCAGCAACTGAAAAGCAGATTCCTGACTCTCACCCCATTTGTACGTCGTTCCCTTGTGGGTCAAGGCTATGAGAGGTTGTGCAATCTTAGAGAATCCTTCAATGAATCGTCGAGAATATCTCGCTAATCCAATGAATTGTCGTATCTCACTTGGTGTCTTAGGAACAGACCAATTCTTTATCTCTTCAATCTTAGCAGGATCAACATGTATTCCCTTCTCGTTGACAATATGACCCAAGAATTATACCTCACGTATCCAGAAATCACACTTAGAAAACTTTGCGTACAGTTGTTCCTTTCTAAGTAATTCTAAGATTAAACGTAAGTGCTTCTCATGTTCTTCCTCGGTCCTTGAGTATATCAGTATGTCATCAATAAAGACGATAACAAACTGATCAAGATAGGGTTTGCACACGTGATTCACGAGGTCCATGAATACTGCTGGTGCATTCGTCAACCCAAATGGCATGACCAAAAATTCATAGTGACCATATCGTGTACGGAAGGTAGTTTTCGAGATGTCCTCTTCTCGAACTCTCAGCTGATGATACCCAGACCTCAGATCAATCTTAGAGTAATAGCTTGATCCTTGCAGTTGATCAAACAAATCATCGATACGAGGTAAGGGATATCTATTCTTGATAGTAACCTTGTTCAGTTCCCTATAGTCAATGCACATTCGAAATGTACCATCCTTCTTCTTCACAAATAGAACTGGCGCTCCCCAGGGCGACGAACTCGGTCGGATAAACCCTTTATCCAACAACTCTTGTAGTTGGGCGGATAATTCCTGCAGTTCGTTCGGAGCTAACCGGTACGGTGCTCTCGCAATTGGAGCGGCTCCTGGAGTCAACTCAATCTGGAATTCAACTTGACGATGAGGAGGTAATCCAGGCAGGTCTTCCGGAAACACCTCGGGAAACTCACGAACTATGGGGATATCCTCTATCTTCTTTTTCTCAGTCTGTTTATCTGTGACGAGTGACAATATGGCCAGTCGACCCTTTCGTAACAACTTCTGTGCCTTTATGAATTAGATGATGCCTATCACCGCACCACTCCTATCACCTCTGACCGTAAGGACTTCTTCACCAATGGGAATCCGTATGATCTTCTCGTGGCATATGACTTCCGCTTGTTTATTGGAAAGCCAATCCATGCCTACTACCACATCAAAGCTTCCTAATGTAACAGGCATGAGATCTATGGTGAATGTATGACCAGCAAGCTCTATCTTGCAGTCTCTAAGAATATGCGTTACGTGAATCTGTGTACCGTGAGCTAACTCTATGGTGTATTTAGATTCTAAGGTTGAGGGCATATCACTTAAAAGACTACAGAACCTAGTGGACACGAAACTTCTATCGGCTCCGGTATCGAATAATACGGTAGCAAAACGACCATTAACCGAAAATTTACCAGTTACTGTTGTAGGATCATTTAGAGCCTCACCTGAGCCAATGACGAAGGCTCTTCCTTTGGCTCCATTGTTGTTTCCACCATTGTTGTTGCCATTACCATTGTTGTTGTTATTGTTGTTGCCATTGTTATTGTTGCTGTTGTTTCCATTATTGTTATTACCATTACCATTCCTCTTAAGTTGGGGACAGTTGCGTTTGTAATGGCCTTCTTTTCCACACTCAAAACAACCTTTCAAAGTTTCTTGCAATTGTTGTGGCTTTTTCATCATGTCACCAAAGGTGCAGGGGCTTCAACAACCTAAAGTGTTGCTAGTTGTGCCTCCAAATCAGCAAACCTATCATTGATCACTATGTTACGGTGATCCTGTGCGTCCATGCGCCCACTAAGTGCTACCACGTTGCCTACCAGGGTATGGTGTCCACCAATGGCCATCGAGAGTCACTCTTGAAGCGTCTCTACCTGGAAACGCAACTGACGCATCTCAGATCGTAATGCAGAGTTCTCATCAGCGAGTCCTCTAATCCGCTGTCGCTCTGTGTCCAGTATGGCTAATAGGGCTGCAAATGCCTGCTCCAGAGGGATGCTCAAGGTAGGAAGTATAGGCAAAGTAGAGGTGGTCGATGACCTAGTCCTAGGTCGTGTAGAAGCTACTTGTGGTACGTACTCTCTATAAGCCATACGGTTTATGTAGGTAGGGTAGAAATCCCAGTTCCGCAGAGGATCGAGCTCAGGAGGTATGAAAGGCTGATCCCAGTCCATCTCGCCAGGAGGATAAGGATGTCGGGGCCAGTTAAATCCCCTATCAGGTACGGGAGACGTAGGAGGTGACTCAGATCGTGCAGGTCTCTTGCCTAAATTTTTGGACGACGATGCCATGCTGCGAAGTACGTGTTGCGTATGCCAATGAGTATATAGTAAGGAGAGTAAGCGATAAGTAACTAACAACTGTGCAGCTATAGTCTAGTGTGTGTATGCAACCTAGTTCCCTATAACCAATGGCTCTGATACCAATCTGTCACACCCTCAAAATCCGCGTGTTGGGTTTTACCGCGAGGCGCGTGACATACCAGGATCTCAGTCATTAGTTACCAAGAACGACTCTATATGATTAATAAACAAAACCAGAGTTAACGTTTAAAATACTGCGGAAGCGTTTTTAAAACTAGAAAACCCAAAACAAGTAGTATGTAAAGAGAATGCGCAAAACAAACGCGCCCCAAACATAAATGTATAAAATGAAAATAATCCCAAATTTGTAAACAAGCAAATGTAGACAACTCAACAATGCTGACGTGCGTGCTCCTAGGCAACTGGCAACCTTAACCTGAGAATAGCATACTAAACAAGTCAACACATGGTTGGTGAGTTCAAGAGTTTGCGTTAATAGGTAAATCAATAAACAGTTTTCAAATCATAAGTAGTGTATTGCAATAGATAGCTAGTCTATTAACATAAAAATATTAATCATAGTGATCTCGCGGTTGAAGCTGACTGTGATAGTTTATGCCTCCCGTCACGACTTACCAGGTCGTGACGAATATATGTTAGGACAAAATTACACCCATATGACCTCGAGTCACACAGATGGGGCTCGTCAGACCCAGTAGTACTACCCAAAATTTCCCCGCTAGTCAATATTAACAATCCGAAAGTGTGAGGACTTCCCATGGTAAACAGCACTATATCAATATTATACACACTCATATATAAAAGCGTTTGTGATCAACAGTATGCTATCTCCCCCAAAAGAGATTATGTAAAAAGAGTGGGGCAAGAACTCACCTGATACGCGCAAGAATTAACTTAGAGCTTAACTTGAAAGAAAGAGGGGAAAGACAACCTTCAAAGGTCACCTAGAACACATGAGTACATAAGTACGTGTACACAGAATCAATATGAAACCCTAAGTGCTCTACAACCCAAAGAACTCAAGGTTTTAGAAAGACAAGACACATTTGACCCAGTTGACCCGTTTGACCCGTTGGTGACATTAGAGGTGATAATTCGTTAAAACTAACACAACAGCATATCATACATGATCAACATACAACTTGATTACATATAGCACTTCATTAACCACATGTACTACCTAGGTCATCATACAACCAAATATCATACAAGTCATGCGAATCACAACAGGCCAAAACAGGTAACAAACCAAATCAACATTCATATAACCTAAACAACACATTTAATCACCTTAGAAACCATCCATGAACACACTAGCATGATCCTAATATCCCAAACATGCTCAAATCATCCAATTCAAGAATTTGCACAAATAAAGTTTCCCTTTTGGGAAAGTACATCCCAATTTCATCAAACACCCAAGACATTCATGGATTCATCATTTACATACCAATTCAAGTCCATGACAACATCTAAACATGATCAACAACACCTAATCATCATGATTCATCAACGTTCAACACCAAAAGTTACTATTTTTAGCAATGTATGAACTATAAGACATCTTCTTGTTTTTCAATTGTTCATATCATCAACTTAGCATCTAGTCATCATCACAAACACATCCATAACATTCATACATCATCAAATTATCAATTCATGCAAAATAAAGTTACTATTCTTAGTAACCTATGAACCATGAATCAAAATCGAAGCTTTCTTGCAAAATCAACGTTAACTAATATGCATACAACCTAACTAGCATCATTACAACATCAAACAACCAACACTCAACATCCAATTTGATCCAAAATCTCCTCAACCTCTCGGCCAAAGATGATCATATGAACAAACAACCAAAATCCAAACTTTCTTGCATAATCAACGTTAACTAGCATATATACAATCCAACTAACATATTAACATCACCAAACAATCAAGAATCGACCTTCAATTGCAGGTTTCGAACTAGGGTTTGGCCAAGACTAAAAATCCATGGAAACCACAAAGAAACTAACCTTTAATCACGTAATGGGTGAGAATTGAAGCCTCTAACGTGTTGTAGTTCTTGGAATCGACCAAAACCGAAGCACAATTGCTTGTTCTAGGTTGAATTCGCAGGTGTGTGTGTGTGGAGATGATGATCGCGGCCGAGAATGGTGTGGGGGGCTAGGGTTGGGTTTTTTTTTAATTTAATTAATCATAATTACCCTTTTAACCCTTATAATTTGTATTTTTATAAAATTAAGCTTTTAACACCCTTTTAAGATGTTTTTAACCAAAATAATAAACATATGAACTAATAATAACAATTATATGCTTTATCTTTACTAGTCACACAATACACGAATTAAATACACACGTTTTCACGTTACGCGATAAAATTCACAATAAACATTTAAATCACATAATCACAACTAATAATCAACATAGAAATTATTGTTTAACATTATTAATTATTATTAAGTCACCAACATTCAACGACAACTAGTGTGTGCTCCCGACTCGTGTATGCAAGACTTAACGGAAAATTACCGGATGTCACACGAATCGTGTGTTTCAAAAAGAATGAACTTCAAGGACTTCTCAAATTTGCGGTCAAACAAGATCGGAAGAAGGTACATCATCAGCAACAACTCATCGGATATTAAGCAGACTTTCAAGAACACCCGAAAGTAACCGGTCAAGAACGATGAACAATCCAAAAAACCAAGAAGGGCCACCACCCAACCAACCTTTGGGAGATATCCCACTACCCGTGTTCCCTCAACCTGATGTTCCTCCACCTCAACCACAACCAGTGCAACCTCAACCTCAGGGGCCAATCCCTGTAAATCAAGGTGTGCAAAACCAACCTCCGCCCATGAACTTCCAACCGATGCCAAATTTCTAGGTTCGTAATCCAAGTTTTCAGCATGACGTGGAAGGGAGCCATCGTAGCAATGAGGACCGGTTTTTAGTCGAAGGAAGTCATCGCACTAATTATGTTGAAGAATGGATTGAAGATCAAGTCGACATGGACGGACCAAACCAACATGATTTTGGGGATTATGGGAACAAACCAGGCTATTGAAACCGTCAACCAAATCGGTATCAGGATGGTTATGCTCGACCACCCATTCGCAACAATGTTTGAGGTCAACCGTTTAATGGCATACCTGCCAATCTAGGAGTGCAATGCTATGTACCTGCACATGGTGTGGATAGTCACTTTCGCCCCGCCATTGCCATCCATTCATGTCTTATAGTTTCACCAACACAAAGGGGACGAGCTTTTGAAATCTGACCATAATGCTTGGGAATTCTCCCTCACTTCCATGGTATGGCAACCTAAGAACCTTATTTGCATATACCCGAATTTGAGGCATTGTGTAGCACCATTGGTGACCAAGGGTTTTCACCGGATGAAGTTAAATTGGTCCTATTTACCCTTAAAGACAAGGCCAAACAATGGTTCCTATCTTTACCATCTGCAAGTATTCATATATGGGTACAAATGCAACAACAATTATTGGATGAATACTATAATACCCAAAGGACAAGTGATACAAGGCGAGCCATCCGAGGATTTACACAACAATCAAGTGAACAGTTCTATGAAGCTTTTCACCGATTCAAAGAGATGCTAAGAACTTGTCCACATCATGGCATAGCTAAGTGGGAGTTGATTTCAGCAATCTATGATGGGCTATCACCGGAGGATGCTAGAGATGTAAATTCCACAAGTGCAAGAACGTTCACTTTAAACAATGAGGATGATGATTAGGATATTCTTGAAAGGATAAGGGTAATCTCCAAGAAGCGTGCATAATTAAGTCAGAGGTCAAGGGGTGCAAACGTGAAGATAGTGAATGATCATATGGCCATGGATAGAATTGTGGTTCTAGAACGAGAAATTGCAAGCCTTAAAGTTGGAAACAGTGGCGTGGCGAACATATCTAGTGAGTATGAAGTGTGTGACTTGTGCGATGACATCGGCCATACATTGGTCACATGCTACTTGAATTTGGGGAAGAGTGAAAGTGTCCATTAATTACAAGGCCAAGAAGAAAGGAAGACACACGACATGAATTCCAACACTTATCATCCCGGTCTTAGAAATCACCCAAATCATAGATATGGTAATAATACTAACCAATTGAATTCTCCTTTTCAAGTACTAAATCAAGGAAGCAACCAATATCAAGGCCGACAACAAAACTAAAATCAAGGCGGCTATCAAAGAAACAACTACAATCAACGGAGTTACCAACAAGAAGGTCAATACCAACAAAGGAATCAAAAACATAAACAAGACACTACTACAAGTAATGGTAATGACAATGAAATCCTTGCAGCTATTCAAGACCTCTCAAAGGGGATGAAAGAGTTTAAGCAATTCAAACAGGTGCAAGAAAAGACCAATGAGGCCATTGCTAAGCAATCAGGGCAATTAGTCGAACAATTGTCCGAATGAGAACTGGGGAAGCTTCCAAGTGATACAACAAAGAACCCTCAACATCAAGCCTCAAGTTCAAAGAATGTGCACATCAATTCGGTTAGTATCCTTGCTAAATCTAAATATATTGATTATGATTTAACCTCTACTCCTCAAGTAGTTGTAGGTAACGATACAGAAGTATATGAAGAAGAAGTAAGTGACCCGGGAGTACCAATCATTCCCATTCAAGTCGAGAAAATTAAAATCAAGCGGGCACTTTTGGATTATGGAGCCGGGGTGAGCATCCTTTTAGGGAGTCTATATGACCAATATGACTTTGGTCCATTACATGAAACCGACAAAATAGTGGTGCTTGCTGATTCGACATGGAAAGAACCCCGAGGGATGGTTAAGGATGTGATCATCAAGCTAGGGGAGTTCTACTACCCGGTATACTTTATAGTGCTTGATTATGCACCAGTAAGGACAAATGAGCAACCAAAGGTAATTTTAGGTCGACTATTCTTGGCAACAGCTAAAACTCAAATCAATTGCCAAGATGGAATTATTGACATGACATTCAAAAACCGTAAGTTGTTCTTTAATGTGTTTTCAAAATCAATTACGTATGTAGTTAATAATGATTGTATTGTAACAGATGCTACTAATGGGTGTTCTCATCCTTACATTTCACATGTAAGCGAGGACATCACCAAGAAAAATGGTTTTGATCCTGATAGGTTTGAGCTTGAGAATGTGGAAAAAGATGAAAATGTAAAGGTGGAGCCATTAAGGAAGGAGAATGCGAGATGAAAGGTAAAGATGGGTAAATCACCGGATCAAGTGAATTCAAGGGTCAAAGAAGAGATGTTTGACCAATACGTAAGCGAACAAGAAAATCTATCAAGCCATGGGAAGCGGTTGTTAAAAGAGAAATTTGGAGAAAAGCACTTAATATGACCACCATAAGTGGTCTCAGGTAAGGTCTGGCTGAAGACCTAAAACTTAGCGCTTGCGGGAGGCAACCCGAGAAGTTTGTGGGTGTGTTCACTAGAAACCCTTACGAGACTACAACTCATCCACTCGGGTCTACCGAGGGGTTTAAAGGCTTGCTGCATATGCTTAATGCACCCGTGATTCCTACAAAAGTGAGTTTTAATTATTTTATTTGTCTTTATTTTTTTTCTTTGGTTTGCTTTGTTTTGTTTTGATAGTCAATCACGAGACGTAAGCACTCAAGTGTGGGGAGGAACAAGTCGGTTGATGAAGGCTTCTGATAATGATTTTGATCAGGTCCATGTGCTCTTTCCACTACTTGGGTTTTGAACAATATTCTTTTCGTGCTTTCGTTGAAATTGATTGATCATATGTTAGGATATGGCATACTAGTCTTCCTTCGTAATGAATTGCCTTGATAATCAATAATAGGAATGAAATTAAGAATCTACTTCCCTATGTTATGAAAATACCAATTGTGACTACCATACATTGAGGATAATGTATCTCAAGTGTGGGGATGAGGGAAGAATTGAAAAAATCAAACCTTTTTGAAAAATAAATCTTCAAATATGCTTAATTGTGCATGAGACCTAAATTTTTTTCATACATGGCTAATTATCACTTGTTTGTACATGTATAGATCTCTTGGCATGATTGTTTTGAAATTGTAGAAAAGCATCCCATCATGGGTTTTTATAAAATTAGATAGAATTCTTAGGAGGCATAATAAAACCGAATGGTAGATGACATACATGCTTCCATTTTTAACCCTTTTTCACCATTTCCGTGAGAATTTGTGCCTAATTGAGCAATTCATAGCATATGTGGATTTGCTTTATATTTTTTCATAATGAGGGAAACCATAATGTGCATTTAAGTTAGAACTTGTGTAGTTGAGGCGTGTCAAGATCATGAACCAATATGTGCATGAATGTGATAGAGGCGTTAGGAATGAACCATTTGCTTGAACCTTTTCTTTTGAATCCTATACCTTGATAATCTTCCTTTAGATGCCATGTTGAGACCCAACTTATCATTTGAATATGCACAAATTGATAAGCCTACAAAATGTTAGCCTTTTTATGAAATCTAGGGTGATGAAGTCCAATCCATGACTTGTCTAGAAGTGTCTTTTAAGTATTAGTTCAATAATAGTATGATTGGTTATGTACATGTGAAAAAAAAGCTAAATATGATGTCAAAATGACCAAAATATGAAGCAACAAAAATAGTGTGAGAATTCGATGATATTATTGCATCTAGATGATAGAGATTGATTAGTAAGACGTCTAGCATGTTAAATTGGATTTCATTCATCATTACCCACTCAAAAAGCCCTATTCTATCCCATCTTAAAACTTAGCCTAACATTACAACCCATGAAAGACTTCTTGATTTGTGTATTATATTGTGTTAATTGATGGCGATATGATCAATACACGAGCTTATGATAAAGTTGTACATTCTTGGTTTAAGAGTTCCAGATATCTAGTATGTAATCACTAGTGATAATCTAGTATAGGTTAGACTCACTATAGTTGATAGGTTTATTTTGTTATGTATAGGATAAATGTTAGTTTTCTCTTGTATTTTGTATTTTTGATGTACGTTTGTGTTCCAGCGAAACTACGGGCGAAACTATAGTTTCACCCGGAGTAAGCTGTTTCTGATCACCCGGCGAAACTGTAGTTCGCTGCCGGGTGAATCTAGTAGATTGTTAGGCAGTTTCGCTAGTCAGCGAAACTGCTAGCGAATCTAGGGTTGCTTATATATTGTAATTTTTCTATCTTTGTAAAAAAACTTTTGGAAAAAACCCTAATATGAAATATCATTGTTGCAATGTGGCTGGAAGCTTATTATCATTATCATTGAGCCTTTTGGTTCATTATTATTGTTTAGATTCAAAATAGTTCATTGTGTTATTGAGTTTATTGTGTTAAATCAGTGGAAAATCTTTGTTATACATCAAGTGTACTGTTGAATCGGTCATCAGGACCAACAACTAGTCCACAAAACAAACCTAGAGGAGTGTTCATTGTGAGGAATGTTAATGCATGAATGTTTGACGCAAAAGGTGAAGCTATGCCAACTAAAGATTCTAAGTTTAAAATACGAATGATATTATATGTTGGGTTATGAATCTTACATGATGAAAGTTAAAACTAAATATGCCTTGGGATCTAACCTGTACAAAGTTGTGATAATGTAGCATGTTGATTTATTAAGGTGAATTGTTATAAGTAAGTTTGTTTGAGGACAAACAAGAGGTTAAGTGTGGGGATGTGATTGTGTGGCAATAATTCAGTGTTTAATTAACCTAAATGCATAATTTTACATCATGATAAGTGTAGAACAAATTCACTTTGTTTATATTTTGATTCGTAGGTGTTTGGAGCTAAAGAAGGTGCAAAACACGAAACTACAAGGGTTGAAGAAAAAAATAAAGAAAGTTACAAAAATGGCCTGGTAAACCCTAAACAGGCATATGATACGCCGGGTATGGGCGCATCATACGCCTATCAGCGTATTGACGGCATATTTGTGGGCGTATTTGACAAAAATTACAGAAGGGGGGCGTATGATACGCCGACCCTGGGCGTATCATACGCCGTTCTATAACTAACACCCAGATTTTGTGGATCTTGATGTCTACTTAAACATATCCAACCTCAATTCAAAGAGAACTTTTGAAGCTTCATTCTTGATGATTCTAAGGGTATTTTTGGTGTTCCAAGGCTCCCCAAATCATCCACAAACATTTTTCAATTCAAGATCAAAGGCATAATGAAGATCATGCATGGCTAGTTCCTTCTTGATTGCTTTTAGGTGGATAGTTCTTTACACGTGAGATGGTTAGTCATGCTTAGGGTTTCTATGTTAAACACTTTATGATTAAATGTAACTAAAGGTTTTGATTGAGTTAAACAATTTGTTTATAAAGAAAGTTATTTTCTTTATCATCAGTTTCCGGTTTCCTTGAATCGTTAGCTCATTGAGAGTAGTAGATAACTTGATATAGATGAATTGGTAACTTTGTGAATGAACGAGTCTTAAAATATTGTTCCTTGGTTATCATGTCAATCAAAAGCTAAGATCTTGAGTCGTGTTATGCAACCCTAAAATTCCATTTGATAACCCATAGATCTTATAGAACTTAAAACCCGAAAGTGATTATTTTTATTATTTAAACAAATTCATTTCATAGATTCTTGCTTTTGCAATTGTGTTCATTATTTCATTCAAAGTTTCAATCTTTAATTATAAACTTTGTGTCTTTTAGTTAATAGAGTTACAATTGTTAAACACTTTCCACATATTCCCCTTGGAGACGACCTTACTTACCCTTACACAATAAAGGTAGCTAAGACCGATATATTAAAGTGTTTTTGATTGAGTCTCGACAATCAGATCAAATATCTAGAATTGATGATGTCAAAGGTGGATTAGCTATAGATATAACTAATGATTGATTAAATGTTTCAAATAATGAAGCATAATCATATACCCATGAAGGGGCTGAACCTGCATCTGTTTTGTTAGATTCGTGCCAATCAATATCAAATGACTCAATTATTTGTTTAGTTCTTTTATTATAGACCTTGTATGCAACTTTATTGGCTGAATATCCAACAAAATAACATTCCTCAGCTTTTTCATCAAATTTTGATTTAGAGTCAGATGTGTTTAACAAAGTACAACAACATCCAAATGTTTTGAAATATTTTACTTTGGGTTTATGTTTGAATTTTTTTTTATAAGGAGTCGTATTTTATTGTTTGTGATTAACACATGATTCTAAGCATAACATGTAGTGTTAACAACTTCAGCCTAAAAGAAAGACGGTAATTTAGCTGCTGATAACATTGTTCTGGAAGCTTCTATTAAAGTTCTATTTCGTCTTTCAGAAACTCCATTTTGTTGTGGGGTTCCTGCATAACTAAATTGTCTAGCTATCCCCTTTGAATCACCAAAATTCATTCAGTGTACGATTGCAGAATTCTGTTCCATTATCACTTCTAATGCACAAACTAAAGTCATGAATTATATTAGCAAGTGAGGTGTTTCATCTTTGGTTGCTAAAAATAAAACCAATGTAAATCTGGAAAAATCATAAGTAATAACCAAACAATATGCATGATGTCCTAAACTCAAAATGCTAACAGGACCAAACAAATCTATGTGCAACAGTTGAAGAATTGAGTCAATTTTGGTATGTGCAACTGGTTTATGAGGAAGTTTATGTTGTTTTCCTATTGAACATGATAGACAATGTTTAGTAAGTTGAAATTCTTTCAATGGTAGGCCTACAACATGATTTCTTCTAACCAACTTATTCATGTTTTTAATGTTTACATGAGCAAGATGACGATGCCATAACATTGAATCACTTTCCGAGGCTTTAGACAACAAACAAGACGTAGTTACAAATGAATATGAACCATTCATGTCAAGTAAATATATGTATTTGTCTCTCGGTGTTCGTAACAAAATCCATTAATCAAAAGCCAGGTTTTAGAATAAGACATTCTTTATTAGTGAAATGTGTTGAATATCTTTTGTCATAAATTTAAGAGACACTTAGCAAATTATGTTTAAGTTCCTCTACAAAATTGACATCCTCAAGCTTAACACACCATTAGACACTATACCTTTCTTTGTAATCTTACCACCTTTATCTCCTGCAAATATAACATACCCTCCGTTGTATGGTTGTATGTTGTTTATTAGAGATTTATTACTAGTCATGTGCCTTGAACAACCACTATTAACATGCCAAACACTGTTTATAACTTACCTTGGTTGTTCCGGCACATATGAATGAATTTATTCATATTTAGGAACCCACACAATGGTTGACTTGAGTACTTTGTTTTCATCTAAATATGATACAAACTTGAATATCATATCTCTTTTATCATTGAAAACATCTTTTTCAACAATATCATGCTTAGATTTTGTTTCTTTTATTTTTCATTTTTAAATTGGTTTGATCAGACATAAAATCATTTTCCCTAAAGTTGTCTGAATTGAACTAAAATTGCTATCATCAACATGTAAGGATTTCTCGTTTGACTTTTCTTTATTCAAATTTTTTTTCATTTGATCATTGCATTTATTAACAAAAGAATTTGACTGATGTGAATTCCTTTTGTATTTAGCATTTAAAAGAATTGTTTTTTATTATTTGAAATTAAATTGTGAAAACTTTGTTTGCTTGACAATTGATGTTAATGATGAATATTTCTAACCTTATGATTTGACTTGCCACATACATAACAATACAGTTTATGATATGTATTAGATACTTTTGTATTTTGCACAAACGGTTTATGATAAATTCCATAGTTATCATAGAATCTGGCCTTAGTATTTCTTTGGCCTTGCGATTCTTTAACAGTCTCTCTTTTCTTTCTTTCATTATGAGTTGTTCTAGATGATTCCTGAAGAATTGAGGTACCTTTTCTAGCCTTTTGATTTATATCTGAAGCCGATAAGGCATGAACTGTAGCCTTAACCTTTTGAATCGTAGGTACTGGAATGGGACCAGTGTCTTTGATATCTACTCTACAAACATCTAGTTTCACAGAATTAGGTATAATAGAAGACTTATTCTTAAAGAAACTGACATTTGTTTCTTTAAGAATTTGATCTTCATTATCAGTGTTGCCTTTTGAAACAAATCTATTCTTGAAATCATTTTTCAAGTTAGATACTAATGTTTTGACTTGCTTTCTTTCATTTTCCTTAATATCTATTTTTGATTTTAGTTTCTTTTGTTTGTTAGATATTTTCGAACAATCATTTGTAGAAATAAGAACATCTGAAATTTCATTGATAACTGATGATGAATTACATAAAGATTTTTCATTACAACTTTTATTTTCCTGAAAATCTATTTCATCATCACTTTCCCATTCTTTAACCAACCCTTCCTGCTTCACACTTTCTGCAAAAGAATTATCATGATTAATTTTAATTTTAGTTTTTATGAAAGGGTAAATAGTCAGTGAAACATTGACGGGAGGTATAAAGTCTGACTTTGGTTGAAAACGTAATCCATAGGTCTCTTCATCTGTAGTGATAATTGATGAAGGCAAACATGTATAATCATGATTAATAGGTGGTGCAATGTTAGAATAACCAACACCACCTTTTCCACCATTATTTTTCTGAGTCATTTGAGACTTGATTATACCTTCAACCATGTTTGAGGATAGCTCAAAATTTTCAACAATTAAATTTACACATAACAGTTCATTATTAAGTTTGTTTATTTCTAAAGATAGTTCATTGTTACGTGTTGTCAAATCTTTTGTATTACAATCTTTATCATGAAGATTCAATTTTGATTGATAAATCAATTTGTTTAACCCTTCTATCTTTTCTTTAAAAATTTTCTCATCAGTATATATTTACGAGCTTGATATTGAAGTTTTTTAACATCTAAAATCAAGCATTCGTTGTGAACTCTATATCTTAGTACCTTTTCTATGCATGTACTTGAACAAAGATTATAATGTACCTCATTGGTCTCTTCTTCCCTTTTCTTCTCTTCAGGTATGAAATTTACCATGAAGTCTTTCTGTATCTTTTCTTCTGCCTTCTGGTGACGGAGTAATCTCAACAGCATTGTCAATTTTCCACAAGAAAATGTCAGAGTTTTTTCAATGACAAGCTCAATCTTTTCAACCTTGGCAGAAATGAACTCAACAGCCTTTTCTTTCACTTCTTCAATCTTCTTCTTTTCAGTGATGTTTGATTGAGCTAGAGTAATCTCAACAGCTTTTTTATTAACTTCTTTCCTTTCTTCAACATCCACCTTCAAATTAGCTGGAGTAATCTCAACAGCTTTTTCATTAAGCACCATATCAACTTGCGCCTCTTCAACTTTTATCTCTTCAACATTTACCTCTTCATCAAATGATCTATTCATTAGATCATCAGATACAAACTCACCTACTATATTTCACCAAGATGTTCTTCGATAGTTTGAATTTCTATTAACAAAGCTATACACAATTTTATATCTAGAATCTCCATCTGATCAGGCCCATCGTATTCTTCATTAGTCTGAGAAACTAGGGCTTTGTTGTTTGATGAACTTGCTTTGTCTCCCTTTGATTCCACCTCCACAATCACCATCTTCTTTCCATTATCTGCTTGATTAGACCTTCCTTCAGTGCATTCTCTTGCAAAATGACCAGTCTTGTCACAGTTATAACATCTCAAACTTAACTTATCAAACCCCCTCTTGCTTGAGTTGTTCAAACCAAATATCTTTCTACCAGTTCTTCTTGCAAAATGTTTAGCACGGTATATCATCATAGCCATTTGATACTTGATATCATTCTTTTCAACATCATCAGGATTAACTAGTTGCAAGTCATCAAATAATATGTTGGGTGGACTGAGTCTTCCAGTAGTGACTGCTTCATAGCTGTTCATGAAAGTGGCGGATAGAGCTAGATACTCTTTAGCTATTTGAATGGTTTGCGTGGTAGGGTGGGAGTTTACAACAAATGCTTGTTGTATAGGTTGTGTGGATTAACTTTATGGGTAAATCTGGGGTTGTGGTTGAGATTGAGCTGGATTGTAAAGGTTCTGATGAGAAACTTGGAATTGAGGCAAGGATGATTCTTTGACATTAGGATGAACAGGAGTGACTGATTGTTGTTGTTAGCACAACTGGGAGTGGCTAACATAGTAGTTTGGATTACTAACCATTTTATCATATAATGCTGATGCTTCAGCTCCCATTATGTTGATGTAATTAGCAGCTCTCTGCTTGTCATCTATTTCATATGATTTGATGATTGAGATTAGATCACTAAGGGACAAGGTGAACAAATCCTTGTTTCTCTTGATGGTAGTGCGATTGTTGTTCTAGCTGTAAGGTAGTGAGTTTAATAGCTTTTTGTTTACTGAGATGTTCTCTAGTGTAATTCCTGCACTTTTCATTTTGGTTATCAGCTTTACAAACCTTGACATTTGAGCCTCCAAGGTTTCACCAAGTATGTGATTAAACATATTAAACTCTTGGTTCAACATGTCCTTTCTACTTTCCCTCATATCCTTATTTCCCATAATCTGCTCCTCCATTGTATCCCATAAATCTTTTGGCCTTCTAAAATCCTTGAACTTTTGAGTAATTTCAGTAGTAAGTGCCATAGTGATGGCAACATATTCTTTATCATCAAGCTCCATTTTCTTCAAGTCTTCCTCATCCCAGAGGTGTTCAGGTTTTGGCACCAAGTCTCCTTTCTCATTCGTATACACCGGGATATACAAGTCTTGTTTGATTGACCGCATAATCCAGGGTTTGGTATAAATAACATGATTTTCAAAGCGATAAACCCAATCGGTATAGCCTTCTTCGCTGAGAAGTCTGGGAGGTTTTGTGCTCATGCCAATCTCATTGTCAAGATTAAGAGTAGCAGTGATGTGCTTTAAGTTTGCCATTGTGAAACTTTAGATTCAATTTTTTTTTCAAAATTCTTCAAACAGGAAGTTCTCGCGTGATAGAAAGGGTTCTCGCGCGAATAGTTTTGAACAAAACTAATCGCACAAGCTTCTCGCACAAACTTTTGGCGCAGATACTTTTGTAACTGAGTTTTGTGAAATTATCAACTTTTCGCTGGAAAAGAATCTTCTGTAACAGATTTTCCAACAAACTTTTGCAAAACTTTCGCATGAGTAGATACTTTTCGCGTGCGAAACTTAAGTTTTCGCTTGATCAAAATTTCACAATTTCAACGATTCTAGCTTAAAACAATCATCAATTTGTTAAAAAATTAATTGATTAAGCTTCCAATTAGCAATTTAGGTTCAGTTTTGATCCTAATTGTAAATTGATTGAATTAACCTTAATTAATCATATGAACTTCACCAAATCTTCAATCAACTTCATAACAGCCTTCAACATCTTCACAAGTGATCAAAAAAAGTAGAATTCAAGTAGATCTTCAACAAAAACCAAATTGGAGCTCAAGAATAGTTCAAAAACACTCTTCAATCTTTAAAAACACTCTTCAAACTTCAAAAACAATCGATCTAGAGCATACCAGTCTCTGTTACCAATTGTAAGGATTAGTACATTACATATAAGATCGATCTCGTGACAAGAATGCGGAATGTTAACATCACAAAATAAAATTGAATTGTAAATGAAGAACACAAGTGTAAATAAACTTTAAACTTTATTGCTCTCTAATTTGAAAGATACAAATTACAAGTGAAATCAGGAAAAATGAAAAAAACTCACTAAAATACATCACAAAACATCTATTTATACTAAACTAAGAAGTTCTCACACAATTCTGGCGCGACTTCCTAGTTCTCGCGCGAGATGTAGTTTTCGTGCGGAAACTTCAGGTTCTCATGCGACTTGATCTTTATAATCTTGATTTGATTTTCCGAGCCTTTAGGTTCAATCCCTAAAGTCTTCCCCTAGGCTCGGAGAATCAATATCTTCAAAAGTCCACGTCTGCAACCTTGTAAATGCCCCTATATGCATACATGTTGTTGTCCAATGCCTTCGTAATCAACAAACCAAACTATGATGCTATGAAATGAATAGATTCATTAGCTACAATTGGACATGCCTGCAACCTCATCAAATCTTCTCTTCCAAATTTGAGCAAATCCATAGGGTCGATGATACGGTATTCTCTGTCAACACAATGTATCAACGTGTGTCTCATCTCCTTTTCACAACTCCACCACATTAGTTTAGAAAAACTATTAACTGGCACAGGAGCGTGTATAGGGATCTTCCTGGCGTATCTAGGATGTTTATAGACCCTTATCTTCATAGGCTTATTCGTATTAGGATCTATTCAAGTCTCATCTTCTATCACTTTGGATTTGGCAGTCTTGAAATCTTTGAAGTTTGTCTTACTCTGCCTCCAAATCATATTCCTAATCCAATTTCCTTTGCCATAGTTTCTTGGGTTAATAAAGGGTACACGACCCATAGCATATAGATTTGATGCTCTGAGTGTATGGAAATCGTGCTCGTATTGATAATACTCTATTGCTCCACCCCTTCTCTTGATAACATACATCTTCTTTCCCTCGTCGTACACCCAATTAATAATAGGTTCTGAGTTTCTGTACCTTGTGAAAGGTTTGGAATGTCTCAGCATGTGAATATAAGCTGGCAAAAGAGGAGCAGCAATTGTAATATTTCCGACCTGCAAACAGCACTTTGACTCGTTTTATTAGCTATTTTGTCTGTCGTTTCTTGAGTGCTAAACTATCCAATAATCTCCCCTTCTTCAACTATGATATGTGAGAATAAGTCCTTAAGACTATTCCAAAATATGTCTGTGTAATCTATGGTCTCATCCAAATCTTCAAATGTTTCAAAATCCTCATCCGTCTCCTCAGCAATAATTTTTTGCTGGAAAGTATAGAATTCTCTCTTGTAGGCTTCTTCAGTAGCGGGATCTAGTGGTGTATAGTCAACTGAGTCAGCGGGACTTGATCCAGAGACATTATCAGTACCCGATGAACCAGAAGGACCAGCTGCTGAACTCATATCTCCACCCTGATCATCATCATCATTCTTCTTGTTATCTTTATCATTACCCTCATTATCATCACCATCATCTCCATCATCATCATCATTATCATCATCAAAATCATCTTCTTCATCACCACTGAAATCTATCATCCCCAAATCATCATAATCGTTAGTAGGCTTAGGGATAGGGACATAATGTTCAGGCTTCACAAACGTCTCTCCAGTAAAAACTAGAGGTTGATCCTCAGTAGCCGTAGTATGAACAATGGATGATAGCTCTTGATCAACATTAACAGTCTCTATTATCCTTTCTATAACAACAGGATCAACATCATGCTCTATAGTATCCATAGGATCTTTTGCAACTTCGGGATCAACAGTTTGCTATCCACTTGATTCTCCAACTTTCGTGGTTCGTTGTTAAGTAAACGAAAATGCATCACGGGAAGTGAGATCTCTAATGTTCTGCTCTAGAATCTGAACATAGCTAAAAATAAACTATGGATGATGTTCAAGATTCTTGATCCTTTCATCCTTCTCAAACATCTGTCTCTGTAGATCATCAATCATCTTAGTCGTTTTCAACATCTCCTTCTCTAACGTGTTTACCCATTGCTCAAGGGTCATAGATGTAGGTGAACTAGTTCAAGCACTAGCTCCTTTTCTTCGCGCCTGAGGAGTACTAAGAAAATATTCCATCCCAACAGACTCATCAAATCCTTGATCTTTGAGAGGAGTACTCAACACATCATCAGTAGTGGGCATGGCAGATGATGTTAGTGTAGTTGATTCTGTAACAATCACTAGAATATCTATCAGTGTAGCCTCATAAACTATGACTGGAGTCTCTATCACAGGAACTTATTCATTTGTCGACATAGTGGTCACGGGGGCCCAATGTTTTCTCAACACACCTCGTCCTCTACCCCTCCCACGTGGACTATCAGTTGTCTTCCTTGCCATTCTTTTATTCCTTCCCTGAGTAGTCGGTGAATCTTCAGGAACAAAATCAGCATCACATTCCTCAGCAGTGCATTTGGCAGGTGTTTCTTGCACTTTGGGATGCTCTTGTAAAACATAGGATACGTTCCCGATCTAATCATTTGTTTCGCTCCCAGAACTAAACCACAATTCAATCTCAGCATCTATAGTCATGCCAACTGGTTAAGAACTACCAGGTGCATCTTCAGGAACACTGGATGATGGGCCTACTTGCTCTGCCTGAGGAGCAACTTCTTTAACTTGTTGTGCCTTTCCCTGATAATCCCCCATAAATACCCAAGTTTGGCAAAATGAGCGTGATCCCAAGCATTCCCCCTTGCTCCTAGTAAGTAAGTGAATATATCTTTCTTCACAACCATAACAACATAGGTAGATGAATCAGATATGGCTAGCTCAAAATGAGTAGCATTCACTATCAGCGGAATGAATTGGGGATACATAATGAACTTCTTTCCCACAGTAGCTATCACATTCTTTTTGCATCATTAAGAAGATAGCTTTGGATATGCTGTAAGGTAATCATCAACTAGGGATATCAGCAAGGATCCAAATACTTTACTTAGACTATCCATTCCCGCCTTTAGGTTGCTCAGGCAATGAATCACCACATGAAATAGATACCTCCAGAATGGAGGTATATACTTCTTCTCTAAAGAAGGGTACCAATGATCATATCCATTCTCTTCAAACAGTCTCTTGTCACATCATCATCTAACTTGACTGGCGCATTAGGCTAATCATCAAGTAACAAAACACTATTATTACTTTAGTAGTGATAACAATCCTCTTTCCTTTAACTATGGCAGGTATGCATGGTTCTCCCTGCTCATTTCTCTCATTCGCTGCTATCAACCAGAACTGATCCACTACATTAGAGTAGATATTGGGATTAGCAATAAAAGCATGATGAATCCTGGATGTCTTTAAACCATCAATCAATGATTTGAACAAAGCTTTATCTTCTGGAACATCTTCTGGAACATCTTCAAGATAAGCAACTGCATTATGGTTTTTATTAAAAACCATTGGTCTCACCATTTGAAAAATTACATAGACTTGGATAAGTACACAATAAAATTTTCAAAATTTCAGAGTTAGAAAAAATTTGAAAAAACTTCTCGCGCGAAAATTTAATTTCTCGCATGAATCTGAGTTTTGATAAAAGTCAACTTTTCGCGGTACTTGTTAAAGTTTCCACGGGACAAGTTTCCATGCGACAAGTTCTGTGCGAATTCAAAAGTTCTCGCATCTATTCATTTTTAAAAGTTTTTCGCATGCGACAAGTTCTGTGAATTTAAGATTTTCAAATTAAGCAATTTCAGAGTGTTTCAACAGTTAGAATATGTTCATTTGTAGTCGATTAAGTTACTATTAAGGTTTATATGGTTAATTTTGTTTAATTTTAGTTTATTTGTCCAAAACCAAATGGTCATGAATCTAACATTCATAAAATCAATCAAAATCCATCAATCTACCTTATCAATCACTATAATATCAATGGACGACCACAATGAGCAATAATGTCAAGTATGATAACGTTGCAACACTTAGAATTTTTAGGAGTGAAAATCAGAATGTTTTCGTGCGAATGATGTACTTCTCGCACAATTGTTGCTTTTATAGACATCTGACTTCTCACACGAGAAGTCAGAGTTTTCGCACACAATGACTTTTTGTCACAACCTCAAATTCCACATGCGGGGTTCTACCACGAGACGTGTGAACAAACTAGGATCTAAGTCATTAGTTACTCAGAATGACACTATATGAACATTTAAAACAAACAACAGTTTATAACTTCAAAACTGTGCGGAAGCGTTTAATAAATACGTCAAACCCAAAGTAATGAAATATAAAATACACAAACACGAGCCAAACCATTATTTAAAACAAAATATATATTAAATCCCAAATGCAAAACAATGTTTGTACCAATGTATGCTGACACGTGGGTGCTCCTAGGCGCTGCTGCTAACCTCAACCTGCGAATAGCATACTAAAAGAGTCAACACAATGGTTGGTGAGTTCAAGAGTTTATGTTTAACATAAGCAGTAATAGTTGTAACACATAAGAAGTGCATTGAAATAGATAACTAGTCTATGTTGATAAGTAATAACCATAGCGACTTCACGATCGAAGCTGACTGTGTTTCGTTTATTTGTCTCCCGTCACGACATACCAGGTCTTGATGATGTTTATGTTAGGACAATATTGCACCCGTTTGACCTCGAGTCGCATGGGTGGGGCTTGTCAGACCCAGTAGTACTACCCAAAATTTCCCACTAATTACCATGTAAGGATCCAAAAGTGTGAGGGCTTTCAAGGTATAACATACTACGTTACACTATACACAACTTACAATAATAAAGAGTTAGTAAAGAGTATGCTATCTCCCCTAAAAAGAGAGTGTTTAAAAGTGGGGCTTGAACTCACCTGGTGCACCAACAAACAGAATAATGCTAAGCTACGGTAAGTGGAAAGACAACCTCTCAATGGTTACCTAGAACACGAGAGTACATAAGTACGTGTAACCAGAAAGTTTAACAACCCTAAGTGCTCAATAAACACATTGATCCAAGGGTTTTGGAAAACAAAGACTCATTTGACCTAGTTGACCCATTTGACCTATTTGTGATATGTTAATAGAAATCTTGTTTGATCAAGTATAACAACCTAGGATTATTATACAAGTTATTCACGTATGCCATGTCATCAATCTTAGGTTCTATCAAGATCATCATACCAACCTAGATTATCATACAACATATATGAATCTAAATCAACCACCATGCTCAACACAAATATAATTACATCCCAACTAACAATTCATACATTGAGTTTAATCATGCACTACATGCCATATGATGCCACTCACGACTTCACACCCTAAACCCTACCAATCCTACTAAGTAGGGGCCTCATATTCACACGCGTGTATGACAATCACTATCACATTATTCAACAAGATTCATACCAACTAACATACACAACAATGATTTATTATAATTCCAAACTTGATTTCATTATCTCTTAGCATAACCTAACATCTTACAATATCCATAAGAACCTAAATTTCCCAAGTAATGCATCAAGCGTCCATACAACTCAGTTAACACATTCTACAGTTAGTGTGTTTCAACAGTTAGAATATGTTCTTTTGTAGTCGATTAAGTTACTATTAAGGTTTATATGGTTAATTTTGTTCAATTTTAGTCAATTTGTCCAAAACCAAACGGTCATGAATCTAACATTCATAAAATCAATCAAAATCTATAAATCTACCTTCTCAATCACTATAATATCGATGGACGACCACAATGAGCAATAATATCAAGCATGATAACGTTTGAACACTTAGAATTTTTAGGAGTGAAAATCAGAATGTTTTCGTGCGAATGATGTACTTCTTGCACAACTGTCGCTTTTATAGGCATCTGACTTCTCATACAAGAAGTCTAAGTTTTCTCACATAATGACTTTTTGTCACACCCTCAAAATCCACGTGCGGGGTTCTACCGCGGGGCGTGTGAAGAAACTAGGATCTAAGTCATTAGTTACTCAGAACGACACTATATGATACATTTAAAACAAACAAGTGTTTATAACTTCAAAACTGTGCATAAGTTTTTAATAAATATATCAAACCCAAAGTAGTGAAATTTAAAATACGCAAACACGTGCCAAACCTATTTAAAACAAAATGTATATTAAATCCCAAATGCAGAACAATGTTTGTCCCAATGCTCGCTGACATGTGAGTGCTTTTAGGTGCTACTGCTACCTTGACCTGAGAATAACATACTAAAAGAGTCAACACAACGGTTGGTGAGTTCAAGAGTTTACGTTTAACAAAAGCAGTAATAGTTGTAAAACATAATAAGTGCATTGAAATAGATAGCTAGTCTATATTCTTAAGTAATAACCATAGCGATTTCGCGATCGAAGCTGACTGTGTTTCGTTTGTTTGCCTCTCGTCATGACATACCAGGTCGTGATGATGTTTGTGTTAGGACAATATTGCACCCATTTAACCTCGAGTCGCACGGGTGGGGCTTGTCAGATCCAGTAGTACTACCCAAAATTTCCTGCTAATTACCATGTAACCATCCGAAATTGTGAGGGCTTTCAAGGTATAACACACTATGTTACACTATACACAACTTACAATAATAAAGCGTTAGTAAAGAGTATGTTATCTCCCCTAAAAAGAGAGTGTTTAAAAGTGGGACATGAACTCACTTGGTGTGCCAACAAACAGAATATTGCAAAGTTATGGTGAATGGAAAGACAACCCGTCAAAGGTTACCTAGAACACGAGAGTACATAAGTACGTGTAACCAAAAAGTTTAACAACCCTAACTGCTCAATAAACACATTAACCCAAGGGTTTTGAAAAACAAAGACTCATTTGACCTAGTTGACCAGTTTGACCTGTTGGTAACATGTTAATAAAATCTTGGTTGATCAAGTATAACAACCCAGGATTATTATACAAGTTATTCATGTATGCCATGTCATCAATCTTAGGTTCTATCAAGATCATCATACCAACCTAGATTATCATACAACACATATGAATCTAAATCAACCACCATGCTCAACACAAATATAATTACATCACAACTAACAATTCATACATTGAGTTTAATCATGCACTACATGCCATGTGATGTCACTCATGACATCACAACCTAAACCCTGCCAATCCTACTAAGTAGGGGCCTTAGATTCGAAAGCGTGTATGACAATCACTATCACATTATTCAACAAGATTCATACCAACAAACTTTCACAACAATGATTTATTATAATTCCAAACATGATTTCATTATCTCTTAGCATAACCTAACATCTTGCAATATCCATAAGAACCTAAATTTCCCAAGTAATGCATCAAGCATCCATACAACTCAATTAATACATTCTACCACATTATCCATCATCAACAAGCATTCTAACATGATCCTAACATCATGAACATGTCTAATTCACAATATCCAATAATCTTAATGAATAAAGTTTCCCTTTCGAGAAAGTAACGCCCAAAATCAATCTAACATCCAACTCATTCATGAATTCATCCACTTTATAGCTAATCAGGTTCATAACAATCATCTAATCATGACAAACATCATCCATTCATCATAATTCCCAAATCTCATACCTAAAAGTTTCTACTTATAGCAAGGTATGAACAACACATCAAATCCATGAATTTCTTGCTTAATCCACGTAAACTGACATCATTGTAATACAACTAACATCATACTATCATCAAACAACATCAATTTTGAGTTCAATCATGTTAATTGAACTAGGGTTGTTCTTGAATATAAAACCATGAAAAATCAATCAAAAACTAACCTTTAATCATGTAGAAATCAAGAATTGGACTTGCTAACACCTTGCAATACCCAATTGATGCCAAAGTTGACTTAGTTGTGTGGTTTCTTGATCAAATTAGTAAAGGGAGAGGGTATGGGGAGGGGTTACGACTGCAAGGAGGGGTAGGGGCTAGGGTTGGGTTTTTGTTCAACTTAACTTAATTAAAAATTACCATTTAAACCCTCTTTAATAACCTTTTATAAAAATTAATCTTTTTAGCACTTTTTTTAACGATTTTGACTACAAAATACAATGATTATTAATTAACAATAATAATCATATATATATTTTCAACTAACTACCAAACACATGAAATATTTATTACACATTGTCACCTTATCAAGTAAAATTCACAAATAGTATTTTAAAATTCATGAATCACATAACCACGAATTAGTAATCAAAATTATTAATTAAGTTATTATTTGTGTATCATTGATAATTGTTATTAGGTCACCAACGTTCAACGAAAACTAGTGTGTGCTCACGACACGTGTATGCAAGACCTAACAGAACTAACGGAGTTTGGTGATGGAAAATTACCGGATGTCACATTATCCCCATGTTGAAAGAATTTTCGCCCCGAAAATTATGTTACATGGTTGTGTTACATCACTGGTCTACTGCATGGGCACAACAAAGTCGAGTGAGTTGACACAACATCCCCATGTTAAAAGAAATTTCGTCCCAAAATCTAATCATTACCTTCGCCAGTTATCGTCGTTGTTTCAAACAAACGAGGATACTTGAGCTTCATCTGATCCTCACGTTCCCACGTTAATTCCGATCCATGTTTTGAATTTCAGCGAACCTTGACAACAGGGATCTTACTCTGCTTAAGGGTCTTGGCCTCACGGTCCATCACCTTAACTGGCTCTTCGATGAATCGTAATTGTTCATCTGCTTGTACTTCCTAGAGCGTTACAACCAAAGTCTCGTTAGATAAACACTTTTTCAGATTAGAGATATGAAATACATTGTGAACTCCATTCAACGAATCAGGCAGGTCTAATCGATACGCCACTGGACCTATTCATCCCAGAATCTTAAATGGCCCAACGTATCTCGGATTAAGCATGCCCCTTTTGTCGAATCGAATCACACCTTTCCACGGTGAGACTTTTAGCATAACTTTGTCACGGACCTGAAACTCCAAGAGTTTCCGTCGCTTGTCTGCATAGCTCTTTTGTCGGTCTCGTGCCGCAGCCATACGGTTTTGTATCTACACGATCTTCTCGGTAGTCTCGTGCACCAATTCGGGGCCAGTTAGCTGACTATCACCAACTTCCGCCCAGCAAACTGGTGATCAACACTTTTGCCCATAAACGCCTCAAATGGTGCTGCCTTAATGCTAGTGTGATAACTATTGTTGTAAGAAAACTCCACCAACGGTAGATGAACTTTCCAATTATTCCCAAAATCTATCACAGAAGCTCGCAACATGTCCTCTAGAGCTTGAATAGTGCACTCGCTCTATCCGTCGGTCTGAGGGTGGTATGCGGTACTCATGTCTAAGCGTGTACCCAATGATTTCTGCAATGATTGCAAGAAATGAGAGGTAAAATAGTTGTCGCAATCCAAAATGATCAAAATAGGTACACTGTGTCTAGATACTACTTCCTTCAAGTAAATCCGAGTTAGCTTATCCATTTTGTCTGTTTCTTTGATTGCTAGGAAGGGAGCAGACTTAGTCAGTCTATCCACAATTATCCATATCGTGTCAAAACCACCAAGAGTCCTGGGTAATTTGGTAATAAAGTCCATGGATATCTGTTCCCACTTCCATAAAAGATTTTTAGGTTGTTGCAGTAATCCAAATGGCTTCTGATACTCAACTTTCACCTTAGAGCAGGTTAAACACTTGCTCACATAGGTAGCTACGTCCGCCTTCATATTAGGCAACCAATAGTGCACCTTCAGGTCATGATACATCTTGTTAGAACCAGGATGTATAGAGTACTTAGACTTGTGTGCCTCACTCATAACCAAGTCTCTTAGATTTCCATAAGAAGGTACCCAAAGTCTATCCATGAAGTAACGGATTCCATCATCTTTCTCCTTAAATTGTTTGTCCATCCCACGTAATGATTCGGATTCAACATTTTCCACTTTCAAAGCTTCCGTCTGAGCTTCCTTGATTTGTCCAGGTAAGTGAGTGCTAATACTATGCTATAAAGCTCGCACTCATCTGGGCTTAGCAGTTTCTTTCCAACTTAAGGCATCAGCAACCACATTTGCCTTTCCCGGGTGGTACTTAATAGCACAATCATAATCATTTAATAATTCTACCCAACGTTGCTGCCTCATATTCAGCACTTTTTGCTCAAAGATATGCTGAAGACTCTTGTGATTGGTATAAATAGTGCATTTGGTACCGTACAAGTAATGCCTCCAGATCTTCAACGCAAAAACCACTACACCCAGTTCTAAGTCATGGGTGGTGTAGTTCTTCTCGTGCACCTTCAGTTGTCTTGAGGCATAGGCTATTACCTTGTCACTTTGCATAAAGACACAACCGAGCCCTTGGATTGAAGCATCATAGTAAACCACAAAGTCATCACTTCCTTCTAGTAATGCTAATATTGGTGTGCTACAAAGCTCCTGTTTCAACAACTGGAAGGCTGTTTCTTGACTCACTCTCTCCTTTTAAACGTGGTACCTTTATGAGTCAAAGCAGTGAGAGGTTGAGCGATTTTTGAAAATCCCTCAATGAAGCCTCGAGAGTATCCTGTCAGTCTAAGAAATTGTCGTATCTCACAAGGCGTTTTGGGAACTGACCAATTCTTTATCACCTCAACTATTGTAGGATCTACATAGATTCCCTTTTCAGTAACAATATGACCTAGAAATTGCACCTCTCGAGTCCAGAAGTTACACATAGAGAATTTATCCTACAAATGTTCCCTTTTCAATAGTTCCAAGATTAAGCGTAAATGATCCTCATGGTCTTCTTTGGTCTTAGAATAGATCAATATATCATCGATAAACACGATAACAAACTGGTTAAGATAGGGTTTGCACACTCGGTTCATGAGGTCCATGAATACTGCTGGTGCATTAGTCAACCCAAATGGCATGACCAAGAATTCATAATGACCATAACGAGTTCTGAATGATGTCTTCAAGATGTCTTCCTCTTGAACTCTTAATTGATGGTAACCATACCTCAAATCAATCTTGGAATAATAACTGGATCCCTAAAATTTATCGAACATGTCATTAATATGAGGTAAAGGGTACCGATTCTTGATCGTGACCTTGTTTAACTCTCTGTAATCAATACACATTCAAAATGTTCATCCTTTTTCTTAACAAAAAGAACAGGGGCTTCCCAAGGTGATGAGCTTGGTCAGATAAATCCTTTATCCAATAGCTCCTGAAGCTGTGCCGATAATTCTTGCAGCTCATTCGTTGCCAACCGATAAGGTGCTCTTGCAATTAGAGCTGCTCTGGGAGTCAACTCGATCTGGAATTCCACTTGACGATGAGGTGGTAACCCAGGCAAGTCCTTGGGAAACACCTCTGGAAAATCAGAGGTTATCAGAATGTCCTCTATTTTCTTCCCATCCTACTGTTTATCCGTCACCAAGGCCAATATGGCCAACGATGTTTTCTTAACAGTTTCTGTGCTTTCATATATGATATGATGCTTATCACTACACCACTCCTCTTGCCTTTGACCGAAAGAATTTTTCCACCAATTGGAATACGTAAAATCTTCTCGCGACATATGACTTCCGCCTGCTTCTCAAAAAGCCAATCCATGCCCACGACTACATCAAAACTCCCAAGTGTAACCGGCATAAGATCGATGTCAAAAGTGTGTCTGGCCAGTTCTATCTTACAACCCTTAAGGATGTGTGTGACGTGAATTTTCTTACCGTTAGCTAATTTCAAGGTATACTAGGATTCCAAAGTAGAAGGCGTATTATTTAAAAGACTTGTAAAGTTAGTGGAAATAAAGCTTCTATCGGCTCCAGTATCAAATAGTACAGTAGCATATCGACCATTAACATGAAATTTACCAGTAACAATAGTAGGATCGTTTAGGGCCTCACCAAAGCCAATGACAAAAGCGCTTCATTTGGCTCCACTATTGTTTCCACCATTGTTATCTCCGTTGCTTGTGTTATTGTGGTTATTTCTGCCATTTTCATTACCATTGCCATTCTTCTTTAATTAAGGGCAGTTCCTCTTGTAATGCCCTTCCTTTCCACACTCAAAGCAGCCTTTTGGTGTTTACTGCTTTTGTTGTGGCTTCCTCATCAATTCGCCATGATAGTCTTTCGCTGCATGCCCTAGCTTCCCACAACGCTGACACTTAAAGTTGTCACACCAGCCGGTGTGATGATAGTTGCATCGGTTTCACTTTGGGTGCTTCCCCATATATCCACCTCGTCCTTAAGCTGCTGAGGAGGTCTGATTGTAGTTCTGAATGTTGTCGAACTTCCTCGATTGCTGTTGATGTTGTCATTGTTGCTGGTTGCTGTAAGACGAGCCCTTATTGCCAGTGTTTTCCCACTTGCACTTGTTATCGGGTACACTAGCCACCGCGCCCTGTTTGCGTAGCTTTTCGTGTTTCACCGCCTGGTTGATCAGCCTGTGGGCTAACCGAATAGCCTGTTGTATGGTGGCAGGGTTAGAGGCTGTCACCATACTCTAAATTTCAGAAACCAAACCACGTAAGTACAGCTCAATCCTCTTGTGCATCTCATTCACCATCCCCGGGCACAAGGTTGCCAACTCACGAGACCTTGTGGTATAGGCCGCAATCTAAGAACCCTACATCTTCAGCTGCCAGAATTCAACTTACAACTTTTGCACCTCATCACTAGGGCAATATTCTTCGGTCATCATTGTCTTGAACTCTCTTAGGGTAGATCATTGTCCATAGCCTGACCCAGCATCTGGATCTGCGCATTCCACCATGAAAGTGCCGCGCCCTCAAGTGTTCCCGTAGCATATTTCACCTGGTCGACTGGCGGGCTGTTGCATTTAGCAAAGACTGATTCAGTCTTCTCAAACCACCGCACCAACCCTACTGCTCCTTCAGCTCGATTGTAAGTATGGAGCTTACAATCCATAAAGGCTTTGTAAGTACAGGGTGGGGGTCCTGTGACAACAAACCAAACATTTAGTTCCATGACCTGAACAAACTAGAGAATTTGTCAAGCCACTCATATCTTTTACCTGTTGGCTGTGCGGCTTGTACAGCAGCCACTACCGCCTGCACTTGCTTATTAATCAGGACAGCCAGTTCAGCGGGAGTCATATTCACTGCACCCGCGCCACGCCTGCGCCCTACGGCACGTCCGCGTCCTACGCCACATCCTCTGCCACATCCTCTGCCTTTACCTTCCATTTTCACTTTACATTCACAAACACAATAATGTGCAACATCTAACATATTTATCTCATTAAAACATATTAAATAGTAAGAAAATAATGAAGTTCATCAACCATAACATTTATAACCAAAGTAATAACCAAAGATAAATAGATTTTAAGTAATTCACAAAATATTTAATCGATGTCAAAATTTTTAGTTTTTCAGTTGGGTGGGATACAACCCTTCCCATATAGGTTTAAAAAAAAAACGCTACGTAGTCCAAGTCAGATGAATGTGAAGATCAATCTAATACATTAGATCCTTCACTATCTTCTTCTATCTCTATAGGTTCTTCTTCTTCTGGAGCTTCCTCAGGCTCTTCCTCGGGTTCCTTTTCAGGTTCTTCCTCGAGTTCTGCGGCAATATGCATCGCGGCGAACTGGGCTTCCAGGTCACCGAGTCTTACCCCATAGTCGTGGATAGTGTCATCCCTAGCATCCGAGCGGCGGATCGCCTGAGCCATACTATCAGTTAAGGAGCACTGATAGTCATAGCACTTCGATTGCAGCTCCGTCACTTCTGCCACCATTATCTTAGTCTTACATGGCTTACGTTGTAGAACGCCAACCACCTCATTCAGCTTATTAGTATGTCGTTTCTTTGTGTCTAGAGCAGCAACTAAAACTCCGATCACCTGCTCGCTAGAATATGGTATCGAGGGAAGGGTAGGTGCAGGTATCTCAGAAGTAAACCTAGTCCTCGGACTAGTAGGCGGGAGTTTACGAACACACTCCCTATAAAGCATATGGTTTACATAGGTAGGAGAGTAACTCCAATCCTACAGAGCAATTCATTCAGGTAGTGCAAATGGTTGATCCTAGTCTATCTCCTCGGGAGGATAAGGAAGTCGGGGCCACTCAGGTTCTCTATCGGGTATAGGAGGAGGAGGAGGAGAATCAGATCGTACAAGCCTCTTACCTAAAGCCTGTGAAGAATATGCCATGCTGCAGTGTACCTGATGTGCATGCCAATGAGTATATAGTAAGGGATAACTAAAGAGTAACTAACAAACTGTGCGGTTATAGACTAGCGTGTATGCAACCTAGTTCCCTATAACCAATGGCTCTGGTACCAACCTGTCACACCCTCAAATTCCACGTGCGGGGTTCTACCACGAGGCTTGTGAACAAACCAGAATCTAAGTCATTAGTTACTCAGAACGACACTATATGAGACATTTAAAACAAACAAGAGTTTATCACTTCAAAACTATGTGGAAGCATTTAATAAATAAGTCAAACACAAAGTAATGAAATGTAAAATACGCAAACGCATGCCAAAACATTATTTAAAACAAAATGTATATTAAAATCCCTAATGCAAAATAATGTTTGTTCCAATGCATGCTGACACGTGAGTGCTCCTAGGCACTGCTACTAACCTCAACCTGCGAATAGCATACTAAAAGAATCAACACAAAGGTTGTTGAGTTCAATAGTGTACGTTTAATATAAGAAGTAACAGTTGTAAAACATAAGAAGTGCATTGAAATAGATGGCTAGTCTATGTTCTTAAGTAATAACTAATAACGATTTCACGATCAAAGTTGATTCCGTTTCGTTTGTTTGCCTCTCGTCACGACGTACCAGGTCGTGACGATGTTTGTGTTAGGACAATATTGCACCTGTTTGACCTCGAGTTGCATGGGTGGGGTTTGTCAGACCCAGTAGTACTACCCAAAATTTCCTGCTAATTACAATTATTATCGATCCAAAAGTGTGAGGGCTTTCAAGGTATAACACACTATGTTACACTATACATAACTTACAATAATAAAGCGTTAGTAAAGAGTACGCTATCTCCCCCCATAAGAGAGTGTTTAAAAGTAGGGCATGAAATCACCTTGTGCGCCAATAAACAGAATAGTGCAAAGCTACGGTGAATGGAAAGACAACCCATCAAAGGTTACCTAAAACAAGAGAGTACATAAGTACATGTAACCAGAAATTTTAACAACCCTAAATGTTCAATAAACACATTGACCAAGGGTTTTGGAAAACAAAGACTCATTTGACCTAGTTGACCTGTTTGACCCGTTGGTGACATGTTAATAGAAATCTTGTTTGATCAAGTATAACAATCCAAGATTATTATACATGTTATTCATGTATGCCACTTCATCAATCTTAGATTCTATCAAGATCATCATACCAACCTAGATTATCATACAACACATATGAATCTAAATCAACCACCATGCTCAACACAAATATAATTACATCGCAACTAACAATTCATACATTGAGTTTAATCCTACTAAGTAGGGGCCTTAGATTCGCACGTGTGTATAACAATCACTATCACATTATTCAACAAGATTCATACCAACTAACATATACAACAACGATTTATTATAATTCCAAACATGATTTTATTATCTCTTAGCATAACCTAACATCTTGCAATATCCATAAGAACCTAAATTTCCCAAGTAATGCATCAAGCGTCCATACAACTCAATTAACACATTATACCACATTAGCCATCATCAACAAGCATTCTAACATGATCCTAACATCATGAACATGTCTAATTCACAATATCCATTGATCTTTATGAATAAAGTTTCCCTTTCGGGAAAGTAACACCCAAAATCAATCTAACATTCAATTCTTTCTTGAATTCATCAACTTTATACCTAATCAAGTTCATAACAATCATCTAATCATGAAAAACATCATCTATTCATCATAATTCCCAAATCTCATACCTAAAAGTTTCTACTTATAGCAAGGTATGAACAACACATCAAATCCATGAATTTCTTGCTTAATCCCCGTAAACTAACATAAATGCAATACAACTAACATCATACAATCATCAAACAACATCAGTTTTGAGTTTAA
This sequence comes from Flaveria sonorensis, assembly GCA_025506505.1. Classification (NCBI taxonomy): domain Eukaryota; kingdom Viridiplantae; phylum Streptophyta; class Magnoliopsida; order Asterales; family Asteraceae; genus Flaveria; species Flaveria sonorensis. The sequence continues at coordinate 11,129,929 of CM046427.1, read as the reverse complement.
TCATCTTAATTGAACTAGGGTTGTTCTTGAATCAAAAACCATGAAAAATCAATCAAAATTTAACCTTTAATCGCGTAGAAATCAAGAATTGGACTTGCTAACACCTTGCAATACCCAATTGATGCCAAAATGGATTTAGTTGTGTGGTTTCTTGATCAAATTCGCAAAGGGAGAGGGTATGGGGAAGGGTTACGGCCGCACGGAGGGGGAGGGGCTAGGGTTGGGTTTTGTTCAACTTAACTTAATTAAAAATTACCATTTCAACCCTCTTTAATCACCTTTTATAAAAATTAATATTTTTAGCACTTTTTTAACAGTTTTAACTACCAAATACAAGCATTATTGAAGGATCGGTGTTGGTCTCTCAACATAAGTTTTGTATCTCATAAACTCACTAAGTCTCACTCGGTTGACAAAGAGAAATCTCTAACTAAGTTGACAATAATATAATAAGTTAATGAACACAAGAATGGTTTTTAAGATACTTGTATATATTATTTCTCAACTCAGTATTATAAGACTCTTACAAGCATGGTTACAAAAGTTACAATGAGAAACTATATATACTACTATCTACAGCCGGTTATACTTGAAAAACTAGCTGGAATTTACCGCTAAGCAAATACTACATTGCTAGAAGTAAAATATCTAAGATAAAATAATATCCTAGATTAGGTAGTCATGATACGTCCATGACTTACCTTTTGTCTCCAACTAAGTATGGTAACTGTACTAACTGAAAAAGGTAAACAGTGGATTAAAGTATGGTCAACTAAATGGGAGTGGGAAAACGCCATGCAGTGTGTTAGAGTTGTCAGCGGATGTCAGACAGCCCATACTTATGTCCACTGGTTCATAGTTGATTCTTCCAAAGGCAAAATGGCTTCGGAAGAATAAGTTCTTCCGAGGCCATTTATACTTCGGAAGAATCAACTTCTTCCAAGTCTTCTGCAAGTCTTTGTGACTTTATTTTTCGGAAGACTTTGTCTTGGATCTTCTAAGTGTGAATTCTTTGGTAGGAAAATTACTTGGTCTTCATATACTTCGGAAGACTTGGTTCTACCTTTAGAAGTTCTTCATATACTTCGGAAGTAAAACTACTTAGTCTCGGAAGACTTAGTTTGTCCTTCGGAAGTTCTTCATACTTAAGCTTCGGAAGATCTTCAACTTGTCTTCGGAAGAGCAGCTTTAGCTTCGGAAGACTTCTTCAATTGTACTTCAAAAATATTCTAAGTGTTGTTTTGGTTGCACCAGCCTCATATGATCTAACAAACTCCCCCTAGGCTGATGCTACCAAAAATTCACTTCTTTCTACTCCTTAAGGTCTTCAACAACAGGGAAAGAAGATGTTTATCTATTTCCTTGTTCTTCCCTGATGTGGTGGTGCGGAGCTGGTACAAGTCATTCGTAGATAATAGATCAAGTCTGTTGTTTTGAATGACATGCACCCTTTGTTGCGTCCCTCTGAAGAGAGTTAGTTGATGGGAATTTTAGTCATACTCCCATCTAACTATAGGATCAGAAATTGAGCCTTCAACCATATGAAGGAATGGTTTTCCTTTCATAGTTATGCCTTCTTACTCATCCTTTGCTCTCCTTTTCAACTCTTCTCTAGTCTTGGCCTTCTTTGTGAGCTCAGCCAGATGAAGACTGCTCAGATGATTTCTGATATGAGCAGCAACCTAAGAGTTGGAGGGATTGGAGAATGGTTTCTCTGCTAACTCAACAAGGTCAAACCTACTGGATTTTAGCATAGATGAGCTATCAACCCTGTTTACCTCACCATTCTCTATTTCCACAACAAAGCTATGGGAAGGTTCATCGAACCTCCACTGGACTATTTGTTTTCTAGGATTGAGGGGTTTGGATGAAATCTTGTCCTCCTTCCTAGTGTCCAGTAAAGTCACCAGCCTTCTTTTTAACTTCTTCTTTTCTTCCATAAGAATATCTAAGTTGGTTGCAAGAAGTTGGAGAGCTTGGTCCAGTGCTCCCCTAGGTAGATCAAGGAATGCATCTCTTATGAGGGAACTGGAAGAGCCATCAGTGTATTACAGGTTAATTGACTCTTCATCACAAGAGATTTCACTCAATGTTATGCAGTTAATGAGCTTCCTCTTGATCTCCTTGAATTCTTCTAACGTCAGGGGCTTAGAAGGTTCAGAAGAAGGTTTGTGTAAAGATTGTGTTTTGGGTTGTGTTTTGGGTTTTACGATAGGTGGTGGTGGTTGTTGGGAAGCAGTGGGTGAGGGTGTAGGTAAGGCTAATGGTGTGGGTTCACGGGTTTAAGGCTTAGTGGTTGGTTTGGTTTTGATAGGGAAGGGAGGAGGTGTGGGTGTAGGATGTGCTGGTTTGGGTGTTTGTGTTGGTTTGGGTGCTTTCTTCTGAACACTTGATATTTGACTTACCTCCTGCCTTCTTTCTAAGAGAATGTCAGCCTTGATGTCACTGACATGTCGTTGTAGGGTCTTATCAGACATCGGACCCACTTGCCTGCCGGTGAAGACGTGGGCTTTGAGATAGGCTTTCATCCATTCCTTATCTCCCACCTTCTTGGTTGTGGTAAGTTGTGCCTCTTCCTCCTTCTTCTTTCTCTCCCTCAGCTTTTCCCTGGCAGCACTCTTCCTTTCTTTGTTAAATTGATCTTGCTCTTTGTGGAAAAGAAACAAGATCATGTCATAATCATGAGGTGCCTGCTCCTCTTGAGAATAGCCTCTTGAGTAGAGAAAGGCTATTCTCTTCTTCCTTTCCCTTTCCGTAGCCTCCTCCTTCCTCTTCCTCTTAACATCATCTTCGGCCAACCTTGCTGCTTCCTCCTTTTCTTTTTGTAGCAAGTTTGGCTTCTCTAGCTTTACAAGCTTATCAAGTGGGAGTAGAAAGATGTCTTTATTGACTACTCCCAGGCTGATGAGCTTGTCAATAACCTCCACACTACTCTTGTTGTTGATACTTTCTTGAGCGGGTGTTGCTGCTTTGCTGCTTGCAGCCAATAGCTTCCCAGTATCAATTCTTTTCTTCTTCTTAAGCTTTTCCAACCTTTCCTCCTCTAGAAGCTCCTTAGCAGTGAGCTTCCTCTTCCCCTTAGGATCAGAGGAAGATTCAGCTTTTGGAGACTCGGGTTTAGAAGATTCAGGTTGGAGAGAGTGGGGTTGGACTTGTGGTGTTTGGGAGAGAGGGGTTGTAAGGAAGTCCTCACTATTTACCTCAAAGGCTAGGTCAAGAATAGCCTCTGTGATGAACAATTCATTAGACGAGGAAGACAGTTCAATTATTCCTTCCGCAGCTTGTATTTCTGTTTCAGAACTAATTAGAACTGGACAACCTGTCCCTTCCGAATTGGTTGCTAGGCCATGAGTCTGTGTATCCCCTTTGAAGTTAATCTCGGGTTCAACAGAGACCTTAGGTTGACCAACTTCCTTTTTAGAGGTAGGTGGTGCACTCAGTCTATGAAGCTCCTCAACTCTAAAGTAGGCAACGGCTACATCAGGGGAAGGTTGTTCAATGGATGAGCTTATAAAAAATGTGGTTATAAACCTGTTGAGATCTATAAGCATTTTTGGATCCACTTGAATAGTGATGGGAGCTAGTTGATGGAAGGTAGTTGCCTGGTGTTGCTATGTGGGGTACAAAGAAGTTATGGCATCAAAGGAAGTTGTTGTGATGGCAAGGCAGGCTTCCTCATGTCTTTTTTTCTATACATTCTCCTCCTTTTTGGAAGCATCATCTTGAGAAGTAGATGAGCTAGAGGAAGAACTTAAAGAAACCTGAGTATGTACATGCCTAACAGACTTCTCAATCTGTGTCTTAGCTAGTTATGCCTTGAGATCTTCAATATCAAGTTGCTGAGTGGCAGACCTGTCCTCTAAAGTCTTAACCCTTGATTCAAGGTTTGAGACTTTACGAATCACGTCTCTGATAATGAGTTTCAGGCTACCCTCATCTTTTTTCTAAGAATCATTAGGAGATGAGATAACATACCTGGTATGTTCATCATCACCACTAGTAGTGGTTTCTCGGCGCCCTAGATACCCTTGCTTGCTGATGTCTCTTTCAAAGTCATCAAGAGGCAAGGTTGCCATAGACTCAGTCCCACTTATGTTACCGTTATCCTGAGAGGTTATTGAAACCCTCTTAGTAGTGGCAGCTGAGCCTACTTGAGTCACCTCCACACCAGTTTGACTCACCTCAGTTAGGTATAGCTGATGTGGGCTAGACATTAGAGGTTCCCTGGGGCTTAATTGATCTAGAGGGTGGTATGGTAGATCAACGTCACGGCCTAGATGGAATATAATATCCTCACCAGGTAGGGTTGATAGGTCAATAAGGGATAGGGAGGTTAAATCTAACGACCCGAGACCTTGGTGAGCACCTACTGGATCTTCTGCGAGAGCAGATGACCCAATGATGTTGGTGTCCCTTTTTGGCTGCTTAGGGGAGTGTTGGGACTCACCTAGAGGGCTAAAGGCTTAGGTTGTGTGCTTGTCAGCTTGAGACTGAGGAAACTCAATGCTAACATTGAGGTCAATGGTGGAGGATGGTTGGACCTCTGGCTGAGTGGGAGCCCTGAGTTCCACTCGAGCCTTTTTGGATAGAACAGAGGGGACCTGACCAATCAGAGTAGATTGATTAGGGGTTCATTTGCGGCGTCTAGTGTATGTAATCTTGACTGGGTGGGAAGAAGTGATTGGCATTTGAGTGGTGGTGTCTGGTGTGGGTTCATTACCTACTGGGCTTGCAGGAATGTCACTAGGAGCCATTGGCTTGCGCATACCTGGAAGAAGACCGGTTAATCTTCCATAGAAGTTGGTGGACACCTTCTTCAAGGTCCTTAAAATGCTAGGCCGCATGTGATGGACCAGCAGAACATCTGCATGTTGTATTCTGTCCTGGTCCAGCTCACAGTTGATTATGTGTTGAATGAACCGGGGATACATGTAGAATGGATCCCAGGTGAGATTGCCTCTTAAGTTGTTTAGCACGAATCTTGAGTAGTTGAAGCGCAAGCCATTTACCAACCCATGGACGAGGCAGCCCAAATCATATGGGATTTGATCCCATCCCCCAGATTTATTGGATAGGCAGTGCAGGAGAATGTGCAACAAGAACTTCTAATTGTAGGAGAAGTTAAACTTGTAGACTGTAGACTTGTGCACATTGCTTCCATATCCCATCTGAGTGTAAGTGTCTTCCAACTCAGATTTAGGGAACTTAGTAGGGGCGCCCTCATCATGAAGCTCCAGATGCTCCCAGATGGTTGATTCAGCAATGGTGATCTCTCGTCCGCAGATCCTCGAACAGATGACCCTTTCACCATTTAGTGTTTCATCTTGACCATTGGCCCAGAATTCAGCCATATGGTTAGAGTAGATGGTCGGGTTAATGGTGGGGGCTGTGAAGTATGCCGAGGGATAGAAATTTGATGATAGGGGCAAAGTCGGCATCCTTTGAAGAATCAAGGATGGAGACCTGATTATGTTGGAGATTTAGGGCAATTGTTAAGAGGTAAGTTAGGATTGAAGAAATTTGAGAGTGAGTGAAGAAGATGGTGGTCATTTGGGGCTTTTGCTGTGGTAAAGAAAGTAAAGAGAGAGAGTCGGAAATTTTAAATGGGGGTTAAAAGGCAAACCGATAAGATGTAAGGACAGTTTAGGTTTCGATTTGACAGAGGCGCTAAGATAAAACATTTAAAATATTCCAGCAACCATCAATAAAATCGTACTTTTTATAGAGTGGGGCCCAAAGATTTCCGTTACACAGTAAAGATGTTCTTTCGAAGGTAAACTTGCTTTCGAGAGAAAACACTTGTGTTTCTCAATATTGTCTTCCGAAATCATTTTTACTTCCAAAAGCAAACCATGTCTCAATGACAAGTTTGCTTCCAAGAGTACAATCTTCTTCCGAGAATAGAAGTTAGTAAGCTTCGGAAGTAAATTTTATAATTGTTCTTTGGAGGCTAAAAACTCTTCGGAAGATAATATTTAGGCAGAGCAATTTGCCTTCAGAAGAAGAATAAATATTTCTTCCGAAGGTAAATTTCTCTTCGGAGGTATTTACACTTAGATGTTTGAAGAACGCCTTTTTGTAACAGGTCTTAGATTGTAGTTAGACAACTTAGACATGACATATTTTAAAAAGGTTTTTTAAAAGAGAAGAATTAGTCAATGTTAATCATCCCAATAGCTGTAATTAAATATTTAAATCTTTGTTCATCAAAGGCTTTAGTGAACAAGTCAGCATATTGTTCATTTGAATTCACTTTGACTAGCTTTATTATATTTTTCTCATGAATATCTCTAATGAAATGATACCTGATGATGATATGCTTTGTCTTAGAGTGCTTGACTGGATTTTCTGTGATAGTGTTGGTCCTATTGATTGATTCATCAGTGCACTTGATGTATGACAATGATTTCCCACTGATTTAACACAATAAACTCAATAACACAATGAACTATTTTGAATCTAAACAATAATAACCAAGTAAGAGGCTCAATGATGATGAAAATAAGCTTCCAGCCACACACACACAATTGCTACAATGATATTTCATATTAGTGTTTTGCAATCGGTCACCTACAAAGATAGAAAACTTACAATATATAAGTAACCTAGAATCGCTACTAGATTCACCCAGCAGCGAACTACAGATTCGCCGGGTGATCAGAAGCAGCTGGCTCCGGGTGAAAGTATAGTTTCGCCCGTATTTCGCTGGAACACAAAAATCAACAAATTACAAGATAAAACTAACATTTAGCCTATAACATAACAAAGTAAACCTATCAACTATAGTGAGTCCAACCTATACTAGATCATCAATTCTCCCCCTAGGTTAGACCTCACTCATGGTCTTCTTTCCCATCTCTAGCTTCCACTTCAGCTTTATCAAATGTTTCTTTATCTGCTCCTGCTGTACTTTCCTCTTCTGCCCTTGCACTTGGCCTTTCAAATTGTCTTGTAAGATCCTGCACGTCCAACCTTAACTCATCAGCCTTTGATACCTTCTCAGTGAGCTCCCTGACCTTTGTGACTTGACTGTGTTGATAACATAGACTATTCTTATCAGACCCAACAAAACTCCCCCTTAGTCTATTATTATCAAGGTCTTTCATCGAGATCAGCACCGATAAGACAGCTATATAATGATCTTCAATCTCCCCCTAGATTGATGATCTGGTACCGACAATCTTTCATCTTATAGGCTCCCCTTTTTTGAATACTCCCTCCTTTTGTGTGCATCATAAGAATGATCAGGAACAACATCTCCAACTCTTTATTCTCGAGTGCTTTAGAAGATTCAGGAGAAGGAATCCTAGCTCGGTATCCTCTGCAAACTTGAGGAACAAGTTCTCTGGTATGGTACTTTGCTCAGTTGATGATCGGCCATCAATTGCAGCAAGAATCTGTAACAAAATTACAAACACATTCTAACAAGCATGGAGGATGGGACCATGTTAGTCCTATTGATCGATTCATCAGTGCACTTGATGTATGACAATGATTTCCCACTAATTTAACACAATAAACTCAATAACACAATGAACTATTTTGAATCTAAACAATAATAACCAAGTAAGAGGCTCAATGATGATAAAAATAAGCTTCCAGCCACACACACACAATTGCAACAATGATATTTCGTATTAGTGTTTTGCAATTGGTCACCTACAAAGATAGAAAAATTACAATATATAAGTAACCTAGATTCGCTGGCAGTTTCGCTGACTAGCGAAACTGCATGTCTAACTACTAGATTCACCTGGCAATGAACTACAGATTCGCCGGGTGATCAGAAGCAGCTGACTCCGGGCGAAACTATAGTTTCGCCCGTAGTTTCCCTGGAACACAAAAGTCAATAAATTACAAGATAAAACTAACATTTAGCCTATGACATAACAAAGTAAACCTATCAACTATAGTGAGTCCAACCTATACTAGATCATCAATTCTCCCCCTAGGTTGGACCTCGCTCATGGTCTTCTTGCCCATCTCTCACTTCCTCTTTAGCTTTATCAGATGTTTCTTAATCCGCTCCTGCTGTACTTTCCTCTTCTACCCTTGCACTTGCCCTTTTAAATTGTCTTGTAAGATCCTGCACGTCCAACCTTAACTCATCAGCCTTTGATACCTTCTCAGTAAGCTCCCTGACCTTTGTTGACTTTGACTGTGTTGATAATATGGACTATCCTTATCAGACCCAACAAAACTCCCCCTTAGTCTATTATTATCAATGTCTTTCATCAAGATCAGCACCAATAAGACAACTATATAATGATCCTTAATCTCCCCCTAGATTGATGATCTGGTACCGACAATCTTTCATCTTATAGGCTCCCCCTTTTTGAATACTCCCTCCTTTTGTGTGCATCATGAGAATGATCAAGAACAGCATCTCCAACTCTTTATTCTTGAGTGCTTCAGAAGATGTAGGAGAAGGAATCCTAGCTCGGTATCCTCTGCAAACTTGAGGAACAGGTTCTCTGGTATGGTACTTTGCTCAGTTGATGATCGACCATCAATTGCAGCAAGAATCGGTAACACAATTACAAACACATTCTACACAATTCTCGTTAGATCATTTCAATAATACAAATAAACCCGTGTTTATCTGAATGTGCAATTTCCCATCAAATGCATGTGAAAATGATAACATTTTAATAGCATAATATGGAAGACTTGAAATATGATTTGAAATGAATATTTTATTTTATTTTGTTTTATCATATATCACCAAGAACTAATTTGATCATGAGATCACATCCTCAATATATACGAAAGCACACAGATGTATTTGAACATCGATAGTGAGATCACACTGATACAAAGTCTGGTCACAATTTTAAATTTTTTGAAAGCCAAAAACAGTTCAAAAATGATTGTTGGTATATTTGTCCATTTAAACCCATGCCTTATCCTTTTAAGCAAGTGATCTGCAACTGATTTTATCATGTTTTAGATTTAATTAGAGAAGCTCAGGTGATTTGGTTCCCATAGACATCTGGCAAAGAACTTATCCCATCATCAGGGCTTATTGAGTAATGTGATTAACTCTTCTTGATTTTCTTTTAAGCTTTCAACAATGATCTTAATTTAAGAATCACTATGCCTTTATTTGGGGAACAGATGATGAGAGCTCCAGGTCTATACTTACGTATAACAGAGGAGATGATCATCTGAGCGTGTTGATGAGAGCTTCAGGTCTGTACTCACGTATAACAGAGAAGATCATCACTCCAGGTCAATGCTTCCGCATAGCAGAGGAGATAGGCACGAAATATATATCTGAAGAGCTAACAAAAAGCTACATTCAAGACTTGGGGATAGGGAGATTTTGAAAATAGTCAAAGCAGAGATTTTAAACTCTTAACCCATTATGGACAGGACATGTAACTTTGTGCAGGCCAAGATGTCATGGAAATGATCCTTATCACCGAGTTCTAAAGCTTTAGTTAGGCTATAGAAACAATGTTTACTTTGTTTTCGGGCTAAGCCTACCATGCATATCATATAATGAAACTGTCTTTTTCAGATTTTAGAATATTAAGTGATACAGACATCTACATCAATTACTATAATTTCTCACAAAATACAAGTCATGCAAATAAGCATACCAAGAAAACATACTATCATTTCTCAGTCATCCCAAATCAGGTTCTTAGTTCCCGTGAAATTTTTTTATTCTCCCCCGAAATTTCTTTTTAACTGCCATGAAACCAACAAAAAAAGAAATTCCCCCCCCCCTTTTTTTAAGTATATAATAAACGGAATTGAAAAAAGAATTTTACTAAAGAAAGTCTTCCAAATTATACTAGTTAAAACATGAGAAATGAAGTAACAAGAAAAATACAATGATTGTGAATGGTAGATAAGAATCCAAAATGTGGGTGAGATACCATAACCTGTTTGTTCCGCCTTAAATTTGAATTAGGAACAATCCCAGTCAGTAAACCGGATTACTGATAGGCCTCCTGAATTGTTTCTGCACTCTTAAACAGATAAGTTTGAGAGGGGGACCCAGGCCATCGTGGTCCTGGGAGTTCCTTTTTCATCAGTGTATGTAACCTGTTTAAGCACACACTCTTTTGAAAAATCATTTATTTCTTTATCCTTTTCTTTTTGTTTTACTTTCCAAATTTGTTTTTGTTCAATTACTTTTAATTTGAAAGAATTGAATTTGGAAATCATTTTATGTTTAAGACCCGAAGGAAAAGATTTTAATTTTGAAACATTGGTCTTTTTCATCTTTGAATCATGTGAAACCGGCTTCACATGAGAAAGTTTGGATAGATTGTTCTTCATCCCACCATTTAAAGATATGTGCTTTTTACCTTTTGAACCCGAGAAGCAACCTATGTTATCTTTACCTCCCGAAGCTTGCTTTTGAACCTGAGGGTTCTTCTTTAGCACATGACCTTCTTTTCCACATCTAAAGCAAGCCTTTAAAGGCTTTTGGTTCTTTGTAGTCCCGTGGTTAATAGTAGAGGGTGGAGCCTGCTTTGAGGTTGTTGCATCTTGTTGACAACCTTGAAGGTTCTTCTTTTGGATATTTTGAAATTGAACCTTTTGAGGATTTGTCAATATGGATTTCGAACTGGGCTATGATTTGATGTGTGATGTTCCGGGAGCTGAGATCTGAACATTCTTCTGAGAACCTTTTTGTATGACTGGTGATTTGGTAGACTTGGAGGCAGATTTGTGGCGGGCTTGATGGATTGCAGATGAAGATGGTGAGTGCTTTTGCTGAGCTTTGGAGGAACTGCTGATTTGCTTAGCAGTTGGAGATGAGATCCGTATAGGTCTTGATTCAACTGTTGGAAGCTTTTGACACTTGATAACTTTAGGTGACTTGATGATCTCTGGTTCATCATCAGAACTTGTCCAGTCCTGTATACACAAGTCAACATCCAATGGATCTTGATTGATGACTTTTTTTGTGTTGGTTTGTGTGTTGAGTTTTGATTGCTTGATGATTCCACAGCTGTTCCTTCTTTGAAAAACTTGACAGGAACAAACGAAGGGATGTTACCTATCTTGAATTTGTTAAAGAAGTTTCTGGAAACAACTGATACTGGTTTTGAAGCATCAGAGGTGGAATTATCATTTTGTAGATCAGATCCTTGCTTGATGAGCCCCAAACCTGCAAGAAAATCATATTCATCTCGAACCTCTTTGTGATTAACGCTGCTTAAACCTGCATGTAAGCTGTTAGTATTTGCAGCTTCAATTAAATCATTAGATGGATGAGGTTGAGGCATAGGAGAGTAACAATGAGTGCTAGGAGGAGGATAAACATATGAAGTTTCACCACATCCCACACCCGTTTTGATTCTAGCTCCCCTTTGCTTAGAAAATAGTTCTTCCTGTTTCATCCCTGATATCGTCCTTTATCAAGTTTAGTTTTAAGCTTGCTAGTCTCAAATTCTGCTAATTTGACTCGTTTGCTCAAAACCTTAATCTCGACATTTTTTTCTAAAAGATTTCTTTTTGAAAGATCATTTTCTTTTAAAGCTTCTCTTAGTTTAATAAAATATTTAGACTCATTAATTTTTAGTTCTTTGTTTATTCGTTTTAATTCTCTTTCAATTTCTAACAATAATCTGTTAGCTTTATAAACCCCGAATAAACGAATTTTGCAAGGAGGAGAACACATGTCTTGAACAACCTCATAAGGAAGTCCCATAACTATCTTTTTAGCAACTAGGGCTTTTTCACATTGACAGACAGGAGTGTCTTTTTGTACTCTTCCTCCTCAGCAGCTCTCTTCTTAGCTTCTTCAGCTTCACCTTCCTCTTGCTTTCCTTCATCCTGAGCTTTACACCGGCTTGCACAATCACCAACATCACCAAAACTCTCACCTTGAGTGTCACACCTGAGTTCTTCGAAAGAATTAAAATCCTCAACAAAATCCTCATCACTGTTTACCACATCAGCCATCAATCTATGGTTGACTTCTTCATTAGTTTCTTTGATCTCAATACTTGAAGATACACCACCATACATGAATTGATTGTACTCTTTTCTTTTCATATCCAAATCAAATGATTTCAACTTGTTGATAACTTCAATGAGTTTGTAGTCAGCAACATTTCTTTCGTGTTTTAACAACCTAACTTGTGGACTCCACTATGGAGGAAGAGAGTCCAAAAGTTTTGTGACTTGTTCATGATTTCCCAGCTGGTCCTCATATTTCTTAAGGTTGTTTGTCACCATCAGAAATTGATCAACAACATCAGATATCTTTTCATCTTTCATGGCTGCAAAAGAATCAAACCGACTTTGTGCCATTCTGGCGTTGTCAGATTCGAAATCGTCAGAAAACAACATTTTCATTAAAAATATTAAAATTCACTTTAACACCCAAAACTAAAAATAATTTCAAAAAAAATATGTGCATCAGAAATATTTTTCATCCTAAAAAGGAAATATGTGTAGTCAACAAAGAGAGTACTAGAATCGGTAGATCACCAAAACATTATTCTGATATCATCTACTCATCATAATTCAACCATCTTCCCTCACACGTTCAACATTTCTCCACACAAATTCCAAATTTTCAACCAATGCTCTAATAATCTATTCACTCATCGGTTACAATCCAATAATCTATTCACTCTAACTTAGTCCATCCTAATCTTTAATAAGTGATATTGTAGTCCCAATCTTTAGACTCCCTTATAGACTTGAAAGCATTATATATAGGTTTGCTTTGGCCCAATTTTAGGTCAAATTCCACTTTTTCTAACACCCCTAACAACAGTCAACTGATCCACATAATTCTTACACCAACCAAAACACACACATATGTCTTTATATGTGAAATGGGGAAAGAAACCCTAGGGTTTCGGCGACCGGCCGCCGCTCCAGCAAGTCTCCGGTAGAGAGTAGTGGTGAGTGAAGGGGATCCTTGGGTAGATCTCGAGCCCCAAAGGATGATGGTGGTGATGATTCAGTTGTACTTGTTGCCACAATGGTGGTACCGCTCGAGTCCAATAGCAATAGGGTGACCGGTGATGGTGCAGTGAGCCTCAGTGGTGGTGGTAGTTCCCTATGTGTTCCGAAATCGGTGATGATAGTGGTTGTGGGGCTCGCCGGGTCCAACATAAGCTAAAGTCGGTGACAACGATGTTGTTCTAGAGAAGGTGACGAGATGAAGGCGGTGGTGTCTCGCGGCTGCGTGGGGCGTAGAACAGTCGAACCTTGGCTTCTGATAGGGATGGTGGTTCCAGAATCGAAGCACCAATAGTCGTAATAAAGTGGAGATGGGAGGTGATGTTGTGGTAAATAGTGGTGGATCTATGATGGTGGCTGGTCAACGATGGTGGGTTCGTGATGGTGAAGGTCAATGGTAGTAGGTTTATTGTTGGGTAGCGCTGGTGGTAGGTTGCGACTGAATGGTGGTCAGTGTTGGGTTTTGGCTGGGTGGTGTTTGGTTTTTGGCTGGGTGAGGTTGCAACAGTAGTTGTTCTGCGGTGGTGGTGGTGTTATATCTGTGTTGGGTGTGGTCGCAGCAGTAGTTGTTCTGCGGTGGTGGTTCTGGATGTTGGTCTATGGTTGTGGTTCTGTGGTGGTGGTTCTTGGTTGTTGATAGTGGAAGTTGTTGGTTTGACTTAGGCAGCAGAGATCTGGTTAGGATGGGAACAATTTTAGTTTCGCTGGGTATAAGATAGATTCCCTGGAAATTTCGCCGGAAACTTCGCCGGAAAAACACAAGTTCGCCGGCAAGTTCGCCAGAAACTTCGCCGGAAAACACAAGTTCGCCGGAAACTACTCAGTTTTGCCAAGAGCTGATGAACTTTCGTTCAAATGATGTAATTTCACACCATGAAGATTTGAAGGTTCTTCAAGGGCTGTTAAGAACACCAAGAACACACATAGTGTGTGTGAGAGAGAAACACCCTTAAAGTTCAAATTTCTTTTCAATTTCTTGTAGAGATCGATTTGTAGATGTAAAATATGATATCAAATGTTGTAAATCTTCTTTAAAATGATGTAGATCTGATCAAAATCAGTGATATTGATGGACACAAAACTCAGATCTAGTTTCTCTCTCTAAAACCCCATTTTCTCTCTCAATAAAAACTTCAAAAATCAGCAACAAAATCTTCAAACCAGCAATAGGAATTGATTCAAGTTGGCTCTGATACCATATTGTTGGTCCTATTGATTGATTCATTAGTGCACTTGATGTATGACAATGATTTCCCACTGATTTAACATAATAAACTCAATAACACAATGAACTATTTTGAATCTAAACAATAATAACCAAGTAAGAGGCTCAATGATGATAAAAATAAGCTTCCAGCCACACACACACAATTGCAACAATGATATTTCGTATTAGTGTTTTGCAATTGGTCACCTACAAAGATAGAAAACTTACAATATATAAGTAACCTGACTCTCGCCCCATTTGTATGTCGTTCCCTTGTGAGTCAAGGCTGTGAGGGGTTGAGCAATCTTAGAAACTCCCTCGATGAACCACTGATAGTATCCTGCCAGTCCAAGAAACTGTCGTATCTCACTTGCCGTCTTAGGAATCGACCAATTCTTTATCGCTTCAATTTTAGCCGGATCTACATGTATTCCTTTCTCTTTAACAATATGACCCAAGAATTGCACTTCGCATATCCAGAAATCATACTTAGAAAACTTGGTGTACAGTTGTTCTTTTCTAAGTAATTCCAAGATTAACCGCAGGTGCTCTCCATGTTCTTCCTCAGTCTTGGAGTAGATTAATATGTCATCGATAAAGACAATAACAAACTGATCAAGAGAGGGTTTGCACACGCGATTCATGAGGTCCATGAATACCGCTGGTGCATTCGTCAACCCGAATGGCATGACTAAGAACTTGTAGTGACCGTAACGTGTACGAAAGGCAGTCTTCAAGATGTCCTCCTCTCGAACTCTCAGCTGATGATACCCAGACCTCAGATCAATCTTAGAATAATAGCTTGATCCTTGCAATTGATCAAACATATCATCTATACGAGGTAAGGGATATCTATATTCTTGATCATGACCTTGTTCAGTTCCCTATAGTCAATGCACATTCAAAATGTACCGTCCTTCTTCTTGACAAATAGAACTGGCGCTCCCCAAGGTGACGAACTGGGTCGGATGAACCCTTTATCCAACAGCTCTTGGAGTTGAGCAGATAATTCTTGCAGTTCGTTTGGAGCTAACCGGTAAGGTGCTCTTGTGATTGGGGCGGCTCCTGGAGTCAGATCAATCTGGAACTCTACTTGCCGATGAGGTGGTAGTCCAGGCAAGTCCTCCGGAAACACCTCGGAAAACTCACGAACCACGGGGATATCCTCTATCTTCTTTTCCTCTGTCTGTTTGTCTGTGACAAGTTCCAATATGGCTAGTCGACCTTTTCGTAACAATTTCTGTGCCTTCATGAACGAGATGATGCCCATCACTGCACCACTCCTATCACCTTAGAGCAGAAGAATTTCTTCACCGTTAGGAATCAGCATAACATTCTCATGACATATGACTTCCGCATGCTTGTCAGAAAGCCAATCCATGCCGACTACTACATCGAGGCTCCCAAGTGTGATAGGCATGAGATCTATGTCGAAGGTATGACCAGCAAGTTCTATCTTGCAGCCTCTAAGGATATGTGTCACGTGAATCTATTTACCGTCAGCTAACTCTACGGTGTACTTAGATTCTAATGTTGAAGGTATTTCACATAAAAGACTACTAAACTTAAGTGAAATAAAGCTTCTATCAGCTCTAGTATCAAATAATACGGTAGCAAAACGACCATTAATCGAGAATTTACCAGTTACTGTTGTAGGATCGTTTAGAGCCTCACCTGAGCCAATGACGAAGGCTCTCCCTTTGGCTCCATTATTATTTCCACCATTGTTGTTGCCATTACCATTGTTGTTGTTATTGTTGTTGCCATTATTGTTATTGCTAGTGTTGTTCCTGCCATTTCCATTTCACCTAAGCTGTGGACAATTACGTCTGTAATTTCCACACTCAAAACAACCTTTCGGAGTTTCTTGAGATTGTTGAGGTTTCTTCATCAGTTCACCCCGGCAGTCCTTCGCTGCATGCCCAACTTTACCACAGCGTTGGCATCGGATGTTGTCACACCTACTGGTGGTGATGGTAGTTGCATCGATTGCACTTGGGACTTTTCCTCACATAGCCTCTTTGTCCCTGTGATGCCGAGGATGACAGATTGAAATTTCAGTTGTTATCAAACCTCCTTTGTTGTTGGGGAGGTTGCTGCTGCTGTTGTACCTGTTGCTGTTGTTGTTGTGGCTGGTTGCTGGAGGATGAACCTTTGTTACTAATGTTCTCCCACTTTCGTTTGTTGTCGGGCACACTAGCAACCGCGCCCCATTTGGGTAACCGTCCTTGTTTGACTGCCTGGTCAGTCAGCCTGTGGGCTAACCGGATAGCCTGCTGTATGGTAGTGGGGTTGGAAGCAGTTACCATACTCTAAATCTTGGGCACCAGTCCACGTATGTAGTGCACGACTCTCTTGTGCATTTCATTGACCATTCCCAGGCATAGTGTGGCCAACTCATGAGTACGGGTTGTGTAGGCTTCAATCTCTGAGCCTTGCATCTTGAGTTACCAGAACTCAATCTCCAGCTTTTGCACTTCGTTTCGGGGGCAGTATTCCTCGTTCATAATCTCCTTAAATTCATCCCAGGGTAGTTCATTGGCCATGGCTTGACCCAGCATTTGCACCTGGGCATTCCACCAGGAAAGTGTTGCACCCTCAAGTGTTCCGGTCACGAACTTCACGTGATCAGCTGGAGGACAATTGCATTTTGCGAATACAGATTCAGTTTTCTCAAACCACCAAACTAGTCCCACAGCTCCTTCCGTTCGGCTGTAGGTGTGAGGTTTACAATCCATGAAGGACTTGTAAGTACAAGGTGGAGGTCCTGTTTCGACAAACCATACATTAGTCAGGTATCCCAGACAAGTAACTAGGATAATTGGTTAAACCTCTTTTATTATTTACCTGCTGCTGTCCATTTTGGGTAGTAGCCACTGCCGCCTGTACATGCTCGTTAATCAGAGTAGCCAACTCAGCAGGTGTCATGTTGATAGCACCAGTACCACGTCCACCGGCACCACGTCCACGTCCTCTACCGCGTCTATCCATATTTCACTTTAAATTCACAAATACAATAATGAGTAACATCTAACACATTAATCCCATTAAAGTATGGTAAATAGTAAGAAATAATGAATTTGTCAAAACCAAAACATTTATAACAAAAATAATAACCAAAGATAAATAAATTGTAAATGGTTCACAAAATATTCCATCAATGTCAAAATTTTAGTTTTTCAGTTGGGTGGGAAACAACCCTTCCCACATAGGTTTCAAAAGGAAAGAAACACTATATAGTCCAAGTCACATAAAAGTAGAATCAATCCAACATGTCAGATCTGTCACTGTCCTCATCCATCTCTGCTGGTTCTTCTTTGGGGGCTTCCTCCGGTTCCTCTTCCGGGCCTTCCTCGTCAGGGTCCACCAAAGGTGCAGGGACTTCAGCAATCTGAAGTGCTGCTAGCTATGCCTCTAGATCAGCAAACCTATCATCGAACACTTTGTTATGGTGATCCTGTGCGTCCATGTGCCCAGTAAGTGCTAAAACGTTGCCTTCCAGGGTATGATGTCCACCAATGGCCATCGAGAGTCGCTCCTGAAGCGTCTCTACCTAGTAGCGTAGCTGACGCATCTCAGATCGTAAGGTAGAGTTCTCATCAGTGAGTCCTCTAATCCGCTGTCGCTCCGTGTCTAGAATAGCTACCAAAGCTGCAAACGCCTGATCGAGAGGGATGTCCAAGGTAGGAAGAGTAGGCAATAGAGAGTCTGTCGATGACCTAGTCCTAGGTCGAGTAGGAGCTATAGGTGGTACACGCTCTCTATAAGGCATACGACGTATGTACGTGTGGTAGAAATCCCAGTTTAGCGGAGGATTGAGCACAGGTGGTATGAAAGGCTGATCCCAGTCTATCTCGCCAGGAGGATAAGGATGTCGGGGCCAGTTAAATCCCCTATCAGGTACGGGAGAAGTAGGAGGTGACTCAGATCACGCCGGTCTCTTACCAAAATCACAGGATGATGATGCCATGCTGTGAAGCACGTGTTGCGTATGCCAATGAGCATACAGTAAAGAATAAGTAATAAGTAACTAATAACTATGCGGTTATAGTCTAGTGTGTGTATGCAACCTAGTTCCCTATAACCAATGGCTCTGATACCAATCTGTCACACCCTTAAAATCCACGTGCGGGGTTTTACCGCGAGGCGGTGACATACCAGGATCTCAATCATTTGTTACTCAGAACGACTCTATATGAACAAACATTTTAAATCAGAGTTTAACTTTAAAATATGCGAAAGCGTTTAATAAACCAGAAAGACCAAAGTGAAGCAATATAATGCAAAATGCGCAAACACACGCGCCCAAAGTAATACAACCAATAAAAAATGTTTATTAACCAAATCAAAAAAAGTTTCAATCATGCTGACAACTACAATGATGTTGACCCATGCACGTGCTCCTAAGTAATGGTAACCTCAACCTGAGAATAGCATACTAAAAGAGTCAACACAATGGTTGGTCAGTTCAAGAGTTTGCGTTAATCATAAATCAGTAATAATTGCAAAATATAAGAAGTGCATTGAAATAGATAGCTAGTCTATATTCATAAGTGATAATCATAGTGATTTCACGATTGAAGCTGACTGTGTTTCGTTTGTTGCCTCCCATCCTGACTTACCAGGTCGTGACGATGTTTGTGTTAGGACAAAACTGCACCCGTTTGACCTCGAGTCGCACAGGTGGGGCCCGTCAAACCCAGTAGTACTACCCAAGAATTCCGGCTAATCATCATTATTAACAATCCGAAAGTGTGAGGACTTTCATGGTATTCAGCACTATATTATACTATACCAACTCATATAAATAGAGCGTTTATAAAACCAGTATGCTATCTCCCCCAAAAGAGAGTATGTAAAAGAGTGGGGCATGAACTCAGCTGGTGTGCACAATAAAGACTTAAGAACTTAACTTGAAAGAGAGAGTGGAAAGACAACCTTCAGATGTCACCTAGAACACGTAAGTACATAAGTACGTGTACACAGAATCATGATGAAACCCTAAGTGCTCTATAAACCAAAGAACTCAAGGTTTTGGAAAAACAAGACACATTGACCCAGTTGACCCGTTTGACCCGTTGGTGACATTATTGGTGAAATTCCATTCAATCAAATATAACAGTTCATCACCCATGATTATCATACAAGTTGTTCACATATGCCACTTCAATAACCACATGTACTACCTAGATCATCGTACAACTGGATTATCATACAAGTCATGCGAATCACAAGTAATCAGCATGTTTAACATAATTATACCATAGCTAATGCATCATACACAGAATCAAATCATGCACAACATACCATGTGAAGCCACTCGTGACTTCACACCCTAAACCCTGCCAATCCTACTAAGTAGGGGTGATGTAGCGCACGGAATGAAATCGAAGCCAAACACGTTGATTCTGCGAATGCCCGTGATGATCTCCACCCCAAACCCCCAAATTCGACCCCAAGAGTCACGAATTCGAAAAGACAAGATTTCAATTATCCAATAGTTCAACCGTCCTTTCAGATTACATCCAGTAAGCTTAAATAGCAAAAAAAAAAGTTCGAACGGGCCTAAAACAAACAACCACGGCC
The DNA here is from genome assembly GCA_025506505.1 of Flaveria sonorensis. Taxonomy (NCBI): domain Eukaryota; kingdom Viridiplantae; phylum Streptophyta; class Magnoliopsida; order Asterales; family Asteraceae; genus Flaveria; species Flaveria sonorensis. The sequence continues at coordinate 11,110,194 of CM046427.1, read as the reverse complement.
CAAACAAAAGCCCAAAACAAAACCGAAAACTAGAGAAAACATAAAAGTGGCCTGAAAACCCATTTAGAGGCCTTATTTTGGAAAAATAACGGGCTAACCCGCCTACGGCAGGTTACCATGACGTAGTCTTCGTTTCCACGGTCGTCTCGACTGGTAGAACGTCAGAAACGGAGACTCATAGCCCAAGTTATGCCTGTTTTCGTGCAGCACGGTCTTGAGCCTCTAAAAACAATAAAGCCCGGTCCTCAACACTTGGGCCCGCATCAAGGGGCCTCAGATTCGTACGCGTGTATGACGATCATCACATTATACCACAGAGTCCACATCAACCAAAATGTGCAACCCTGATCTATTACAACCTAAACAATAGTTCTATCATAACCTACATGATCCATCATCGTGTATAACCACCAAGAGATCAAATCCCCAAATTACTAAACAAGTATTCATATAACCCAAACAATACATTCCACCACATTAGAAATCATCCATGAACATGTTAACATGATCTTAATGTCACAAACATGCTCAAATCATCATATCCAACATTTTATACAATTAAAGTTTCCCTTTTGGGAAAGTGCATCCCAAAATCTATCTAACACCCAATACATTCATGATTTCACTAAAAATATACCAGTTCAAACTCATGCTTTCATCTAGACATGTTCTACACATCAAATCATCATGATTCATCAATCTTCAAAACCAAAAGTTTCTACTTTTGGTAACATATGAACTACAACATCCATTCTTAGGTTTCTAGCATCAACATCATCATTCTAACATCCCCATAACATGATAAACACTTTAACAACATCAATTCATCATCAACTCATCACATTCATGCAAATAAAGTTACTACTATTAGTAACCTATGAACAACGCATCAAAATCGAAGCTTTCTTGCATAATCAACGTTAACTAACATCTATACAATCTAACTAACATAATAACATCAACAAACAACCAAGAATCAACCTTCAATAATCACAAGAACAAAACACAAAACTAACCTTTAAATCGTGTGTTGGACAAGAATTGGAGTTGGCTACACGTGTAACTCTCGGCCATATCCAAAACACATGAACAAAACACAAAACTAACCTTTAAATCGTGTGTTGGACAAGAATTGGAGTTGGCTACACGTTGTAATCACTTGGAACTACACAAAATCGATGGTTCCTTATTGTTCTTGATCAAAATCGAGTGTGTATGTGTTTGGAGTTGGTCGCGGCCGCTAATGGTGTATTAGGGTTAGGATTTTTATTTTTATTAACTTAATTTAGTATAATTACCATTTAAACCTTAATGTTTTATATTTTATAAAAACCCATCTTTTAAACACTTTTTAAAAGGTTTAAACTTAATAATACAACCATTATTAATCAACAATAATAATTCTATAAATTATTTTCACTAGTCACAAGATTCACGAATTAAATACACACGTTTTGACGTTATGCGATAAAATTCACAAATAATATTTAAATGGCATGAGCACAACTAATAACCAACATTATTAGTTAAATAATTATCTGTTTATCATTATTAATTATTATTAAGTCACCAACGTTCAACGACAACTAGTGTGTGCTCACGACACGTGTATGAAAGACTTAATAGAACTAACGGAGTTTGGTAAAGAAAAATTACCGGATGTCACACGCTAAACTGCATGTCTAACTACTAGATTCACCCGACAGCGAACTACAGATTCGTCGGGTGATTGGAAGCAGCTGACTCCAGTTTCGCTGGAACACAAAAGTCAACAAATTACAAGATAAAACTAACATTTAGCCTATAACATAACAAAGTAAACCTATCAACTATAGTAAGTCCAACCTATACTAGATCATCAGATAGAAATAGCACTCTTGTTGTCTATGTGGATAGGAGTCTGCATGAACTTAACACCATAGTCCAACATCTGATTCTGAATCCATAGCAGTTGAGCACAACAGCTCGCAGCAGCAATATATTCAGCTTCAGCAGTTGATGTTAAGACACATGATTGCTTCTTGCATTTCCAAGAGATAATCCTTCCACCAAGAAATTGACATCCTCCGGATGTGGATTTCTTGTTGATGTTGTAGCCACCATAATCACTGTCAGTGTACCCATAGAGATTGAAGTCCTTATTCTTAGGAAACCAAAGACCTAAATTGGGAGCTCCTTTAAGGCATCTAAGAATTCTCTTGACAACAATTAGGTGAGACACCTTGGGAGCAGCCTGATATCTTGCACAGATGCAATTTGCAAATATGATATCAGGTCTGCTTGCAGTGAGATACATCAGAGATCCAATAATCGCTCTGTACTGCTGCTGATCAGTATCCTTCCTCGAAATCAGGACAAAGATTGTGATTTCTAGGTATGGGTGTCTTGGCTGGCTTGCAATCTTTCATCTCAAATCTTTCTAAGATGTCCTTGACATACTTAGACTGATTGATGAAGAACCCTTCTTCCATCTGCTTCACTTGAAATCCAAGGAAGAAATCCATCTTACCCATTGAACTCATCTCAAACTTTTTCCTCATGATGCTTTCAAAGTCTTTGCATATTTGGTCATTTGAGGAACCAAATATGATGTCATCAATATAGACTTGAATAAGCGGCATCTCCTTCCCAAACTTCTTTATGAATAATGTCTTATCTATGGTGCCTCTGGTGCAGCCATTCCTAAAAAGAAACTGAGACAGGGTCTCATACCAAAGCCTAGGTTCTTGATGCAACCCATAGAGAGCTTTATCCAGTTTGCACAAATAGTTGGGGTGTTGTGGGTCTTCAATCTAGTTGGCTGACACACATAGACTTCTCTATAATTATTCCCATATAAAAATGCACATTTGATATCAAGTTGATAGATAGTGAAGTTCTTGGATGTTGCAAAAGCAAGGAAGATTCTCACAGCCTCAAGTCTTGCAACAGGTGCAAAGACATCAGTGTAATGTATTCCTTCCTCCTATTTGTATCCTTGAATAACATGTCTTGCCTTGTTCTTGATGATCAAACCTATATCATCTCTCTTATTTCTGAACACCCAGTTGGTGCCATTGGGGACTTGGCCAGGTGGCAAGGGACACAAGTTCCATACCTTCTACCTCTTGAACTGAAGCAACTCCTCTTGCATAGCTTCAATCCAATTGTTGTCCTTCATGGCTTCTTCCCGCTTCTTTGGTTCTATTTGAAAGAGAAAGCATGAGTACAAGCAAACATTCCCATTATGGTTCTGACTCCTTGTTCTCACACCTTCCAAGACATCCCTAATGATGTTCTCAGTTGGGTGAGTGTTGTGTATCCTGCGCCTAGGGATCACATCTAGTTGCATAGATAGATCTAGATTTGAGAAATTTTGTTCAGGGTTTTGAACACCATGACCAGCTGATGTCTCACACTCATTCAATGAGGACTGATTAAATGAATGTATGACAACATCAATGATATTGTTGAGAAGTAGTATCAATGGTTTCATGTTCCTCCAGATTACCGTTTTCATCAGCTTGGTGTTGAATCCTGGAGTTGTCAGCTAATGAGTTTTAAGGCTCAGTTGGCTGACAACTTGTTAAAGCTCCATGATTTCCTGAGATGTTTAAGCTTTCAGGACTTCCAGTAGTGGGAGCTTGTTCTTTAATTCCCCTTGGAGAACTAGGAATACGTCTGGGTAACTCAAACATTTGATCTTCATAGATATCACTTTGAGTTCCTATTCCAGCTAAAACATTCTCACAAGATGGTTTAGAATAGTTTGGAAATAATTCTAGATTGAAGATATGATCAGGGTCATTCCCTCTAACACAAGGAGTGTACTCATTAAAAACAATATTGGATGAGTCCTCAAATTATTGATCATATTATATACTCTATAAGCAATAGAGGTTGAGGAACATCCAACAAAGATAGCATCATCTGACTTTTTAGCAAATTTTGCTAAATTGTATTTTATGTTAAGTATGGTACACCTACTGCCAAAGGACCTAAGAAAGCCAATGAATAGTGGCCTCTTGTTGCACAACTCATAAGGGGTCTTTCCATATGACATAACAATAAGAACTTTGTTCTGTACATAGCATGCAGTGCAGACTGCCTCTGCCCAAAAAGTTAGAGGCAGCTTTGAATCAGCTAACAAAGTTCTTGCAGCCTCAATAAGTGTCTTGTTCCTCCTCTCAGCTACACCATTTTGTTGAGGAGTTCTAGGAGCACTGTATTGTCTGGTGATCCCTTTTGAGTTGCAGAATGAGTCAAGAACTTTATTCTTAAACTCAGTCCCTTAATCACTTCTAATGATTTTTACCTTGTGATCCTTTTGATTTTCAATTTTATGAATAAAAGATTTAAAGTTTCAATTGTTTCATCTTTAGTTCTTCAAAAGAATACCCATGTAAATCTTGTAAAATCATCAACAATCACAAGACAATATGATTTCCTTCCAATGCTCATTATACTTGTGGGACCAAAAAGATCCATGTGCAATAAGTGTAATGGAGTGGTGATGGAGTTAACTTCTTTGGATTTGTGAGAAACCTTGTGTTGCTTTTCTTTCAGGCAAGCAACACAGTTATCTTTACAGAAAAATTCCTTTTTAGGCACACCATGTGCCAAATTATTTCTAACCATCTTATCATGGTTTTAAAATTAACATGGCACATTCTTTTATGCCAAAGAGTTGACTCCTCACCATTAGCTTTGGAAAGAAAGCATGATACTTTATCCAGTTAAGAAGCATTGTTCATATCAAGCTTGTACATATTCCCTCTCCTGGGAGATCTAAGAAGCACTAATTCTTGAGGAATTGTCATCCAGGGTTTGCGGATAATGCACTCGTGTTCTGTGAAAAGCATTTGGTGCTTTTGATCACAGAATTGAGAAACACTTAAGAGATTGTGTTCAAGCTATTTGATAAAGTTTACTTTGTCAATGTTTAACTTACCATTGGATACACTTCCTCTACCAGAAATGTATCCTCCGGCTTCACCTCCAAACTGAATAGGACCTCCATCAAAATGTTTAAATTGTTGTAGGAGAGATCGGTTCCCTGTCATGTGCCTGGAGCATCCACTATCCATAATCCAGATATTTCCATTCTTGTCATGTGGATGTCCCTGCATATAAGGTGAAATGATTAGTTATTTTTGCAAACCCAAGCCTTGTTGATCTTGGGTTCTTCCAATGCAGATGATATAACTAAACCAAATTATGTGCATGGGGGCTTAATTATAGTTTGTGAAGAAGGGGTTTGGGCTGTAGCATCTTTTCTGGTCTTCTATTCCATCCTATGGTTGACCTGTGTTGATGAGCTTGAGGAGGCTTGTGTAGCATGACTTGCTTCCAAAGCTTCTTTCTTTTTGGAAGAAGTTTTCACCACGTTTTCTTTCGAAGCAGCCTTCTTCTTGGAAGGTTTCAAGGAAATGTTTTTGTTTCTTTGTTTGTTTTTTGCCTTGTCTTCGAATCTATTTTCCTTTCGGAAGATTGAGTTTCTTCCGAAAGCAACTTGGCTTCAGAAACAAGCTTTGCTTTTCTTAACACTTGGACCATATGGTAAGGTCCAAATGTGAAACCATCCTTAACTCCTTCTTTCTTAACATTGGTTGCGTAATATGTGCTTGCTGGATTGTAGTAACAATCTTTAGCCATGTGGTTATGCAGGCCACAGATTATGCACTCAATGTTAATCTTGGTGGGACATGTGGGCTATTGTTTCTTGCACTTCTTCTCTTCTTCAACAACCTTTCTTTTTAGTTTCTGATCCTTCAGTTGGATAGGAGTGCTGGTACTACTCTCCTTTATTGAATCAGAACTTCCAACTACTTGGAATCCAGTTGAGATGAATAGACCCTTTTGCCTTGGGTCTTTCTTTATCTTAGTCTCAACCACCTTTTTGGTAGTTTTTCTTGCTACCCTGATTTGGTTCTTTTTGGCTTTATGGTCAAGGGTTTATCAACTGCGGGGATGAGGTTTTCTACCTTATCCTTCTCTATGGTGGTTTCCATTATTGGATCATTCTTCTGCTCACTAGGTAGTGGGTCAGCAGTTGAAACCTCTTGCTCATCAGTACAGTATGGTGGAGCAATTTCATTGGATCCCAACCCACTTTTCTTTTGATAGCATACCTTGGAGTGGGAGGATGATGCTATAATGGTGTTGAAGTTATGCTCTTGAATAACATACTTCTCTGCTTTAGCCTCAGCTATGACTAGCTGGGCTTGAGCTTCAGTCAACTTGGATATTAGATCTTTTATTTGAGTCCTATAGTTGGTATGTTCATGTTTTAAAAAGGACACAGTTTTCTCAAACTCTTCTATTTTGAGCTTATAGTCAGATTCTACTCTCTTAAATCAAATTTTAGGATATTTAAAGACTTAATATCAGATCTAATTTCCATGTTATAGTCCTGATACAATTTAACCTTAAATAGAGGTTGGAGTACAGAGATGTTCATATACCTTGCTATCTTCAGTTCCAGCCATGAGAGCTTGAGCAGGAGTGACATCTTGCACCAAAACGCTCCAGTCAACCTCTTGAGCAACAACAGCAGTTTGTGGCTCAGTGGGTTTGGTTGCATCCTTTGAGGTAGCAGGATGTTGGGAGGCTTGAGCTGCTCCAGGATTAGATCTTGGAGCTTTACATTCCCTAGCAAAGTGACTAAGCTGGTTATAGTTGTAGCATTTGGCCTTGCTCTTGTCAAACCCAAATTTGCTATTGGTGGGGTTCTGAGGAAATTGCCTTTCGGTTCTTTTAAAGAACTTCTTTTCTCTGTAGAATAAAAGAGCCATTTGTTAGACAATGTCCATATATTCAACATCATCTGGGCTGAAACACTCTAGATCATCAAAATAGTATTGAAAATCTCCAGAGTGCTCACTCCCTGAAACAAAAGCACAACTCTCCTGGAAGGGAGTGTGTTGAGCCTGTTAAGACCTGGGTGTCTCAGGGAAAGTGATGTATGGCCCAGAAGAGGATGATGGCTGTTAGGGGTAGTTCAGGTACAACTGAGGCTGGGGAGTTCTTGATCCTTTAGCAACATGTAGAGCATTGTTGACAGCAGAATTTGAGGGTTTGTTCATCTGGTGTCTCTTTTGAGTCTCCATCTCCATATGGTATCCATCAAGGATTCCATACAGTTCAGTTATAGTGAGAGTGTTAAGATTTTTAGTTCTGTTGATTGAGACATGGTAAAAAGTCCACTAATAAGGAAGTGCACTCATGAATTTTCTGACTATGTCTCTTTTCTTAAGAACAACTCCCATGGTCTGAAGAAAGGTGATCAAGTCCATATACCTGAAGTACTATTGGCTCAAGGTCTTACCAACAACATAAGTGAAGTTCTCAAACTTCTGCTTCAGCATATCCTTCTTGTTTTCCTTTGATTCAGTGGAACCAAAGTACATCAGCTTCAAAGCATCAAAGAGTTCTTTGGCGGTCTCGCATTGCTTAAAGCCTGCCATTATGGAGTTTGGTACGGCAGTAAGCAACATGGTCATCGCTTTGTATTCGATGTCCATCCTCTTGAAGTCTTCATTAGAGTAGTCTTCAACAGCTTTCTCAATCATGGCGCCATTACCAGCCCAGTCCACCACCTTTGGCTTGTAAGGACCATGAGTGACAGATCTCCACATGCGGCTGTTTTGATACTTGATAAAACCTTCAATACATTTGCACCAGGTTCCAAAATCATTAGGGGTGATGATAGGAGCCTTGGTCATGGTTCCCATCTCGAATTCAGAAAACTTTTGTTTAAGAGCCATTTGAGTGAAGTCAGTAAGTATGAAGAAACAAGGGTGATTTGGGATGGTTAGATCTCACAATTAAGAGCCTAAAAAGCTCTAATACCAATTGAAGGATCGGTGTTGGTCTCTCAACACAAGTTTTGTATCTCACAAACTCACTAAGTCTCACTCGGTTGATGAAAAGGAATCTCTAACTAAGTTGACAATAATATAACAAGTTAATGAACACAAGAATGGTTTTCAAAATACTTGTATATATTATTTCTCAAATCAGTATTACAAGACTCTTACAAGCATAGTTATATAAGTTACAATGAGAAACTATATGTACTACTATCTACAGCCGGTTATACTTGGGAAACCAGCTGGAATTTACCGCTAAGCAAATACTACATTGCTAGAAGTAAAATATCTAAGATAAAATAATATCCTATATTAGGTAGTTATGACAGGTCCATGACTTACCTTTTGCCACCAACTAAGTATGCTAACTATACTAACTAAAAAAGGTAAACAGTGGATTAAAGTATGGTCAACTACATGGGAGTGGGAAAATGCCATGCAGTGTATCAGAGTTGTCAGCGGATGTCAGACAGCCCATACTTTTGTCCACTGGTTCATAGTTGATTCTTTCGAAGGAAAAATGGCTTCAGAAGAATAAGTTCTTCCGAGGCCATTTATACTTTGGATGAATCAACTTCTTCCAAGTCTTCTGCAAGTCTTTGTAACTTTATTCTTTGGAAGAATTTGTCTTGGATCTTCTAAGTGTGAATGCTTTGGAAGGAGAATTACTTGGTCTTCATATACTTCAGAAGACTTGGTTATACCTTTGGAAGTTCTTCGTATACTTTGGAAGTAAAACTACTTAGTCTCAGAAGACTTAGTACTTTCCTTTGGAAGTTTTTCGTACTTAAGCTTCGAAAGATCTTCAACTTGTCTTCAAAAGAGCAGTTTTAGCTTCGCAAGACTTCTTCTATTGTACTTCAAAAATATTCTAAGTATTGTTTCGGTTGCACTAGCCTCATATGATCCAACAATTATTAATCAACAATAATAATCATATATATATATATATATATATATTTTCAACTAACTACCAAACATATGAAATAATTATTACACGTTGTCACCTTATCAAGTAAAATTCACAAATAGTATTTTTAAATGCATGAATCACATAACCACGAATTAATAATCAACATTATTAATTAAATTATTATTTGTGTATCATAGATAATTGTTATTAGGTCACCAACGTTCAACAACAACTAGTGTGTTCTCACGACACGTGTATGCTAGATCTAACGGAACTAACGGAGTTTGGTAACGGAAAATTACTAGATGTTACACTTTTCGCTTCTGTGAACTTTTTGCATGCGACTAGTTCAACTAGTCGCAACACATTTCACACCATATGAACTTCTCACACGTGAGAAGTTCAATTTCCATTGAACTTCTAAAAAATTTTTTAACTTTTTCAAATTTATTTATTCTGTTTAAACCATTTGACTTGTTATGAGTAAAAGTATGTTTAACTAAGTGTTTATAATTATCCAAGAACCCTTAATTTTATGAAATTTTGTAAATCAAAAACAAACTTTACATAAAACAAATAACAAATTGTTATTTTCTTTATAATTATAACTTAAATTTTTTTGGTAAATTTTCAAAGAAAATAACAATTTTAACTAAAATAAGATGAAAATATTTTTGAAAGGGTTTATGGAAAATTATTAACCAAAGTTAATCATTCCCAGTGATAGGACTAAAAATCAAATCTGGAATGAACAAATGCCTTAGTAAACAGATCAGCAATGTTGTCATCTATTGAGATAGATTCCAAATGGATAAGTTTTCGATCAAAGCAGTCACGGATAAAGTGCATGCGAATGTGGATGTGTTTTGTCTTTGAGTGTTGGATCAGATTCTTCACTTTGTTTGACACTACAGTGTTGTCACACAAAATTTTGGTGTCATAAAAATTCACGCCATAATCAAGAAGTTATTGCTAAATCTAAACAATCTGAGAATAACAACTTGATGCAGCCACATATTCAGCTTCTATAGTGGATGTTGATATTGTTTATTGCTTCTTGCATTGCAAAGAAATCAAGCTATTTCCAAGTAATTGACAGCCACCGGTTGTTGATTTCCTGTCCAAGATACTTCTTGCATAATCACTGTTAGTATAAGCATATAAATTGAAATCAAAATTTTTAGGATACCAAAGGCCGAGTGTTACTGGCACTTAGATACATTAGAGATCCAATCATTGATTGATACAAATGCAGATCAACATCTTCACCCGTGAGATTTGGAGTTAAAGTCAGACGAGAAGCCATTGCAGTGGGAGAAATCTAGGAGTCCTAAAATTTATACTTGTCCAGGATACTGTGAACGTATTTTTCTTGATGTATCAGTATTCCCTTATCATCTTGTTTAACTTGAATACCCAAGAAAAACAACATTTCTCAAAGAGAACTCATTTCAAATTTCTTTTTCATCACAGATTCAAACTCTTTACACAAATCATCATTGGTAGAGCCAAAGATAATGCCATCGACATATACTTGAACAAGAATCAGGTCATCACCAGTATTTTGTATGAATAAGGTTTGATCAATAGCACCCCGTGTATAACCATTTGCAAGCAAATGTTCAGTGAGGGTGGCATACCAAGCTCGAAGTGCTTGATGTAAGCCATAGAGTGTTGTGTCTGACTTATATACATAATCTGGATGATCTGGATCTTCAAAACCAGGTGGTTAACATAAATAGATTTCTTCTTTCATCTCTCCATATAGAAATGCAGTTTTGACATCCATTTGATACACCTTGAAGTTATTGTATGAAGCATAAGCCAGAAAGATACACATAGCTTCTAGTCTTGCAACAGGAGCATATCAAGACCTTCAACTTGATAGAATCCTTGAACAACAAGTCTGGCCTTGTTTCGTACAATCGCATCTTTTTCATCTGTTTTGTTTCTGAATATCCATTTTGTACCAATCGGTAACTTTCCCTTTGGTATTCACACTGATGCCACATATTTAGCTTCTTGAATTGCATCAATTCGTCTTGCATACCCTCAACCCAACTATTTTATTTTAATGCCATCTCAATGTTTTTTGGCACAATTTGAGAAATAAAGCATGAGGACAGACATGTATTTATTGTGCCTGATTGACTTCTAGTGCGGACACCATGTGATAATGGACCAATGATTGCTTCAGTTGGATGATTCTTATGAATTCTCAGTTGTGGAATGGTATATTCAGAAATAACTTCATCTAAATTAGACATATGACCAACTGGTTCTTCAACATTGTTCCCTCCTTCAGGTTGATACACAATATCTTCCTCTTGAAGAGTATCATTATCAACAGATAGCTCTTCAAATGGAAATTGAATTGTATCAATCGGATCAATTTGAGTAGAAGAAGAACTGTGATCAGAAACCAGTGAATCTTGTTTAACAACTGGATCAGAATGCGATAAAACAAATTCATAAGCAGAGTGTGGAACGTTTGTGATATTTGAAGAAGAAAGTATGTCTGAAGATCTTCCTGTAGCTGAATACGACATAGGGCCAACTTCATCAGTAAGAATATCTGGAATCGATGATGTCAATGGTAGATTAACTATAGAAATAACTAATGATTGATTAAATGTTTCAAACAATGAATAATAATCATATACCCATGAAGGTGCTGAACCTGCATCTGTTTTGTTAGATTCGTGCCAATCAATATTAAATGACTCAATTATTTGCTTAGTTCTTTTATTATACACCCTGTATGCAACTTAATTGGCTGAATATCCAACAAAATAACATTCAATAGCTTTTTTATCAAATTTTGATTTAGAGTCTGATGTGTTTAACAAATACAACAACAACCAAATATTTTGGAATATTTGACTTTTGGTTTATGTTTGAAAAAACTTTCATAAGGAGTCATATTTTGTTGTTTGTTTATTAACACATGATTTTGAACATAATATGCAGTGTTAACAGCTTCAGCCTATAAGAATGACAGTAATTTAGCTGCTGATAACATTGTTCTGGCAGCTTCTATTAACGTTCTGTTTCATCTTTCAGCAACTACGTTTTGTTGTGGAGTTCCTGCAGAACTAAATTGTCTAGCTATTCCTTTTGAATCACAAAATTCTTTTAGTGTATGATTGCAGAATTCTATTTCATTCTCACTTCTAATGCACTTGATGGTTTTGTCAGTCTGATTTTCCACTAAAGTCATGAATTTTATCATCAAGTGAGATTTTTCATCTTTGGTTGCTAAAAAGAAAACCCATGTAAATCTGGAAAAATCATTAGTCTTAACCAAACAATATGCATGACGTCCTAAACTCAGATTATGTTTAAGTTCCTCTACAAAATTGACATCCTCAAAGCTTAACACACCATTAGACACTGTATTTTTCTTTATAATCTTACCACCTTTATCTCTTTCAAATATAGCATATCCTCCGTTGTCTGCTTGTATGTTGTTTAACAGAGATATATTACCAGTTATGTGCCTTGAACAACCACTTTCAACATGTCAAACACTGTTTATAATTGCCTTGGTTATTCCTGCACATATGAATAAATTTATTCATGTTTAGGAACCCAAGCCATGGTTGACTTGAGAACTTTGTTTTCATCTAAATATGATACAAACTTGAATATTATATCTCTTTTATCATTGAAAACATCTTTTTCAACAATATCAGGCTCAGATTTTGTTTCTTTCATTTTCCATTTTTGAATTGGTTTGATCAAATATAAAACCATTTTCCCTAAAGTGGTCTGAATTGAAGTAGAATTGCTATCATCAACATGTAAAGATTTCAGATTTCTTGTTTGTCTTTTTGTTCAAATTTGTTTTCATTTGATCATTGCATTTATTAACAAAAGAATTTGACTGATGTGAATTTCTTTTGTATTTAGCATTTAAAAAGAATTGTTTTCTATTATTTGAAATTGAATTGTGAAATCTATGTTTGCTTGACAATTGACGTTGAAGATGACAATTTCTAGCCTTATGATTTGACTTGCTTCAAGACACTTTTGAAAATTCAAGTCACCCCAACTTGACTTAAACCTCTTACCTTTGATTAGCATTTTCAGAAAAATTTTCTAAAATATAATATCTATTTAGAGCATAATTAGCCTGAGAAACATTTCTTGAATACAGAATATTAACAAGTTTTAGGACTTATTAAGTGTCAGTCGGACTTATGTTTTGCCCTCACAAGACGGTTAGGACTTACATGCCATGTCGGACTTACATGCCCCATCTTTTGATTTTTCCTCCTGTGTCAGTACATATCCTCTAAAAGGAAAGTATTTATCATATAGTATGTATGTCTATGACATATCTCTTTATTATTGTCTACATTGGCATCTTTATTCCTATATGGCCTTTTGGCATCTTTTTGCTCTTTTGGATAATATTCATTTTCTTTTTTTGTCTTTTCTTTTTCATATCTTTTTCTTCTTTTGATATTTATATATACACATATTTCATATTTCTTCTCAAAGACATTGAATCAGATAATAACTGGTTTGAGTATGACTAGACTGTAACTCTCAGTCTGCTTTAGCTTGGAGTCAGTATTACCACAAAACCTTGATGAGGAACCCACTTCAGTCATGAAGAATTTACTTTAAGTGTATCACAGATCAAGTGCTTTTCAGTCTTGAAAGTCAAGTCTATCAACATGTCAAATCATAATCCAAGTCAGTTTCTTTTATGCCTTAAGGTGTAATGAATCATAATTAAGAAATGTACTATCACTTCCTATATATCTTAGAAAAATTAATTTTAATTTTTAATTTTTATAATTTTCTTTAATATGTTCTTTTACTCCCCCTAGGAACAAAAATATTTTTCAAGACATTTTTACATTTTCTCCCCCTAAAATTATGATTATCTGCAAAAAAAATAACAATTTTAACTAAAATAAAATGAAAATATTTTTGAAAGGTTTTATGGAAAATTATTAACCAAAGTTAATTATTCCCATAGATTGGACTAAAAACTAAATCTGGAATGATCAAATGCCTTAGTAAACAAATTAGAAATGTTGTCATCTATTGAGATAGATTCCAAATGGATAAGTTTTTGATCAAAGCAGTCACAGATAAAGTGCATGCGAATGTTAATGTGTTTTGTCTTTGAGTGTTGGATTGGGTTCTTCACTATGTTTAACGCTGCAGTGTTGTCACACAAAATTTTGGTGTCATAAAGATTCAGGCCATAATCAAGATATTATTGTTGAATCCAAACAATCTGAGATCAACAACTTGATGCAGCCACATATTCAGCTTCTACAGTGGATGTTGATACCATTTATTGCTTCTTGCATTGCCAAGAAATCAAGCATTTCCAAGGAATTGATAGCCACCGGTTGTTGATTTCCTGTCCAAGCTACATCCTGCATAATCACTGTCAGTATAAGCATATAAATTGAAATCGGAATTTTTAGGAAACCAAAGGTCGAGTGTTGGTTGACGCTTGAGGTATTTGAAAATTCGCTTGACAGCTTTCATGTGTGATTCCTTCGGATTACTTTGATAACGTGCACACTGAAAGACAGGGAATATGATGTCTAGCCTGCTGGCACACAAAAGCTGATCAACATCTTCACCCATGAGATCTAGAGTTAAAGTCGGAGGAGAAGCCATTGGAGTGGGAGAAATCTTGATCGGTTCAAAATTGGTGCGTTGACTTTGACTTTGACTTTTGACTTTGATTTTGTCAAATTCGGGTTGGTCTTAATTGATTGTTCATTTTAATGTTGACCAAAACTTTAGCTTAATGGGCCTATGCTAGAGTGTGGGGCTTAGGACTTTTGTCAAAAAGATGACCATTGGGCTTGTCACCGTACAAGGTCATGTGCATTGAGCCTAATCATGGATTTTCTAAAAGGTGAAACGCTAAAATTTACATCAAAACCAACTAATCATACATTCATGGGCTTTGCCTAAAGTCCAGTAGATAAACATGAATTAGTTCAAAAATATAAATTATTCTATTTCTTGGGCATATAATAGCTCGTTGGAACCGTTTTAGCGCGCGGAATTTAAAAACGTAAAAATTGGTCGACACGCGATTCGAGACGAGATGGATTAGATGAGACAGGCCAAGGGCCTGAAGGCCCTTGCCCCTCCCTTGCTTGCGGCCGAAATTAGACAAGGGGGGAATTCCCCCTTGTTTCCTCACTTTTGCAAAAATTCTTTTCCAAGCTACTTCCATATTGCTAACCCTAGCCAACACAACCCAATTCGACTTTGTTCTTCCTTACTTCAATAGAAAACTAGCCTATTTGTGCCATTCTATTGATTTTTGTGATAATCAAGACATTCAAGATCTCATTCTAAGCAAGACTCGTTCATCTTCTAATCTCCGGTAAGAAAAATCGTTTCTTGATGATTTTATTCCTTGATCTACTTCAATTTCAATGATATTCATCATCTAAACAAAAAATCATCATTTAATATTCTTATATTCTTTGTTTTGGACGTTGGATCGTGAAAATCTAGGTGTTACGGGTGTTGGACTCTCTAACCGGTAAAACCCTAATCCTTGGATTTTGTATATTCTTTGAATCTATCAAAATTCGGTTGTTATCTTGGATGACCTGTTGATAATCGACATCTTGGACTTATAAATCATTTTTGAAATCATTAATCTTGTTCTTGAATGGATAGACATGTTGGGCGATCAAAACAACTAATTAATCAATTAATGTTACAAACCGGGGAAACTAAAATCCAACAAACCGTTTTGGGACAAAATCAGAATAATATAAGTGTTTAATTAATTTTTTGGACAACTAGAACCTGGAATAAACATTCTTTATATACTCGGGTTGATGATGGTCAAATATTGAAGTTTGGGATGCGAAGGAACAAGACTAATGAACTAGACAGCTTGCTGCCAGGAAAATGGGACATTTTGTACAAGACATAACTTGTTCATAATACATTCAAATGAATTTATGTCTAAAATCAAGCTCTATGAGTCCTCTAACTAACTCAAGTGGTCTCGTGTCTTTTCGACATCATTTGGTCCTCCAAACGTGGCAAACAAAACTGAAGGTCAAAACTGACGAATCTGGGCAGCAGATTGGTCTGTATTCATTGAGTCATATCCTTCTCATATTTTATGCAATGGAGATGATTATTTTTCTAGAGTTTAATTTAAAGTCTTAACTTTCAAAGGGTACCTTTTATGCAGTGATTCGTTACCGTTTCGATCTCCAAACGGTAAATACAAAACTGGTGCGCAATCAGATATATGTGCTGAAGTGTTTTGATAAACTTAAAAATAAGGTTTGAAACTAAATAATCAAATAAAGGCTAGTTTTGTATTTAAAAGTGGTTAAATGATGTTTTAAAAGAATAAGTTAATAAATTAATATAAATGTGACAATAAAAACCTTGATGGCGTTAAGGACTGGGCTGTAAGGATTATACCTGTGTAGGTCATTTTTGCTCTTTGTGAATCCTTTTTTGATTTGTACTTTTAGTGCTTGCTTTGCTTATTGTGGGATTTGGACTTACCGATTCAAGGTGAGTTTCACGTCCCGTTTTTAATATATTTTACTTGGGGGAAAAGCATGCTCATGGTTTTGGACTATGCCATGTCGTAAAAATTATTTTAGGAACATTATATGTGGTTTGGGTAATGGTTTGAGTCTAGATGATCATTCATGAGTGTTTACTTGTTCTTGTGCTTGGACTTGTGCTTGTTCTTATGACTTGGACGTCATGGAGAGGTATTGTTAGTACTAACGGGTTGACACCCTCACCCTTGTCGTCGGTATACTAGTCGAAACTGACTTGGCCTGGGCTTGCCCTTGGGTGAATATAATCCGGGTAATTAGACTTGGACTGATCTTAAACTTGTTTTAATATCTTTACTGCTATGTTCTCTTACTCACCTCTGTACATGTTATACACAACAAACTATTTGTACTTTTAAACCTATGAACTCACCAATGTATGTTGACTCTTTCGAGCATATCTTTTCAGGTAATGAGACTTAGGTTCTTGGCTGTGGACTTTAGACAGGACCGCTCCTTTGAGAGTAGTAGGCATTTCATGGGTCTTTTGGACTTGTTTTGGGCTTGTTTGTTTTGTTGAATTGTAATTGTTGGTATTGTACTTAGGATTGTTTTGGTACTTGTGCTTCTTTGTTCCTGAATGGAACTTTGGATTATTTATGCATTTATGGTATGAAGTTTTGGAATTAACTGTACTTGAGACGTGTTCCTATGTGTCGGGCGATGTCATGACCCATTTACGGAGAATACCTTTAGTGATTCTCTTAGACCCCCCAATGTGTTATGACGATCCCGTCCGTCGCATCCTCGTGTTTCCGCTTCTAGCGAGGGTGTGACAGATTGGTATCAGAGCCATTGGTTATAGAGAATAAGGGGATTATTTGACCTAGACTATAACCTAAGTACTCGCATGTAGTATGCATAATAGGATTATGTGTGCATTATGCATGTGTATGTCTTGTAATAATTGTTTTGATTTTTGGTTTTGTTTTATTGTTTTTCTCTTTTTACCTGTTCTTTTGTAAGAAAAAGTACTTATACTTTTTCTTTTAGGCTATGACTTCTGGTGCTCATTCCGTTCTCCCTTCTATCATTATGATTTCTTCTAACTCGGAGAGTAAGGAGGTGTCACCTGGCCCGTCAAAGCAGATGAAACCAGCAGTAACTATGCGTAGGCGTACACCGATGACAAGGTCTATGACGAGGTGCTTTAGACCCTATGGACCTGGAGCACCCAAAAGAGCATGTGTTGTGAAGAGAACGTTCCTCACCCAGAGGACGTCATAGTGCCCCAAGGAGTCATCAGAGAAATTACTAGGTCACCACCGGATTCTCCTAGATCTGTTAGCAGTTATGAGAGTCGTGTAGGACCTATACGGGAGATGGCTATCCACCAACCGATTATTCATGACGATGGTGGCAATTTGCCTGCCCCTCTAGCCGTTAAGGGCAAGAGAGAGTTTGCGCATCGCATGACAGGAGGACTTATCATTTCTTGCTCATGGAGTGAAAAGAAGGATTGAACTAGGAATGCTTCATGCTACTGCTGACTATCTCTTATTATTATATTCTTTTTAAGTACTTTTGACTTGAGATTATCGGGATTAGTGCATCTAACTTTGGTTTTTGGTATTTGGATTGTTATGGATATTATGGATTGATATTATTAAAGTTATTCTATTATGGATGTTGAATGCGTGAGTTGGACAATTATGTGCTACAACATGACTGCTTATTTCTTGAAATAATTCACAGTCTTAATATTAACGTGCCTAATGGTTATAATTATTTACAGACTGTCTTATATTTTGAACATGCCGCCAAAAAGGGTTACTCGCAGCTTGGCCCGTGGAGGCGAAGTCCCTAGGGGACGAGGATGTTGTAGAGGTTCTGGTGGTCGTGGTGGAGCCACAGGTGGAAAAGGTCAAGGTGGACAGAACAATGGGAACAATGAGCCCAGTAACCCGGATATCGCCGCTATCATTGCTCAACAGCTAGCTAAGCTAATCCCTACTATTGTTATGCAAGTGAGTAATAATATTTTGAACAATGGATATGGTGTGGGCGGAGGAAATGGGAATGAAGGGGACAATGGTAACCATGGAGGTGAAGAAGGAACGAACGGCGGCGAGGTGTTGGTGGGAACCGGAGATGGTGGGAATGAACATGCTGTGGGAAATGGTATTGAGGGTAGGGTTGGTTGTACCTACAAGGAGTTCATGAATTGTAAACTGAAGGAGTTTGACGGAAAGGATGGAGCCATCGCTTTGAACCTTTTGATTGAGAAGATGGAAACTGTGATGGATATCAGCAACTGTGCTGAGAATCAGAAGGTAAAGCATGCTACTTGCTGGGCGTTAACATGGTGGAACACCCAAGTTTAGGCTCGAGGTAGGGAGGTAGCAATGGCCATGACTTAGGCTGAATTTAAAGCTTTGGCAACTGAAGAGTACTGTCCTATGAATGAAATGCAAAAATTGGAACATGAGTTATGGAACAATTCCATGGTAGGGTCGGGTCATGCTACTTATACCGACAGATTTCATGAATTGGCAAAGCTGGTGCCACACCTGGTGACCCCTGAATCAAAGAGGATTGAGCGTTACATCTGGGGTTTTGTACCACAAATCCATTGTATGGTGACTGCTGCGGCACCTCCAACTATTTAGAGTGCGATCTTGAAGGCAGGCACCCTGACTGTTGAAATGGTGTGAACTGGGGTTTTGGGAAAGACTGGTGAAAGACGAAAGGATGTTGGGGAGTCAAGAAAATCAGCAAGTAGTAAGGTGGGTAAGAAAACAAAGGTAGTGAAGGGATATGTTGTTGTTGTGCCAGCAAGGAAGGATTATGATGGTGCTTATCCGAACTATATAAAGTGCAATCTGCATCACCCAGTTATGGCGCCATGTCATGTGTGCTACATCTGCAAACAAATCGGGCATATAGCTAAGAATTGCAAGGTGGTTGGGAATCCAGCGGTGCTGGTCAATGCGGTTAGGCCAGCAGGGGCACAACGTGGATGTTATGAGTGTGGAAGCCAAGAGCATTACCGCAACACTTGCCCAATATTAAACAAAGCACCAGGACAGGTGGGCAATCAGGATGCAAGGAATAACAATCAGAATCAAGTCCTGGCATTCGGCACGAACCTTAGACAAGGCAACAATGGTAACCCTGCTTATGGAAGAGCAATTGTAATCGGTGCCAATGACACTCAGCAGGAACCGCAAGTGGTGACGGGTACGTTTACTTTGAACGGTCATTATGCTACAGTTCTATTTGATATGGGTGTAGATAATAGTTTTGTATCATCCGAATTTGTGAAATTAATGGATGCAACCCCAGTTGTGTGGAATCAAGCTATGTAGTTGAATGCTAATGGTAGTCTAGAAGAGACTAGAGAAAAAATTCGGGAATGTACCTTAATATTAGATGATCATGCTTTTAGAATAGATCTTATACCTTTTGGGCTTGGGAGTTTCGACGTAGTGGTGGGTATGGATTGGTTAACTAAGAACAGAGCTGAAATCGTTTGCAATGAAAAGATTATGCGCATTCCTTTACCAAGTGGAGGGATGCTTGAAGTACATGGAGAGAAGCCTAAAGTGAATAAAGAATTCATAATGGGCATGAAAGTGGAAGAAAGGAAGATCAAAGACATCCATTGTGTAGGACTTCCTAGAGGTGTTTCCGGAAGATTTGGCAGGATTGCCACCTCCAAGACAGATGGAATTCCAAATTGATTTTGTGCCTGACGCAGTACCTGTGGTTAAGGCTCCTTATCGATTGTCCCCGTCAGAGATGCAAGAACTGTCTAATCAACTCCAGGAGTTGCTAGACATGAGTTTCATACGACCCAGTCATTCCCTATGGGGAGTGCCAGTGCTCTTCGTCAAGAAAAAATATGGATCCTTCATAATATGTATAGATTATCGAGAATTGAACAAGTTAACCGTTAAGAATCGATATCCCTTACCAAGGATAGATGATTTATTCAATCAACTCCAAGGATCAATGTATTTTCCAAAGATTGATCTTCGTTCGGGATATCACCAGTTGAGGGTGCATGAGGACGATATACCAAAGACGGCTTTTAGGATGCGATATGGGCATTATGAATTCTTGTTTATGCCTTTTGGACTGACGAACACACCCGCAGTATTCATGGATCTAATGAACAGAGTGTGTAAATCGTACTTGGATAAATTCGTCATAGTATTCATTGACGATATCTTAATTTATTCGAAGACGAAAGAGGATCATGAGAGACACTTGGGGATAATTTTAGAATTGTTAGGAATGGAGAAGCTCTATGCCAAGTTCTCTAAGTGTTAGTTTTGGCTGTGAGAGGTGAAATTCCTTAGACGTGGTGAATGAGAAAGGAATTCATGTGGTTCCCAGGAAGATTTATGCAATTAAAAACTAGGTGGCACCTAAAACGCCTTCAGAGATTAGACAATTCCTTGGATTAGTAGGATACTATCGACGATTTATCGCAAACTTCTCAAGGATTGCACAACCACTTACACAACTGACGCAGAAGGACAAAAGTTTGAATGGGGTGCTAAACAAGAGGACGCGGTTAATACTTTGAAAGACAAATTGTGTAATGCACCGGTATTGGCCCTTCCCAAGGGGTCAGAAGGATTTGCTGTATATTGTGACGCGTTGCATCAAGGTTTAGGTTGTGTACTTATGCAAAAAGATAAAGTGATGCATACGCATCGCGACAACTTAGGAATCATGAGAAGAATTACACCACCCATGACCTAGAGTTAGGCGCGGTGGTCTTCGCTCTTAAGATTTGGAGGCATTACCTATATGGTTCTAAGTGTCTTGTTTATACTGACCACAAGAGCCTTCAGCACATTTTCAACCAAAAGAAATTGAACATGAGATAGCAATGTTGGATTGAATTACTCAGTGATTACGACTGTGAAATCTGGTATCACCCGGGTAAAGCAAATGTAGTGGCAGATGCGTTGAGTCGAAAGGAAAGGGTTAAACTTGTACGCATCTGAGCTCTACGAATTACCGTTCATTCAGATATTAAGACTCATATTATTGCTGCTCAAGTTGAAGCAATAAAGGAAACAAATATACAGGGAGAGGCGCTGAGAGGCCTGGACAGACAGTTTGAGCAAAAAGACGATGGAGGATTGTACTTTGTGGGAACAAGTTACGTCCCTGTTGTGGGGAATGTACGAGGGATGGTACTAAACGAGGCACACAATTAAAAGTATTCGGTACACCCTGGTGCAGATAAAATGTACCACGACCTTAGGGATTTATACTGGTGGCCTGGAATGAAAAGGGATATAAAAGTCTATGTTAGTAAGTGCTTGACTTGTGCGAAGGTTAAGGCAGAACATCAGAGGCCATTGGGTTTATTACAGCAACCTGAAATCCCTGAATGGAAGTGGGAAAACATTACCATGGACTTCATTACGAAGCTACCGAGGACCGGTATTGGGCATGATTCGATTTGGGTCATTGTGGACTGAATGACCAAATCTGCTTATTTTCTGGCTATTCGTGAAGACTTTAAAATGGAAAGGTTGGCAAGGATCTATATCAGCGAGATTGTGGCTAGACATGGGGTACCTGTGTCGATCATCTCCGATCGTGATGCACGTTTCACATCTCGATTCTTGCAATGCTTGCAGAATTCGTTGGGAACATGCCTTGACATGAATACGACCTATCACCCTCAGATCGATGGTCAGAGTGAGCGTATGATTTAGAATTTGGAGGACATGTTGAGTGCTTGTGCAATTGACTTTGGCGGTAACTGGGACATGCTCCTTCCATTGGTGGAGTTCTCATATAATAATAGTTACCATACTAGTATTGGATGTGCACCATTCGAGGCATTATATGGGTGTAAGTGTAGGTCGGCGGTATGTTGGACAGTGGTTGGAGAAAGCCAAATGACTAGACCCGAGATCGTACAGGAGACTACCGACAAGGTATTTCAGATTAGGGACAGGTTGAAGGCGGCTCAAGATCATCAGAAAAGCTATGCTGACAATCGAAGGAAGCCATTAGAGTTCACTGTCGGAGATAACGTTCTGTTGAAAGTGTCGCCTTGGAAAGGCATTGTTCGTTTTGGCAAAAGAAGCAAATTGGCACCGAGGTATGTTGGTCCGTTCAAGATCATTGAACAGATTGGTCCTGTTGCATATCGGCTGGAATTGCCGCATGAATTAAATGGTATACATGACACATTCCATGTGTCAAACCTCAAGAAATGTCTTACTGATGAGACGTTGCATGTGCCACTCGAAGAAGTCCAAGTGGATGACAAACTTCGATTCGTCGAAGAACCTATGGACATCATGGACAGGGAGATAAAGACACTGAAGCATAGCAAGATCCCGATTGTAAAGGTAAGATGGACCTGGAACTCAAAGAGAGGTCCCGAATATACCAAGGAACAAGAAGAAGGAATGAGGACTAAGTATCCTCACCTGTTTGCGGATGGCAATACAGTTGATAACTCCAGCTGAATTTCGGGACGAAATTCTCTCAACTGGGGGATACTGTGACATCCATCACCAAAAGAGGTGTGTTGACTTTGACTTTGACTTTTGACTTTGATTTTTTCGTATTTGGGCTTGGTCTTAATTGATTTTTCATTTTAATGTTGACCCAAATTTTAGCTTAATGGGCCTATGCTAGAGTGTGGGGCTTAGGGTTTTTGTCAATAAGATGACCATTGCGCTTGTCATCGTACAAGGTCCTGTGCATTGAGCCTAATCAAGGATTTTTTAAAAGGTGAAATGCTAAAATTTACATTAAAACCATCTAATCATACATTCATGGCTTTGCCTAAAGTCCAGTAGATAAACATGAATTAGTTCAAAAATATAAATTATTCGATTTCTTGGGCATATAATAGCTCGTTGAAACCATTTTAGCGCATGGAATTTAAAAACGTAAAGTTGGTCGACACGCGATTTGAGACGAGACAGATTAGACGAGACGAGCCAAGGGCCAGAAGGCCTTGCCCCTCCCTTGCTTGTGGCCAAAACTAGACAAGGGGGAATTCCCCCTTGTTTCCTCAATTTTGCAAAAATTCTTCTCCAAGCTACTTCCATATTGCTAACCCTAGGCACCACAACCCAATTCCACTTTGTTCTTCCTTACTTCAATCGAAAATCAGCCTCTTTATGCCATTCTGTTGAGTTTTGTGATAATCAAGACATTCAAGATCTCATTCTAAGCAAGACTCGTTCATCTTCTAATCTCAGATAAGAAAAATCGTTTCATGATGATTTTATTCCTTGATCTACTTCAATTTTGATGATATTCATCATCTAAACACAAAATCATCATCTAATATTCTTATATTCTTTGTTTTGGACGTTGGATCGTGAAAATTTAGGTGTTACGGGTGTTGGACTCTCTAACCGGTAAAACCCTAATCCTTGGACTTTGTATATTCTTTGAATCTATCAAAATTGGGCTGTAATCTTGGATGACCTATTCATAATCGACATCTTGGACTTATAAATCGTTTTTGAAATCATTAATCTTGGACTTGTTTTTGGCTTGTTTGTTTTGTTGAATTGTAATTATTGGTATTGTACTTGGGATTGTTTTGGTACTTGTGCTTCTTTGTTCCTGAATAGAACTTTGGATTATATATGCATTTATGGTATGACGTTTTGGAATTGACTGTACTTGGCACGTGTTCCTATGTGTCGATCAACGTCATGACCCATTTACAGAGAATACCTTTAGTGATTCTCTTAGACCCCCCAATATGTTATGACGATCCCGACTGTCGCATCCTCGTGTTTCCGCTTCTAGCGAGGGTGCGACAGATATGATGAATGCATTTTTCTTGATGTATCAGTATTCCCTTATCATCTTGTTTAACTAGAATACCCAAGAAAAACAACATTTCTCAAACAGAACTTATTTTAAATTTCTTTTTCATCACAGCTTCAAACTCCATGCACAAATCATCATGGGTAAAGCCAAAGATAATGTCATCGACATATACTTGAAGAAGAATCAAGTCATCACCCGTCTTTCATAAGAATAACATTTGATCAATAGCACCCTGTGTATAACCGTTTTCAAGAAAATGTTCAGTGAAGGTGGCATACCAAGCTCGAGGTGCTTGATGTAAACCATAGAGTGCTTTGTCTAACTTATATACATAATCTAGATGATCTGGATCTTTAAAACCAGGTGGTTAACACGTGTAGGCTTCTTCTTTCATCTCTTCAAACAAGAATGCAGTTTTGACGTCCATTTGATACGCCTTGAAGTTATTGTATGAAGCATAAGCCTGAAAGATGGGTATAGCTTCTAGTCTTACAACAGGAGCATATACTTCTTCATAATCAAGACCTTCAACTTGATAGAATCCTTGAAGAAAAAATCTGGCCTTGTTTTGTACAATCACATCTTTTTCATCCTTTTTGTTTCTGAATATCCATTTTGTACCAATCGGCAACTTTCCCTTTGGTACTTCACACAGATGTCATATATTTAGCTTCTTGTATTGCATCAATTCGTCTTGAATAGCCTCAACCCAACTGTTTTCTTTTAGTGCCATCTCAATGTTTTTTGGCACAATTTGAGAAATGAAGCATGAGTACAGACATGTATTTATTGTGCCTGATAGACTTCGAGTGCGGACACCTTGTGATAATGGACCAATGTTTACTTCAGTTGGATGATTCTTATGAATTCTCAGCTGAGGAATGGTATCTTCAAAAATAACTTTGTTTAAATTAGACATATGACCAACTAGTTCTTCAGCATTTTTTCCCTCCTTCAGGTTGATACATAATATCTTCCTCTTGAAGAGTATCATTATCAACAGATAGCACTTCAAATGGAACTTGAATTGTATTAATCAGATCAATTTGAGTAGAAGAAGAACTGTGATCAGAAACCTATGAATCTTGTTCAACAACTAGATCAGAATGAGATAAAATAGATTCAGAAGAAGAGTGTTAAACATTTGTGATATTTGAAGAAGAAGGTATGTCTGTAGATCTTCTTGTAGCTGAATATGACATAGGGCCAACTTCATCAATAAGAATATCTGGAATTGATGATTGCAAAGATGGATTAGCTGTAGAAATAACTGATGATTGATTAAATGTTTCAAACAATGAAGCATAATCATATACCCATGAAAGTGTTGACCCTGCATCTGTTTTGTTAGATTCGTGCCAATAATATCAAATGACTTAACTATTTGTTTAGTTATTTTATTATAAACCCTATATGCAACTTTATTGGTTGAATTTCCGACAAAATAACATTCATCAGCCTTTTCATCAAATTTTGATTTAGAGTCAGATGTGTTTAACAAAGTACAAAAACATCCAAATGTTTTGAAATATTTGACTTTGGGTTTATGTTTGAAAATTTTTTCATAAGGAGTCATATTTTATTGTTTGTTGATCAACACATGATTCTAAACATAACATGCAGTGTTAACAGCTTCAGCCCAAAAGAATGACGGTAATTTAGCTGCTAATAACATTGTTCTGGCAGCTTCTATTAAAGTTTTGTTTCATCTTTCAACAACTCCGTTTTGTTGTGGAGTTCTTGCAGAACTAAATTGTCTAGCTATCCTCTTTGAATCACAAAATTCATTCAATGTATGATTGCAGAATTCTGTTCCATTATCACTTCTAATGCACTTGATGGTTTTGTCAGTCTGATTTTCCACTAAAGTCATGAATTTTATCAGCAAGTAAGGTGTTTCATATTTGGTTGCTAAAAAGAAAACCCATGTAAATCTAGAAAAATCATCAGTAATAACCAAACTATATGCACGATGTCCTAAACACAAAACGCTAACAGGACCAAACAAATCCATGTGCAATAGTTGATGAATTGAGTCAATTTTGTTATGAGCAATTGGTTTATGAGGAAGTTTATGATGTTTCCCTTTTGAACATGACAGATAATGTTCAGTAAGTTGAAATTCTTTCAATGGTAGGCCTACAACATGATTTCCTCTAACCAACTTGTTCATATTTTTAATGTTTACATGACCAAGATGACGATGCCAAAACATTGATTCACTTTCTAAGGCTTTTGATAACAAACAAGACACAGTTACAAATGAATGTGAACCATTCATGTCAAGTAAATATGTGTCTTTGTCTCTTGGTGTTCGCAACAAAATCCATTCATCACGAATTACAAAGCCAGGTTTTAGAATAAGACTTTCTTTATTAGTGAAATATGTTGAATATCTTTTGTCACAAATTTGAGAGACACTTAGCAAATTATGTTTTTAGTTCCTCTACAAAATTGACATCCTGAAAGCTTAACATACCATTAGACACTGTACCTTTCTTCATAATCTTACCACCTTTATCTCCTGCAAATATAACATATCCTCCGTTGTATTGTTGTATGTTGTTTAACATAGTTATATTACCAGTCATGTGCCTTGAACAACCACTTTCAACATGCCTAACACTATTTATAACTTGCCTTAGTTGTTCCTGCACATATGAATGAATTTATTCATGTTTAGGAACCCAAGCCATGGTTGACTTGACTACTTTGGTTTCATCTAAATATGATACAAACTTGAATATCATATCTCTTTTATCATTGAAAACATTCTTTTCAACAATATCAGGCTCAGATTTTGTTTCTTTTATTTTCTACTTTTGAATTGGTTTGATCAGACATAAAACCATTTTCCTTAAAATGGTCTGACTAAAGTAGAATTGCTATCATCAACACATAACGATTTCTCGTTTGACTTTTCTTTATTCAAATTTGTTTTCATTTGATAATTGCATTTATTAACAAAAGAATTTGACTAATGTGAATTCCTTTTGTATTTAGAATTTAAAAGAAATTGTTTTCTATTATTTGAAATTGAATTGTGAAATCTTTGTTTGCTTGATAATTGATGTTGATGATGACAATTTCTAGCCTTATGATTTGACTTGCTACATAGATAACAACACAGTTTATAATATGTATTAGATACTTGTGTATTTTACACAAACTGTTTATGATAACTTCCACAGTTATCATAGAATCTGGCCTTAGATTTCTTTGGCCTTACTCTCTCTTTTCTTTCTTTCATTGTGAATTGTCCTAAATGATTCTGGAAGAATAAAGGTATATTTTCTAGCCTTTTGATTTATATCTGAAGCCGATGAGGCATGAACTGTAGCCTTAACATTTTGAATCGCATGTACTGGAATGGGACCAGTGTCTTTAATACCTGCTCTACAAACATCTAGTTTCACAAAATTAGCAATAATAGAAGACTTATTCTTAAAGAAACTGGCATTTGTTTTTTTAAGAATTTGATCTTCATATCAATGTTACCTTTTGAAACAAATCTTTTCTTGAAATCACTTTTCAAGTCAGATACTAATGTTTTGACTTGTTTTCTTTCATTTTCCTTAAAATCTATTTTTGATTTTAGTTTCTTTTATTTGTTAGACATTTTCGAACAGTCATTTGTAGAAATAAGAACATCTGAAATTTCATTGATAACTGATGATGAATTACATAAAGATTTTTCGTTACAACTTTTATTTTAATGAAAATATATTTCATCATCATTTTCCCATTCTTCAACCAACCCTTCCTGCTTCATACTTTCTGCAAAAGAATTATCATGATTAATTTTAATTTCAGTTTCTATGACAGGGTCAACAGTCAGTGAAACATTGACTGGAGGTATAAAGTCTAACTTTGGTTGAAAATCTAATCCGTAGGTCTCTTCATCTAGAGTGATAATTGATGAAGGAAAACATGCATCATCATGATTAAAAGATTGTAACGCCCAAAAATCTCAAAGAAATGAAGGCAGAATGAAGTTCTCGTGCAAAGAGAACTTCTTGCGCGAGAACCTCATGCGAAAAGTTTAAGCTGGGTATAAATAGCTGAGAACACCCAGTCTGACCCCATTTTCGTACGAGAAGTGCTGCTATTAGAGAGAGAAAGCGGCTGCGTAGAGAGAGAAGGTGAAGAATCCACATGTTTGAGTGAGAAGGTGGCCGGGAATGAAGCGCGACGTAGCGGAGTATGTGAGTAAGTGCCTTACTTGTCTACAAGTGAAGGCGGAGCATCAGAAGCCATACGGGAAGATTCAACCTTTGGACATTTCCGAGTGCAAATGGGAGCACATCACCATAGACTTCATTACGAAGTTAACGCGTATGACAAGGGAGTACGATGCCACATGGGTGATCATTGATCGTTTGACGAAGAGTGTTCATTTCCTGCCAATCCGTGAGACGTATTCATCTGAGAGGTTGGCGGATCTATTCATTAAGGAGATTGTGATTCGTCATGGTGTGCCAGTGTCTATCGTGTCTGACCGTGACACTCGGTTTACATCAAAGTTTTGGAAGAGATTTCATGATGCGATGGGGACGAGGTTGCACATCAATATGGCTTACCATCCTCAGACAGATGGTCAGTTGAAAATAACCATTCAGATGCTTGAGGATATGCTCCGAGCATGAGTCATTGATTTTGGTAGAAGTTGGGATGAACACTTACCGTTAGCCGAGTTCTCATATAACAAGAGTTATCATGCAAGCATTGGTATGCCCCCTTATGAGAGGCTATGCGGTAGAAAGTGTAGGACGCCCGTGTGTTGGGGCGAGATCTGGCAGAAGGAGTTGGGGAGCATTGAGGTGATCGAGGCTACGACCAAAAAGTTAGAGAAGATCAAGGCCTTTATGAAAGCATCAAAGGATAGACTGAAGTAATGTGCCGACAGGAGACGTAGACCGATCGAATTCAAGGTGGGTGATAGAGTTATATTGAAGGTCTCGCCTTGGAAAGGGATCATCTGATGTAGGAAGCGAGGAAAACTAAGCCCGAGGTATATATGGTGTTTCCGAATCATTACCCAAGTAGGAGAGGTGAGTTACAAGTTAGAGCTACCCGATGAGTTAAGTGGAATTCATCTGACGTTCCATGTATCTCATTTGAGAAAGTGCTTAGCCGATGAAGATATGATTGTGTCACCTGAGAACATCGAGGTAGATGGACGGCTCAATTATGTGGAGCAACCAGTGGCCATCATTGACTGAAAGGAGAAGAGGTTAAGGAATAAAGTGGTCCCACTTGTACCAGTACAGTGGAGACATAGAAAGGGATCCAAGTCTACATGGAAAACCGAGGATGAGATGAGACAGCACTATCCGCAGTTGTTCGAGGACGAAACCTAAATAAGGGGGTGGACTTGTAACGCCCGAAATATCAAAGAAATGAAGGCAGAATGAAGTTCTCGCGCGAAGAAAACTTCTCGCGTGAGAACCTCATGCAAAAAGTTTGAGCTGAGTATAATTAGCTGAGAACACCCAGTCTGACCCCATTTTCACACGAGAAGTGCTGCTGTTAGAGAGAGAAAGTGGCTGCATAGAGAGAGAAGGTGAAGAATCCACATGTTTGAGTTTTCATTTGGCAAAAGCTTCGGGAAGGTTGTGTTTGAGCTAGAAATTCAATAGGTGAGTTTCTTGTCCCCTTTTTACGCAAGTTTTTACTTTTTGGGGCTATTATGCATACTAAAATGCTTGTTTATGCTTGAGTTGATATTGTTACGGTGTTAAGCATGTTAGAACAGCCTTAGACGCGATAAGTTATGACTGGGCGGGAAAAACACATAGGTTTTGCGCAAGGAGTTTAGTTCTACTTTATGAAATTTGAATCTGTCAAGTTCTCGTACGAAAGGGGATAGTTCTCGCGCGATAGGAGGTTCTCGCGCGATATGTGTGTTTTCATGCGACATGAAGTTTTCATGCGACTTGTAGTTTTCGTGCGACAATGATGATTGGATGTGTAGGTTTGAATGTGGTGAGGTTCTCACGTGAAAGGCTAGTTCTCGCGCAAGATGATGCTGATGTATGACTAAGTTTTCGCATGGTATGCTGTGATGTGTGATGTATTATCTTTTCATGTTAAAACGACTTTAAAATGTTATGTTTATGATGTGACTTTACTTGATGTGTATGTATAAAGTGAAAGATAAAGATGATGAAAAAGTGAAACGTTAATGATCTTGAATAATAATTCAAGAACATTTACCCGATAAAGCACAGCTGTGAAAACGTTAAAGCGCGCTAGAGAAGTCTTGCAAGCACTGATAAAGGAGAATTGTATTCATTGCATTCTCGCATAGGAGCTACACATTGGTGTGCTCAAACCGCTAAAGGAGTTATGCTTGGTGCATTCTCACATAGGAGCTACACATTGGTGTGCTTAACCGCTAAAGGAGTTATGCTTGGTGCATTCTCACATAGGAGCTACACATTGGTGTGCTCAACCGCTAAAGGAGTTATGCTTGGTGCATTCTCACATAGGAGCTACACATCGGTGTGCTCAATTGCTAAAGGAGGATGGTATTCATTACATTCTTACATAGGGGCTATACTTTGGGTAAGCCCGCCTGTTAAAAGAGAACGACATTTGTTGCGTTCTCACCTGATAAGGAGCGAAGCTTTGTGCTAAGTTCAAAGATAAAATAAACGAATAAAGCTAATGTACGGATAAAGTAAAGATAAAGTATGGGTAAAGCGACGATAAAGTAAACGATAAAGTAAATGTTTAAGCAAAAGCTAAAGTATAGTTATCGAACGAGTTTGATAAAGATGATGAATAAAGTTAAAGTTTATGCGAGGTTAAAGTATGATAAAGTGTATGTTCATGATAAAGTTCCGTTAAAGTAAAACTAGAACACACTCAGCGTCGCTGACTTTTGTATGCATAATAATTAGCAGGTAATCGTTGATGCTGAGGAGGTGCAGGCATGGATGCATAAGTTACTAGGGATGATTTGAGTCTGGCAACCATATATTTAAGAATGTTATTGTATTAATACAATTTTTGAGATGTAAACAAAACGATGTGATGATTTGACATGATTTAATTTATTAATAAAAGGTTATATTTCCGCTGCAATGATGTGTTTTAAATGTTTTATGCGATGATTGACCAAAATGTAAGCGTCCTGGGAACGGGGCATTACATAGGTGGTATAACCAATGCCACCTTTTGCACCATTAATTTTCTAAGTCATTTGAGACTTAACTATACCTTTAACCATGTTTGAAGACAGCTCAAATTTTTTAACAGTTAATTTTGCAGATAAAAGTTCACTGTTAATTTTGTTTATTTCTAAAGATAATTCATTGTTACATGTTGTCAAATCTTTTATATTAAAATCTTTATCATGAAGATTCAATTTTGATTTATAAATTGATTTGTTTAACCCTTCTATCTTTTCTTTAAAAAAATATTCATCAGTTTATATTTACGAGCTTGATATTGAAGTTTTTCAACTTCTAAAATAAAGCGTTCGTTGTGAACTCTGTATCTTTGTACCTTTTCTATGCATGTACTTAAACAAATATCATAATTTACCTCATCGGTCTCTTCTTCCCTTTTCTTCTCTTCAGGTATGACATTTACCATGAAGTCTTTCAGTATCTTTTCTTCTGTCACTTTTGGTGCTGGAGTAATCTCAACAGCATTGTCAATTTTTCCACAAGCAGATGTTGGAGTTTCCTCAATGACAGGCACAATCTTTTCAACCTTGGCCAGAGTGAACTCAACAGCCTTTTCTTTCACTTCCTCAATCTTCTTCTTTTCAGTGATGTTTGATTAAGCTAGAGTAATCTCAACAGCTTTTTCATTAACTTCTTTCCTTCCTTCAACATTCACCTTCAAATTAGCTGGAGTAATCTCAACAACTTTTTCATTAAGCACCACATCAACTTGCGCCTCTTCAACTTTCATCTCTTCAACATTTGCCTCTTCATCAAATGCTCCATTTATTAGATCATCAGATACAAACTCAGCTAGTATATTTTCACCAAACACATCATAACCCTTGGTTCATCAAACATTTTCTTCAAAGAACATTTGTTGCCATCGATTATAAGTGTCATTCCTTAATGTAGGAATTGTTCTATACTTAAAACATCCGTTGACACATCTGGAACATAACTAACACGAGGAATTGTCTTGGGATCTTACATTCAACAACCCCATGTATGAAAATTATCTTGTTTGATCAACAACCCACATAGAATTCCAATCACCCCTTTTGGTCTCTTTCAATAAATAATGACCATTTACAGGTTTTAAAGATAGTTTTACATGCTTGGGGAAATAGAAGATATTTTTCCAATTACTTGACGGAGATAACATTGTACTACCGACTCCCTTCGTCTACCAACAGGATTTTTCCTTTTCGTGTTAGCTTTTATACAAGCTTGTTTAGGAAGTGCCTTCCCGAAAGTGTTCCCTAGTAGCTTTTTATTTAAAGACTTTCATCATGGCCGTTACCCTAACACCTTTCTCTCTTATCATATTCTACATGAAACTTGATGGCTTCATCCATATTGCCCATCGAATTTTCTACCTCATGGCAATCTTGGTTTTTGACCATCACATAAAATCGTTTTCAAATTAAAATTTAAATCCATTAGCTCTAATACCATTGTTAGTCTTGTTGGATCCCAAACCCTCACATAAACTATCTTCTGGATAAAGATCATAATGGTCACATCTCTTATTTATATAAATCAATACACTCAAACGAACAAACATAACCACAACCAAAATCAAAAAACAAGAATGATAAAAATGAAACAAATTTGATTGATTGCGAATAAGATTACAATTTTTATTTCTTAGACCCCTACTTGTATGAGATAAAATGTCACGATGGTTTGGAGAAACTGATTCCCAATCGGTATGGGTATGTTTTAACCGTTGATAACCTCTAGCCCATTCAACATATTCAAAATTTTAAACCTAATGACCAAATGGACTTTAAACATCATGCCAAGTTTAGTACATGGCCTACGACCCGAATAAACATAAACTTCTGTTTTGACCTGTTAACATTTAAACTAAAATAAACAAAACAAGCCTAAACCTGATTTAGTGACTACACTAATACAAAAAAGGTATGTGTTACTGTCAACTCCATAGCAAATCCAAATAGATTAACAACTCTTATTTTTAACAAACTAGAATTTATACCGCAGCGCGCGTTGCGCGTCTTAGGGACAGGGTAAACCGAGTCTTATAGAAGTGCATATTTTCCAATAAATCACATTACCATCATCATAGAAGAAACATGAAGTTTAACCGAACAACATCAGATCACTAACTCGCGCAAGATGATCGGTTGTGGCTGCACACCGGAAACGATTGCCAGGCCGAGGCAACAGATACCAGTTTTGCCATATCATCACATGAAAAGGAATATGCAGAAGCTAACTCAAATAAAAATTACCATATGTTAGATCAATAACAAATCAAAATCAATCTAAGTTCAAAGAACAAATGAAGAATTCCTCATCACAACATATCATTAAAAGGTGAATTCTTACATGGGTTTGAAGAATCTAGGAACGAATTACTCAACCTTGTACATTTACATTTTACGTTGCATGACCAGTTGGTAGATACATGAAGATAGACTGAATTGTAATTTAATATTTTTTTTTCTATTATCTAATATAGCAAAATTACTGCTATGGTTATGTTTTAAACTTTTGGCTTGTAATCCATCAAATGTTGCCAACCAAAAACGTTACCTTTTTGTTCGTTTATGTTCGAGAATGATTTTCCCCTCCATGATGATAAGCATAATCTACGTCGTAAATAATGCTCTTGTTTCAAGGATCAGAAACTATGTTGATCCTTGCTACGTTGAAGAACGGGCTTCAAATGTCACTAAAGTTATTTAGAAATTGTTGTAGACAAATGTTCCACTTATCCGATGTATTCCCAACTAATGAAATTTTGATCGCTTCTAACAAAACATTGATTCTTACATAAAATAAGCGTTGGCACA
Source organism: Flaveria sonorensis (assembly GCA_025506505.1). Lineage (NCBI taxonomy): Eukaryota > Viridiplantae > Streptophyta > Magnoliopsida > Asterales > Asteraceae > Flaveria > Flaveria sonorensis. The sequence continues at coordinate 11,076,057 of CM046427.1, read as the reverse complement.
AACTCCACTTATAGTTAAACCCAATTTGCAAATAATGAAACCCCTTTGAAAATCATATTTTTACTTTTTCAAAAATTAACAAATGCACTACTCAAGTATAATCAAAATTCAATAATTTATCATCAACTATTCAAAAATGTCATAAATCTTGCAACAACAATGTTTATGTTGCATTTATATTTACGTAGTTCGTCCAAAAGTGGTGTCCTTTGTTACTTTTCAAAGATATAAAGATACAATTAAAAAAATAGTAAACACTATGTAAAAATCTTACAACCCAAAAAGAATTGAATTTGGGTAAAGATTTTGAAGCAGATAACCAAATTGACAGATCTTTAATTAGGGTTTGTAACTGGGAAAGAAGTGATAAATTGAATCAAATTTGAAAACCCTACAAAGAAAACACAAAATGGAGGATGACTTATTTACCTTAGATACTACTACACAACTCCCAGTCACCAGTAATAGAAACATCGACGGCTGCAACCGACAAATCCCGACAGCTAATATCCTCGCAGATACAGTTACCACATCTGACTCTCTCGTCGATCTTCCGACAATTAAGTTTCCCTTATGATCGGTTAGAAAACGATAAAACAAAAAGAAGGATGCGTACATGCAATAGTGAGTCAAGATGATCAGCTGTCATCACAACAATTTCAAGATCATCATCACAACTTCCTGCCCGCGTGAGACACCACCTCCGCACCACCGCCTGCAAGCTCTCAGTTTATCACTCTAAGCAATAAAGTTACGAAAATACCCTTATTACTGTTCATTTCGTTGCTAAATTAATATATAGAATAATTACAATAAATAAAGCTCAATTTAAGGCACTACATTCAAGTAAAGTTGTGTGTGTTTGAGCAAATAGTTATTAGTAGAAATGACAAAATGGACTGGTTAGATTAGACTTGTTGCCGGGTCAGGATAGGTTTGGGTTTGTATAGTCTGATTAAAAAAGGTCAATATGGTTCAGGGTCGTGATGGGTTTTCAATGTTTTGAGTGAGGATTTAGGGTAATCCAGACCTTTGGGGTGCTTAGCTTTCATAGAAGAACCGGTGTTGATGGCCACAAACGAAGAAGAGAAGTAGGTTTATTAAATCTCTCAAATTGTTGTTGATATTGGTGAACTAGGAATAGAAGGCACTCAATCCAATGAATAAAAAATACCGTAAGATAATAAAATAAGCAAACGATGAACTAAGGAGAGGAATTTCACCCACAAAAAGCTTGCATGTATTTTCTGGTGAAAACAGAATAGTATACAGGATAATAAAGTGCAGTGAATGAAAACATGAGAATAGCTCCACTAACCCATGATGATACCCAACCACTACTTCACTGCATCATGAGAATAACTATGTATAAATGATAATGCAAGACAATATAATAAACAAAAAAAGATAATGATCACATGTGGTAATCTTCATGTATAGGTGAACGTTTGCATATGACCCACAAGATTGGTGATGCATGATCAACAAATTGTTAAAACCAAAATCTTGTTTGGATGAGAAACTCATGGTGACTCATAAAGCATATTTACAACAATCAATTGAAGAGAAAAAATAGAAAAAAAAAATGCAAACAAAGGCTTCAATTTATATAAGAGGCTCTGATAATCAGAGGCATCTAATCTGCAGTGGGTGACTTGAATGAATTTATTCATATATTTCACAAACGTAACATAGAAAAGTAAGGACCAATTAGTGTGGCGGGTGATTTGTTGATCAACATTTTTAGTTTGAGGTAAAAATAAAGTGGTTTAAGAGTTGATCCAATTTAAGAGGAAATGTGGATATTGGATTTTGGGGAAATGTGGATAATGGATTTTAAGGAAATGTAAATTTGAAAGATTATGAATAAAGGTTTTGTGAAAAACAATGATCCATTCTAACCCATTTGTATATCTTCTATTATCCATTTTTACCCACTAACACTTTTATAACTTTGAAAATTTCACATCTTGACATGCTTAAAATACAAGCCAAACCCATATTAAGCCATATTCATATAATATTGTCCAAATCATACCTTTAGTCGTTATTCATGCAAACAATCATCTTTGCATACAACAATTTAGTATATGTAAATACAACCCTTGTACTATGATGATTTATTAATATCACAATAAATATACTTTATACCAAATAGCATGACATACAGGTCACTAGTGTTGCCATCCCCATACAATCTTTTTTTTTCCTGTCCATTTTGGTTGGTGACTACAATTCCACATCAAGTTCGAGTGTAATGTACCATCCTCTCAATACTTCTCAACCACATACTTTTTATATTTATTCTGTGAAAAGATAAAAGTTAGCACATAAACATTTTCTAGTTTGCATGTATAAATAAGTACATGTGTTTAAAGTTTACACTTGCTAGGAATTAATACATGCGTTCACCACTCGGTAACAAAACAATCAAGGACAGTGCATTGACTTCAAAAAAATCCACTAAGTTTTAGATGCGTGTGGGTTAACATAATATGATTAAATAAACAATATAACCTAAATTTTTAACTAGACTATACTACAAGTTAGAAGTCCGATTCAAAAGGTAACATAACTTGATTGTACAATCGTGTCTTTATAAAACCAACATCATCCTGTATGTTGAAAACATGCACTATTAATCATCTTATATGGTGGATTTTAAAAGAAATAAAACATATTATTCTTAACATAACCTAGTTTTTAGAAAAAAAAAAAACTGAATTCTATATAATATTTTATTACAAATTTCATTTTCTCAAATTTTAAAATATCCTTCTTATTCTAAAAGATACTTTTTAACTAAAAATGATATGTTTTTTAAATTTTTATACTTAATTAAAAAAATACAATTACAAAGTAAAGTAGACTTACTATAGTTTCACCTACCCTTGAGTCAACCCAATTCACGTTATGCTCATAGATGTTCTCTTCCGCATCATCGGCTTCTCCCAAACCATCTCCTATAAACCCACCACCATCCACCAACTATCTAAGGGTCTCGACCCTTTACATGTGTTTGCATCTAGAATTCATCAAGTGTAGCATGTCATTTCAATATCTTATCCTAAAAAATTAATATTCAAATTAGAATGAACATAATATTGTTGAAGAAACATATATAAAACTTTAACCATATCATGAAAAATGATGAAGCAATTATGATGCGAATAAATTATGATAAACTATTATCAAATAAATGTCTCATTTTGGAAGTCAAAATTATATGTCAAATAAATGTCTCATTTTGGAAGTCAAAATTATATATCCTATATTTGTATAGAACTTATAGATTAGTTGCACTTTATCGTTTGAGGTTTAGATCTTAAGATTAGTTGCATTTTATCGTTTGAGGTTTCGATCTTGATCTTGTTGAAATGATCTACATCTAGATTAGACTTGAACAAATTTGATATTTAAAATGTATACAAAGCAAACAGGATTAGCAATATATAGTATAAGAAATTATCAAGATAAATGGAGAAGTAACAACATATATAATATCATGACAGGAAAACTAAGTACTGATAATAAATAAAAAGACAAATTATCAAAATAAGACAACTTGACAGTCTTACGAACAAAATTTTGACTGTGACAAACTTTTTGACCTGAGCGTATGTCTACCGCCTGTTGCTTTCACTATTTTCATGACAAAAAATTTTGACGTGATAATTTTTTTTTTATTTTCACTATTTATAGAAGACTTGGATTTTCATGAATTGGCACAGGCGGACATACATTAAGTTGAGGGGTAGCCTCCGCTACCCCAACTTTTTACGGGTAGTGTAAAAAAATTACGGTTTTGTATAAATTTCTTTTTTAACTGTTTTACGTTACTTCTGTGAAAATATTACGTTACCCATAAATTTTTCTTAAACTCAACACTTAATAGAAAGTTTTAAATTTTATAAAAAATAATCTTATATTTTATAAAAAATATTACATTTTATAAAAACATAAATAACTAGTAAGCCCAAAATACCTAATAATCCAATACAATAATAATTAACAAGCTCAAAATAAAAATAAGCATAAAAACATTAAACAACTTAAAAAGCCAAACTAATTAGCCCAAATATCCATAACTCAATCAAACATAAAACTTAAAATAATAAAAAAACCATCCATCGCCCCATGCCCCCATCGACACTTCGTCCCTTACCACAGGCCACATCCAGTCAGCCACCATCCACCCACACCGCCGATCACCCCAAGTCTCTACTGCCGGCCGTCCGGCCGACCACTATCGAACTGCCGCCTACTGCGGTGGCCCTTGCCATCGTGCACATGTGATCTTTCACCAATTCACCGCCCATTTCAAGGTTATATTTCTAGTTTTTTTTCTCTTTACATTATGAAATTAAAGATTTTGGGTTTATGTTGTTCAATTTAACTATTTAAGTGTTATCTGTTATAAAAATTAATTGTTATTTGGTTCCATTTCTAATACGTAGGGTTTATGCAATTAGATATATGAAGTAGAGGTTGAAAGATGAATTAGAGATTTGATATTAAAATTAGATATTGAAATTAGGTATTTGAATTGTGTTATTTATAAGTGTAATTTGTAATTTTATTGTGTTATTTGTTATAAAATTAGGGATTTGAAAGATGAAAAAACAAGTTTTTATTGGTAATCTTTTTAAAAGACAATTTCAAGAGTAGAATATTGTTTCTAATAATAATGATACTATTAGATCAACAATTCTTTTGAGTCCAATTCATTCTGGTTCAATTCCTTCAATCTCAAATGGAATTAATATAAATGTATGTTAAAAAAAAATTTTACGTTACCCCTAAAATTTTCTTCTAGATCCGCACTGTGAATTGGTATTCCATATCTCAACTAGAGTTGCCCAAGCCACTTCTTGACTAATCCAAATTGGGTTTAATGTAAGAATGACACTCAAATCGATGATAATTTCTATGCACTCTTCAATCGCAAGGTCCTTGGCTTTATTATAACCCATCTTCAAAAAATCAGTGAACTTTTCATTTATGCATTTTCCCTAGCAAGACTGAACTACAGGTTTCTGTTGGTATATTCAGAGATTGAACAAGAGAAACGAAAGAAATGCAGGCTAAACTTTGGGACAAATTTTCTGTGATTAAACTTCAAAGTTCAAGAAATGATTACATTAAATAGAAAATGCTACAACCTCAACTTGAAAACAAACTTACTCCTATTTGATTGGAAGCATAAAATAAAATGAAAATGCAAACCCATGTTGCCACTAATTCCATGCACCACTAACCCACTTGCATAATACTCGGTCATTAGCTAGACTAAGTCATGCATTGACCGACACTTTCACTCTCCCCCTCAATGATGACTTGTGTCTCCAAGATCCTCAATTCCAAGTAAGGCCCTCATCTCACTGAACTTGATACGAGGCAGCGCTTTGGTAAGGACATCAACCTTTTGTTGTTCACCACTAACATGTTTCACTTGGATTTGTTCCCGCTCCACACACTCCCATATGTATATATATATATATATATATATATATACACACACACACACATATGTATGTATATATATATATGTATATATAGAGTATGTATATGTGCGTATATATAGAGTATGTATGTGTGTGTACATATATAGAGTATGTATATGTATATATATACATACATGTATAGAGGAAAAATTTACGGTACAAAATAACGATTTCGTGTGAAGTGTAAGAAGTGATAATAACCATTTACTTAAAAGATGAATGGTTCAGATTAGAAATAACATAATCACATAATGAATGTGGTTGGAGGGTTAGATTTAGAAATAACCTATGATTGTTGGCTTTTTTCGAATCTTCTTGTTTTTTAAAACGCACATAACTTTTTTATATGACACTATTTTTTTTTAAAAAATATACCATAAAATCAAACATTTTATCCCTTTTAATACGAGTAAAATATTGGTATACTTTTTTTTAAAATAATCAACATTTTTTTTAAAACGTCTATATGTTATGCGTATATTTTGCGTAATTATTAACTGCGTAATTATGAACGTAACTTGCGTAATTATTATATAAGTTGTGTAATTATAAATATAACTTGTGTAATTATTTTTTATAGCGTAAGTAATTTTTCTTTGCGTAATTTTGTACTTTTTATGTGTAATTGTAACGCGGAAGAAACTACCTATCCGACAAAAAAACGCATGTCATGCTCATCTTATGACTTAGTACGTTTCGCACGAAAATCACACTTTTTATAGTAACCGGTCCATATATATACATACATATATATACATACATATATATATATATACACATATATATATGGACAGGTTACTATACAAAGTGTGATTTTCGTGCGAAGCGTACGAAGTCAGAAGATAAGCGTGACATGTGTTTTTTTGTCGGAGGGGTAGTTTAGGGATCAGGAGAGATCAAATGAAAACTACCAATCATATAATTTGTATTAATTATTTTATTTTTATTGTTGAAAGGGTATTTAAGTAAAAAGCCACATCCACTGTTTTAGGTAATCATATCTTTTAATTTAAGTTTCATATTTCCTTACAATCTTTAATATTTTTCCTTGTGAAAAAATACATGATGTAAAAATCAAATGAAGATGATGAAGAAATCGTTACTCAATAAATCAATGATGAAGATATCAAATGAAAAGAATGAAGATGATGATCGCTACTCAATTAACTGGAAAAAAAACGATTAAGAAATCAAATGGCAGTAATGAAATCGAATGCTGATGTTGAACAAATCATTGCTCAATAAACCATGAAATCGATTGGTTCTCTTGCAGTCGTGGTTGGTGACGAAGGGAAGATGATGAAGACATTTTACGTAAGTTGGGTTACATATATGTATTCTGGACAACATATATTTAATTTGGGGTGCATATACGTAATATAGTATTAAGGCAACAAGAACCAAAAGAATGGAGCAGAGATATCACAGGAAAGCAGAACAACGACAACAAGAAGATGTAAATTGTAGGTTATGTATACATACCCCATTGTTACATACGTCAAACTATGGGTTTACGTATGCGTAACTGTTATGAATTGTAAATAGGTAACCAAAGTTTTATATTAAATAATTTTTCTATTTCTTACTGAACCTATGATTTTAGGTTTTTACTCAATACATTTTCCTTGTTCTCATAATTTTTACATATATGTATCGTGTTACATATACGTATCCAAGAAGTTTTGTTTTCATTTTGATTATGCTTTTATTTATTGGGGTTACGTATACGTAACTTAGTAATTTTCTTAGAATTCTTATTATGATTTTATTATAGAGTTTCATATACATAAATTACACATTAAGGTTTCTTTAAATATTAACGTGATTTACATATATGTACCCAGGTTACATACACACACACACACATACATACATACATATATATATATATATATATATATATATATATATATATATATATATATATATATATATATATATATATATTACTTGTCAGGTACATATATGTAATCTTAACAGGTTTTGTTTTTAAGAGAAAATTGAATGTATGCATAAAGATGAAGATGAATAATTGTTGAAGAATTCTTAGTATACATCAAGTGTTGTCATTGAAAAAGATTGATGAATCGATGAAGATGCTAGAGCAAAACAAGAAAACAAAGTGAAGCTACATCTATGCAATTATTCTTTTATGTATGTAACTTTTACATATACATATGTAAGCTGGTGTTTATTTAATATGATTTATTAAAAAGAAGAAGTTATGTACCATGTTATTTTTATCTAAATACATCATTTAATGTGTTTTTGTGTTTTTTTGTTAAAAAATATTAATTAAATATATTAGGAGAGAGAATGAGAGATTTTAAGAAACTTATTTATGATTATAGAAGTTAAAAAACTAAAAAAATTTGTTAACCATTATGCCCCTAATCTCCCAAATTATAACCACTAACTTAAACATATTTACCAAATTTGCCATTAGTTAATCTCAACTATTAATCAAACAAATCAAGGGTGAAAAAAATGGTTTTTTTTGTTTTTATTTATAAGATGGTTTTCAATAGAACCCTCCCTTTTATATATATATATATATATATATATATATATATATATATATATATATATATATATATATATATATATATATATATATATATATATATATATATATATATATATATATATATATATATATATAGGGTTAGTTTCAAATGAGAACCCATCCTTTTTATTAGAACCCTTTAACCCACTATCAACCATTGATTAAAATTTAAGTGGTCAAGATCTTTTTCTTTTTTTTTATTCAGTACGGACAAAAGAGTCATTTAACCCACACCTATTACTTTCTATTTTATTTTTCTTTTTTTATTTACAAGGTTTACCCATTTTTTTAAAAACTTTCATAACTTTTTTTATATATTGTTATTTTTTATAAAGATTGCACCGTTAAATTCATCATATTTTTCTCTTTAATTCCTATATAATCTTGCAAATTGTATTTTGTACCTTACTTAGCGAAATTACACTGGTGAGTTACACTATTGTTACACCACTGTAAAAAAAAACTTTTACACCCGATATTACACCATTCTAATTAACATAACACTGTGAATACAACAATCTAACAACCAGACAACATTACACATGTAACTACACTAATATAACAAAACTTAAACACTATAATTAAACAAAAGATAAAAAAAATACATTGTAACAAAGAGAACACCACTTTAGTTACACTATTTTAATGTAATTAAACCAAAAATAGAAACTACACCACTGTAACTACACTAATATATCGAAATTACACCATTAATATTTTTTAAATGTAAACAACACAAATGCAGGGTTATAGTGATGTAACATATTGCATAAACAAAAAAAGTATTTAAATTTCAGGATTACAATGATGAAACATAGTTTATTGACAACAAAAAACCATGAATTAAATATTAATGTAACGGAAACACTTAGATACAATGGATTGCATCATGTTTATTTGAATGCAAATCATAATACTTACAGTAAATTATATCATATTGTACTTACTTACAGTGAACTACATCGAATAAACACATATAAAAACCAACAAAAATAAAACCTAATAAAAACTGATGCATTACCATTATTGTAGTGTTCCTTCTGATAGCCTTCACTCTCTCCGGTTAAAAATAATTTAAGTTGATTTAACAAAATGAAAAAATGGTTTTTTCACATTTTTATAAGAATGTGCATCTTAAAAGTTTTAATATTTCTAACAAAAAGAAAGTAATTTTCAATTTCTCATAATATGAAATACAAGTTCCACCATCAAACCATTTTATTTTCAAATGTCAAAGTGAATCCACAATGGGCTATAATTTTTAACAAAAATTAAGCAAGACATTGAATCAACATTTGTATGAAACCACCTTAAAATAATTTTTAAATGATTTAAACACTAACATAAACCAAATAAAATAAACAGAGATACAAATTATTTAAACACTATAAAATAACACACATTACAAACATAAAAAAGTAAAAATCTGAAAGAAAGAAAAACCATATAAAAGTTAGGATTTGAAGCGTGATAGTGGTGTAGAGAAAGCCGGTGGAGGCGACAAGAAGAACCCAGATCTGAACCGTAACAAAAACCCAATCGAGAGAAAGAACCCATATCTGAACCAGGATGGTGACATGACAAAGATGTTGGAAGTGGCGGCGAGGATGTGGTGGTGGTTGATATCACTCTAGATGGAAGGTAGTTAGTGGGTTGAGATCGTTCTATGATATGGAGTTATTTGCATATATAGATCAACAACTCTACCATCAAGTGGCCTTTGGTGTCATCTGAATCAACAAATTCATACCTGGAGAATGGTGGAGGCGGGAAGAAGGTGGTCCGATACTTGATTTGGATCTTCATTTTGTTGTTGCATAATTATGGATAGTTTGAATCAAGCAGAGAGAAAGATAAGATGATTTTTTATTCAATAGTAAAAGTAAGATTTGTATAGATATAAGAGAGAGTAGATCCGACAAATAAGGTACATAAATAAAATTACTTATTTACCCTTCATCTCATCTCCACCTTTCAAATGGTATCAAGATTTATTTATATTAAATCAATGGTTAGATAGAGAGTTAAATAGTTCTTGTAATTTCTAAGGGTTCTTACATGAACCCATTCCTATATATATATATATATATATATATATATATATATATATATATACACACACACACACACACACATTTTTTTTAAATTTTGTCTTTAAGTTTAGGGGTATGTTATTGGGAACGGTCTGCCCAAGACACATATTGAATTGATGTGGCTAGTACGTTATGATCTAAGTCGGGCATACCCAATAACAAGCTAGACAAACACCTACAATATTTATTTTATGATATGATCATGTAAAAAAATATTAATATTTGAAGTATTTAGAAATTGGGCTTCTAAATATTTGCACTAGTGTTATGAATAAATTATATGGATAATTTATTCTAGAGAGAGAGTATTTTGTATTGTTATTCAAATGATTGAACAAACAATACAAGTCTTTTTCTCCATACTTCTTTGTTACTCATTCGTATTTACTAATGCGGATGTGTTTTTAAGGAAATGCGGATGAATGTTACTCATCCGCATGCACTTACTAATGCGGATGAGCATTTAAGGAAATACTGATGAAACTGATCGTCCGCATTTACCGATGCGGATGTGCATTTGGGAAATGTTGATGAACTGTTCGTCCGCATTTATAAATGCGGATGTGCATTTTTGGAAATGTTGATGGAGTTACTCATTCGCATTTACAAATGCGGATGTGCATTTGGGAATTGCGGATGAAATTTCTTCATCCGCATTTACAAACACGGTTAGAGTTTGTTCATCCGCATTTACTAATGCGGATGAATATTAGTGAAATGCGGATGGGTTAAAGGGATGAGTCCCGCCCACTTTTCTCTCACTTTGAAATTCAGTTTCACAGGACGTGTAATATATGATTGCATTCAATCACTCTCTCTAATAACTTACAACACACACAAAAGGTGCAGATCGGTGTTCCTGTTGGTGTTCTCTCGATCGGTCGAAGAGAAAAGTGAACAGAGATCGCTCAAGTGAAGAAAATCCTAACAACCTGGTGTTTTGTTGGAAGCTTGGGGTAGACAAGCTTGAGGCCTCCTACTTTGGAAGCTGCCGATAACAGATCGTCTTCCTCTGTCCCATTCGAGAGGTAGAATTCTTAACACCCTATGGTTGTTTGTAAGAATGATTTTCATATAACGATCCATTATGGGTTTTAACAGATATATAAATTGATTTATATATATATAAACTATAACAAATTTTTCATTCAAATTCCGCTGCGTTTTTCATTTTATAAGGATAAAATAACTCTGATAAACTTGTGAAAACCCCAACATATGTTGGATTATATAATTATTGTTTTAAATATTATATTTAATTTACACATTATATTATACAAATAATCGCTCGATGATTGTATTGGTTTGAAAGAGCCAATGCGACTCGTAAGCTACTCAGGATCGGTTTGAAAAAAAAATCGAATCGAGCCAATCTTAAACGACATCAAGCTCGAGCTAACAATATGACTTGTTTACTAAACTAGCCTAAGCCTCAAATATCGAGTTCAAGACGGCTCACAAGCCTAAATGAGCTTTTTATTTACATAAGTTTTTATTTACACAATAAATATGTATAAATATACATGTTTGCAAAAAATATATTATTATATGTATTAATATGATAAAGCAATTAAATTACATATATTACGTTATATATAAAAAGTATGATTTCAAAAAATATGAAAGTAATTATAAAAGCCAAAAAATGTTTAATTTAACAATAAACAAGCCGAGCTTCAGCTTGAAAATTTTCGGATAAGCCGAGCCGAGCCTGTGACATCCGGTAATTTTCCGTTACCAAACTCTGTTAGTTCCGTTAAGTCTTGCATACACGTGTCGTGAACACACACTAGTTGTCGTTGAACGTTGGTGACTTAATAATAATTAATAATGATAAACAGATAATTATTCAACTAATAATATTGGTTATTAGTTGAGCTTATGCGACCTAAATATTAATTGTGAACTTTATCGCGTAACGTGGAAACGTGTGAATTTAATGTGTAAACTTGGTAACTTGTAAAGATAATGCTTATAATTATTATTATTAGTTCATATGTTTATTATGTTAGTTAAAAACATTTTAAAAGAGTATTTGAAAGCTTAATTTTTATAAAATACAAATTAAAAGGGATAAAAGGGTAATTATCATAAAATAATTAAACAAAATCAAAACTCCTAACCCTAAAGCCCCATAATCGGCCACGACCTCCCTCTCCCTCTCCCTTTGCGATTTCGGCCAAGATCATCCAATTTAGCATCGATTTGATTGGGTTCAAGCATTACAACAAGTTAGCAAGCATCAAATACAAACCATTACACGGTTAAAGGTTAGTTTTTGGTGTTTTTTTCATGTATTTGAATATGGCCGAATGTTAGGGTTCGATTTTGGTGATTTGGTGGCCAATTGATGCTTTTTTGTTGTTGTTAATATGTTTGTTAGGTAGATTACATGTTAATTAACGTCAAGTATGCAATAAAGGTTGGATTTTTACAAGTTCTTATGGGATCTATGTTAGGGCCGAAACCCTAATTCGAAAATCTGAAATTGGATGTTAGTTGTTGGTTGTTTGTTGATGTTAATATGTTAGTTGGATTGTATATATGCTAGTTAACGTCGATTGTGCAATTAAGTTAGGATTTTGATGGATTGTTCATTGGTTACTAAGAATAGTAACTTTATTTTGCATGAATTGATGATGGGATGATGAATTGGTGTGATGGATATGCTTACGATGATGACTAGATGCTAGATGGTTGATATGAATGTTAGAAACCTTGGATTGAATGTTGTAGTTCATACCTTGCCAAAAGTGGAAACTTTTGGGTATGAAAGTTGATGTAACATGATGGTTAGATGTTGTTGATCATGTTTAGTTATTGTCATGAGCTTGAATTGGTATGCAAATGGTAAATTCATAAATGTAGTGTGAGTTTGATGAAGTTGGGATGTGCTTTCCCAAAAGGGAAACTTTAATTGTGCAAATTCTTAAGTGTGATGATTTGAGCATGTTTGGGACATTAGGATCATGCTAGTATGTTCATGGATGATTTCTAATGTGGTTGAATGTGTTGTTTAGATTGTATGGATGTTTAGTTGATTAGTTACCTGTTTTGGTCTGTTTGTGGAAAATCATGGTTATGAGTCATATAGGTAAGTTAGGACTATTATTGATTGATAGTTGATCATGAATGAACATTTTGGATGATATGAGTTATGTTAATTGGTATGTTAATGATCATCATACACACATACGAATCTGAGGCCCCTACTTAATAGGAATGGCAGGGTTTAGGGTGTGAAGTCGTGAGTGGCTTCACATGGCATGTGGTGTGTGATTTGATCCTTGTATGGTGTATTATTTGTGTTATAGATGTTATGAGCATGATAATAGCTTGAGATTCGCATGACTTGTATGATGCTTGATGATATAATGATCTAGGTAGTACTTATGGGTAATGAATTTCCATGTGTGATTAGTTTGGGTGTAAATCATGTATGATATGCTGTTGTGTTGGTATTAATGAATTATCACCTATAATGTCACCAACGGGTCAAACGGGTCAACTGGGTCAAATGTCTCTTGTCTTTCTAAAACCTTGAGTTCTTTGGTTTGTAGAGCATTTAGGGTTTCATATTGATTCTGTGCACACGTGTGACATTTGGTAATTTTCCGTTACCAAACTCCGTTAGTTCCGTTAATTCTTGCATACACGTGTCGGGAGCACACACTAGTTGTCATTGAACGTTGGTGACTTAATAATAATTAATAATGATAAACAGATAATTATTTAACTAATAATGTTGGTTATTAGTTATGCTTATGCGATCTAAACATTATTTGTGAATTTTATCGCGTAACGTGGAAACGTGTATATTTATTTCGTGTGTTTTGTGGCAAATGGAAATTATGCATAATTATTATTTGTGACTAATAATAATTATGTTTAGTAGTTAAAAATTATTTAAAAACTATTCACAAAGTGCAAGGGTTAAAAGGTAATTATGCAAAACTTAATTGATTAAAACACAAAAACCCAACCCTAATAACCCATTCGGCCGCGACATTGCATCCCACCCTCCTCCCTTGCGAAATTCGACCAAGATCAAGCATCAACTCACGGATTTGGATCGATTTCAAGGCATACAACAAGTTAGAACCTTCAATTGCAAACTATTACACATTTAAAGGTTAGATTTTTACATGTTTTTGATGATTCTTCATGTTGGCCGAAAGTTCCATTCGAAATCTGCAATTGATGGTCGATTGATGCCTAGTTGTTGATGTTAATGTGTATACTAGATAGATTACATGTTAATTAACGTCAAGTATGCAATAAAGTTTGGATTTTGGTTGTTTGTTCATATGATTATCTTTGGCCGAGAGTTTGAGGCGATTTTGGATCAAATTGGATGTTGAATGTTTGTTGTTTGATGTTGTAATGATGCTAGTTAGGTTGTATGCATATTGGTTAACGTCGATTTTGCAAGAAAGCTTCGATTTTGATTCATGGTTCATAGGTTACTAAGAATAGTAACTTTATTTTGCATGAATTGATGATTTGATGATGTATGAATGTTATGGATGTGTTTGTGATGATGATTAGATGCTAAGTTGATGATATGAACAATTGAAAATCAAGAAGATGTCTTATAGTTTATACATTGCTAAAATAGTAACTTTTGGTGTTGAATGTTGATGAATCATGATGATTAGGTGTTGTTGATCATGTTTACATGTTGTCATGGACTTGAATTGGTATGTAAATGATGAATCCATGAATGTCTTGGGTGTTTGATGAAATTGGGATGTACTTTCCCAAAAGGGAAACTTTATTTATGCAAATCCTTAAATTGGATAATTTGAGCATGTTTGGGATATTAGGACCATGCTAGTGTGTTTATGGATGGTTTCTAAGGTGATTAAATGTGTTGTTTAGGTTATATGAATGTTGATTTGGTTTGTTACCTGTTTTGGCCTGTTTGTGGAAAAATCATGGTATGAGTCATATAGGTAAGCTAGGACTTTTGTGGATTGATGGTTGATTAAGAATGAACATTTTAGATGTTATGAGCATGATAATAGTTGAGGTTCGCATGACTTGTATGATATCTAGTTGTATGATGATCTAGGTAGTACATGTGGTTAATGAAGTGCTATATGTAATCAAGTTGTATGTTGATCATGTATGATATGCTGTTGTGTTAGTATTAACGAATTATCACCTATAATGTCTCCAACGGGTCAACTGGGTCAAATGTGTCTTGTCTTCTAAAACTTTGAGTTCCTTGGTTTGTAGAGCACTTAGGGTTTCATGTTGATTCTGTGTGCACGTACTTATGTACTCTTGTATTCTAGGTAACCTTTGAAGGGTTGTCTTTGCACCTATCACCAGTTCTCTTTAGTCATTATCTTTACACACCAGGTGAGTTCTTGCCCCACTCATTTTACATAATCTCTTTTGGGGGAGATAACATACTATTGATCACAAACGCTTTTATATATGAGTGTGTATAATATTGATATAGTGTTGTTTACCATTGAAAGTCCTCACACTTTCGGATTGTTAATATTGACTAGCGGGGAAATTTTGGGTAGTACTACTAGGTCTGACGAGCCCACCTGTGTGACTCGAGGTCATACGGGTGCAATTTTGTCCTAACATATATTCGTCACGACCTAGTAAGTCGTGACGGGAGGCACAAACTATCACAGTCATCTTCAATCGCGAAATCACTATGATTAATATTTTTATGTTAATAGACTAGCTATCTATTGCAATACACTACTTATGATTTGAAAACTGTTTATCGGTTTACCTATTAACGCAAACTCTTGAACTCACCAACCATGTGTTGACTTGTTTAGTATGCTATTCTCAGGTTAAGGTTGCCAGTTGCCTAGGAGCACGCACGTCAGCATTGTTGAGTTGTCTACATTTGCCTTGTTTACATATTTGGGATTATTTTCATATTAAACAATTATGTTTGGGGCGCGTATGTTTTGCGCATTCTCTTTACATACTACTTGTTTTGGGTTTTCTGGTTTTAAAAACGCTTCCGCAGTATTTTAAACGTTAACTCTGGTTTTGTTTATTAATCATATAGAGTCGTTCTTGGTAACTAATGACTGAGATCCTGGTATGGCACGCGCCTCGCGGTAAAACCCCGCACGCGGATTTTGAGGGTGTGACAGATTGGTATCAGAGCCATTGGTTATAGGGAACTAGGTTGCATACACACACTAGACTATAACCGCACAGTTGTTAGTTACTTATCGCTTACTCTCCTTACTGTATACTTATTGGCATACGCAACACGTACTTCGCAGCATGGCATCATCGTCCAGGAATTTAGGCAAGAGACCTGCATGATCTGAGTCACCTCCTACGTCTCACGTACCTGATAGGGGATTTAACTGGCTCCGACATCCTTATCCTCCTGGCGAGATAGACTGGGATCAGCCTTCATACCTCCTGAGCTCAATCCTCCACGGAACTGGGATTTCTACCCCACCTACATAAACCGTATGGCTTATAGAGAGCGCGTACCACCAGTAGCTACTACACGACCTAGGACTAGGTCATCGACCGCCTCTACTTTGCCTACACTTCCTACCTTGAGCATCCCTCTGGAGCAGGCATTTGCAGCCCTAGTAGCCACCCTAGACACGGAGCGACAGCGGATTAGAGGACTCACTGATGAGAACTCTGCATTACGATCTGAGATGCGTCAGTTGCGTTTCCAGGTAGAGAAGCTTCAGGAGCGACTCTCGATGGCCATTGGTGGACATCATACTCTGGCAGGCAATGTGGTAGCACTTAGTGGGCGCATGGATGCACAAGATCACCATAACATTGTGATCGATGATAGGTTTGCTGATTTAGAGGCACAACTAGTAGCACTTCAGGTTGTTGAAGCCCCCTGCACCTTTGGTGGACCCTGATGAGGAAGACCCAGAAGAGGAACCTGAGGAAGCCCCCGAAGAAGAACCAGTAGAGATGGATGAGGACAGTGACGGATCTGACGTACTGGACTGATTCCACTTTAAATGACTTAGACTATGTAGTGTTTCTTTTCTTTGAAACCTATGTGGGAAGGGTTGTTTCCCACCCAACTGAAAAACTTAAATTTTGACATTGATGGAATATTTTGTGACTCAATTGCAATTTATTTATCTTTGATTATTATTTCTGTTATAAACGTTATGGTTGTGGTGAATGCATTATTTCTTATTGTTTACTGTACCTTGATGAGATTAATATGTTGGATGTTACTCATTATTGTAATTGTGAATTTTAAAGTGAAATATGGACGCACGTGGAAGAGGACGTGGGCGTGGTCGTGGACGTGGCGCCGGAGGCCGTGGAGCCGGAGCCATAAACATGATGCTTGCGGAATTGGCGGCATTAATTAACGAACATGTTCAGGCGGCAGTGGCTGCTGCCCAACCGGGACAACCAGCAGGTAAATGATAACGAGAGGTTAAACTAATTATCCTAGTTAATTGCCTAGGATATCTGACTAATGTTTGGGATTGTCAAAATAGGACCACCACCATGTACCTACAAGTCCTTCATGGACTGTAAACCCCATACCTACAGCGGGACGAAAGGGGCTGTAGGGCTTGTAAGGTGGTTTGAGAAGACAGAGTCTGTCTTCGCAAAATGCAACTGCCCGCCTGCTGATCAGGTGAAGTATGCCACCGGGACATTGGAAGGCGCAGCACTTTCCTAGTGGAATGCCCAGGTGCAAATGCTGGGTCAAGCCATGGCCAATGAACTACCTTGGGATGAGTTTAAGGGGATTATGACCGAAGAATACTGCCCCCGAAATGAAGTGCAGAAACTGGAGATTGAGTTCTGGCAACTAAAAATGCAAGGCTCAGAAAATGAAGCCAACACGACCGGTACTCATGAGTTGGCCACACTATGCCCTGGAATGGTCAATGAAATGCACAAGAGATTCGAGCACTATATACGTGGACTGGTGCCCGAAATTCAAAGTATGGTAACTGCCTCTAACCCCACTACCATACAACAAGCTATCCGAACAGCCCACAGGCTGACTGATCAAGCAGTCGAGCAAGGTCGATTACCTAAGCGGGGCGCGGTGGCAAGCGTGCCCGACCATAAACGCAAGTGGGATGGTTCAAGCAACAAGGGATCGTCATCCAGCAGCCAATCTCAACCTCAACAACAGCAGCAAGTCAGCAACAACAACGGAAGTTCGATAACAATCGAAGCTTCAACCAGGCGACTCCCTCAAATCAAGGACCCGGTGGGTATGGCGGAAGACAGCCGAAGTGCAATCAGGTGTAACTACCACCATGTGGGTCGATGTGATAACTTCAAGTGCCAACATTGTGGGAAGATTGGTCACGCAGCTAAAGACTGTCGGGGTGAACTGATGAAAAGGCCACAACAATCGCAAGAAACTCCGAAAGGTTGTTTTGAGTGCGGAAAAGAAGGCCATTACAAACGCAACTGTCCCCAACTTAAGAGGAATGGTAATGGTAATAACAACAATGGAAACAACAGCAACAATAACAATGGCAACAACAATAACAACAACAATGGTAATGGCAACAACGATGGTGGAAACAACAATGGAGCCAAAGGAAGAGCCTTCGTCATTGGCTCAGGTGAGGCTCTAAACGATCCTACAACAGTAACTGGTAAATTTTGGTTAATGGTCGTTTTGCTACTGTATTATTCGATACCAGAGCCGATAGAAGTTTCGTGTCCACTAGGTTCTGTAGTCTTTTAAGTGATATGCCCTCAACCTTAGAATCTAAATACACCGTAGAGTTAGCTGACGATACACAGATTCACGTAACGCATATTCTTAGAGACTGCAAGATAGAGCTTGCTGGTCATACATTCACCATAGATCTTATGCCCGTTACGTTAGGAAGCTTTGATGTGGTAGTAGGCATGGATTGGCTTTCCGATAAACAAGCGGAAGTCATATGCCACGAGAAGATCATATGGATTCCCATTGGTGAAGAAGTCCTTACGGTCAGAGGTGATAGGAGTGGTGCGGTGATAGGCATCATCTCATTCATGAAGGCACAGAAGTTGTTACGAAAGGGTCGACTGGCCATATTGGCACTCATCACAGATAAACAGACTGAGGAAAGGAAGATAGAGGATATCCCCGTAGTTCGTGAGTTTCCCGAGGTGTTTCCAGAAGACCTGCCTGGATTACCGCCTCACCGTCAAGTTGAATTCCAGATTGAGTTGACTCTAGGAGCCGCTCCAATTGCGAGAGCACCGTACCGGTTAGCTCCGAACGAACTGCAGGATTTATCCGCCCAACTACAAGAGTTGTTGGATTAAGGGTTTATCCGACCGAGTTCGTCGCCCTGGGGAGCGGCAGTTCTATTTGTGAAGAAGAAGGATGGTACATTTCGAATGTGCATTGACTATAGGGAACTGAAAACGGTTACTATCAAGAATAGATATCCCTTACCTCGTATCGATGATTTGTTTGATCAACTGCAAGGATCAAGCTATTACTCTAAGATTGATCTGAGGTCTGGGTATCATCAGCTGAGAGTTCGAGAAGAGGACATCTCAAAGACTGCTTTCCGTACACGTTATGATCACTATGAATTTTTGGTCATGCCATTTGGGTTGACGAATGCACCAGCAGTATTCATGGACCTCATGAATCGGTGTGCAAACCCTATCTTGATCAGTTTGTTGTCGTCGTTATTGATGACATATTGATATACTCAAGGGTCGAGGAAGAACATGAGAAGCACTTACGTTTAATCTTAAATTACTTAGAAAGGAACAACTGTACGCAAAGTTTTCTAAGTGTGATTTCTGGATACGTGAGGTACAATTCTTGGGTCATATTGTCAACGAGAAGGGAATACATGTTGATCCTGCTAAGATTGAAGCGATAAAGAATTGGTTTGTTCCTAAGACACCAAGTGAGATACGACAATTCCTTGGATTAGCGAGATATTATCGACGATTCATTGAAGGATTCTCTAAGATTGCACAACCTCTCACAGCCTTGACTCACAAGGGAACGACGTACAAATGGAGAGAGAGTCAGGAATATGCTTTCCAGTTGCTGAAGCATAAATTGTGTAGCGCACCAATATTAGCGTTACCGGATGGTAGTGATGATTTCGTAGTCTATTGTGACGCTTCTATTCAAGGACTTGGATGCGTCCTGATGCAGTGGGATAAAGTGATAGCTTATGCCTCTAGACAGTTGAAGATTCATGAGAAGAACTATACCACCCATGACTTGGAACTGGGTGCGGTAGTGTTTGCCTTGAAGATCTGGAGACATTACTTGTACGGTACCAAATGCACCATCTACACCGATCATAAAAGTCTTCAGCATATATTTGAGCAAAAGAAGTTGAATATGAGGCAAAGGCGCTGGGTAGAGTTATTGAATGACTATGATTATGCTATCAAGTATCATCCGGGAAAAGCAAATGTAGTTGCTGACGCGCTGAGTAGAAAAGAGACTGCTAAACCTCGACGAGTGTGAGCTCTGCAAATAACGATTAGTACGCAATTACCTGAACAAATCCGTGATGCTCAAACTAAAGCTCTGAAGGTAGAAAATATGAGTTTAGAAGGGTTACGGGGAATGGAAAAGCAACTAGAAGTAAAGGCGGATGGAATTCGTTACTTCATGGATAGACTATGGGTACCTCTACACGGAGACCTGAGAGACTTGGTGATGAGTGAGGCTCACAAGTCCAAGTATTCTATACATCTTGGATCTGACAAGATGTACCACGATTTGAAGGCGCACTATTGGTGGCCTAACATGAAAGCAGATGTAGCTACTTATGTGAGCAAGTGTCTGACCTGCTCAAAGGTGAAAGTGGAGTATTAGAAACCATCTAGACTATTACAACAACCCAAGATCCCTATGTGGAAGTGCGATCAGATATCAATGGATTTTATTACTAAGTTACCTCGTACTTCTACCGGTTGCGACACAATATGGGTTATCGTGGATCGATTGACAAAATCTGCTCATTTCCTAGCAATAAAGGAAACGGATAAGATGGAGAAGTTAACCCGACTTTATCTGAAGGAGATCGTTTCGAGGCATGGAGTACCGATCTCAATTATTTCTGATCGCGATTCTCGTTTCACATCACACTTCTGGCAATCACTGCAGAAATCTTTGGGTATGCGATTGGATATGAGTACTGCTTATCATCCACAGACTGATGGTCAAAGCGAGTGTACTATACAGACTTTGGAGGACATGTTACGTGCTTGTGTGATTGACTTCGGGAATAACTGGGAAGTTCACCTACCATTGGTGGAATTTTCTTACAACAACAGTTATCACACTAGCATAAAGGCAGCACCTTTTGAAGCTTTGTATAGGAGAAATTGTAGATCACCAGTTTGCTGGGCTGAAATTGGTGATAGTCAATTAACGGGTCCTGAGTTGGTACACAAGACAACTGAGAAGATTGTCCAGATAAGAAATCGCATGGCTGCAGCGCGAGACAGACAGAAAAGCTATGCTGACAAGCGACGGAAACCCTTAGAGTTTCAGATAGGTGACAAGGTTTTATTAAAGGTCTCACCATGGAAAGGCGTAGTTCGGTTTGGTAAGCGAGGAAAGCTAAATCCGAGATACGTTGGACCATTTGAGATAGTGGAAAGAATTGGTCCAGTGGCCTATCGACTAGCCTTACCTGATTCATTGAGTGGAATCCATGATGTATTCCATGTTTCAATCTAAAGAAATGTTTAACGGATGAAATGATGGTCGTACCGCTGGAAGAAGTTCAAGTAGACAAACAGTTACGCTTCATTGAGGAACCTGTCGAAGTGATGGATCGTGAGGTGAAGACACTTAAGCAAAGCAAGATACCCATTGTCAAAGTTCGATGGAACTCGAGACGTGGACCAGAATTCACATGGGAATGCGAAGACCAAATGAAGCTTAAGTACCCTCAGCTATTCGAAAGGACGATGCCAGCCGGCGAAGGTACTGATTAAATTTCGGGACAAAATTTCTTTCAACATGGGGATGATGTGACAACTCACCCAAAACTCACACGATTTCAATTTCCTTATGCCAATGCAGTAGACCAGTGATGGATCATTCACCATGTAACGCAATTTTCGGGACGAAAATTCTTTCAACATGGGGATAATGTGACATCCGGTAATTTTCCGTTACCAAACTCCGTTAGTTCCGTTAAGTCTTGCATACACGTGTCGGGAGCACACACTAGTTGTCGTTGAACGTTGGTGACTTAATAATAATTAATAATGATAAACAGATAATTATTTAACTAATAATGTTGGTTATTAGTTATGCTTATGCGATCTAAACATTATTTGTGAATTTTATCGCGTAACGTGGAAATGTGTATATTTATTTCGTGTGTTTTGTGGCAAATGGAAATTATGCATGATTATTATTTGTAACTAATAATAATTGTGTTTAGTAGTTAAAAATTATTTAAAAACTATTCAAAAAGCCTAATCTTTATAAAATACAAAGTGCAAGGGTTAAAAGGTAATTATGCAAAACTTAATTGATTAAAACACAAAAACCCAACCCTAATAACCCATTCGGCCGCGACATTGCATCCCACCCTCCTCCCTTGCAAAATTCGACCAAGATCAAGCATCAACTCACGGATTCGGATCGATTTCAAGGCATACAACAAGTTAGAACCTTCAATTGCAAACTATTACACATTTAAAGGTTAGATTTTTACATGTTTTTGATGATTCTTCATGTTGGCCGAAAGTTCCATTCGAAATCTGCAATTGATGGTTGATTGATGCTTAGTTGTTGATGTTAATGTGTTTACTAGATAGATTACATGTTAATTAACGTCAAGTATGCAATAAAGTTTGGATTTTGGTTGTTTGTTCATATGATTATCTTTGGCCGAGAGTTTGAGGTGATTTTGGATCAAATTGGATGTTGAATGTTGGTTGTTTGATGTTGTAATGATGCTAGTTAGGTTGTATGCATATTGGTTAACGTTGATTTTGCAAGAAAGCTTCGATTTTGATTCATGGTTCATAGGTTACTAAGAATAGTAACTTTATTTTGCATGAATTGATGATTTGATGATGTATGAATGTTATGGATGTGTTTGTGATGATGATTAGATGCTAAGTTGATGATATGAACAATTGAAAATCAAGAAGATGTCTTATAGTTCATACATTGCTAAAAATAGTAACTTTTGGTGTTGAATGTTGATGAATCATGATGATTAGGTGTTGTTGATCATGTTTAGATGTTGTCATGGACTTGAATTGGTATGTAAATGATGAATCCATGAATGTTTTGGGTGTTTGATGAAATTGGGATGTACTTTCCAAAAAGGGAAACTTTATTTGTGCAAATCCTTGAATTGGATAATTTGAGCATGTTTGGGATATTAGGACCATGCTAGTGTGTTCATGGATGGTTTCTAAGGTGATTAAATGTGTTGTTTAGTTTATATGAATGTTGATTTGGTTTGTTACCTGTTTTGGCCTGTTTGTGGAAAAATCATGGTATGAGTCATATAGGTAAGCTAGGACTTTTGTGGATTGATGGTTGATTAAGAATGAACATTTTAGATGTTATGAGCATGATAATAGTTAAGGTTCGCATGACTTGTATGATATCTAGTTGTATGATGATCTAGGTAGTACATGTGGTTAATAAAGTGCTATATGTAATCAAGTTGTATGTTGATCATGTATGATATGCTGTTGTGTTATTATTAACGAATTATCACCTATAATGTCACCAACGGGTCAAACGGGTCAACTGGGTCAAATGTGTCTTGTCTTCTAAAACTTTGAGCTTCTTGGTTTGTAGAGCACTTAGGGTTTCATGTTGATTCTGTGTGCACGTACTTATGTACTCTTGTATTCTAGGTAACCTTTGAAGGGTTGTCTTTGCACCTATCACCAGTTCTCTTTAGTCATTATCTTTACACACCAACAGGTCAAACGGTAAAACCCCGCACGCGGATTTTGAGGGTGTGACAACACGTACTTATGTACTCATGTGTTCTAGGTGACCTTTGAAGGTTGTCTTTCCACTCTTTCTTCCAAGTTAAGCTTAAGTTAATTCTTGCGCGTATCAGGTGAGTTCATGCCCCACTCTTTTATATACTCTCTTTTGGGGGAGATAGCATACTGGCTTTTACAAACGCTTTATCATGACAAGTTGTGTATGGTATAATATAGTGTTGATTACCATAAAAGTCCTCACACTTTCGGATTGTTAATAATGATGGTTAGTGGGAAATCTTGGGTAGTACTACTGGGTCTGACGAGCCCCACCTATGCGACTCGAGGTCAAACGGGTGCAATATTGTCCTAATGACATTTGTCACAACCTGGTAAGTCGTGGTAGGAGGCAACAAACGTAACACAGTCAGCTTCAATCGCGAAATCACTATGATTATTACTATTTGTTTATAGACTAGCTATCTATTACAATACACATCTTATATTTTGCAACTGTTATTGGTTTATGTTTAAACACAAACTCTTGAACTCACCAACCATTGTGTTGACATTTTAGTATGCTATTCTCAGGTCATTAACTCTGCTTGCCATTAGGAGCACCACACGGGTCTAGCATGCATTCTAAGACTCCATTTTAAAGACATATTTGTTGGTTTTTATTTATGTGTGTTTAAATATTTTGGGTTGGCGCATGTTTTGCCAAATATGCATTTTTATATTTTGGGTTTGTCTTATTTACAAAACGCTTCCGCATGGTTTTAATGTTTGAACTTTGGTTGGTTTTATTTTAAATATGGCATATAGTGTCGTTCTGAGTAACTATTGACTGTGATCCTAGTTTGTTCACACGCCTCGCTGTAAAACTCCGCACGTGGATTTTGAGGGTGTGACAGATTGGTATCAGAGCCATTGGTTATAAGGAACTAGGTTGCATACACATACTAGATTATAACCGCACAGTTGTTAGTTACTTATCGCTTACTCTCCTTACTGTATACTCATTGGCATACGCAACACATACTTCGCAGCATGGCATCGTCGTCCAGAAATTTAGGCAAGAGACCTGCACGATCTGAGTCACCTCCTACGTCTCATGTACCCGATAGGGATTTAACTGGCCCCGACATCCTTATCCCCCTGTCAAGATAGACTTGGATCGGCCTTTCATACCTCCTGAGCTCGATCCTCCATGGAACTGGGATTTCTACCCCACCTACATAAACCGTATGGCTTGTAGAGAGCGTGTACCACCAGTAGCTCCAACACGACCTACATAAACCGTATGGCTGATAACAAGAGGTTAAACTAATTATCCTAGTTATTTATATAGGATATCTGACTAATGATTGGTTGTCAAAACAGAACCACCACCATGTACCTACAAGTCCTTCATGGACTGTAAACCCCATACCTACAGCGGGACGAAAGGGGTTGTAGGGCTTGTAAGGTGGTTTGAGAAGACAGAGTCAGTCTTCACAAAATGCAACTGCCCGCCTGTTGATCAGGTGAAGTATGCCACCGGGACATTGGAAGGCGCAGCACTTTCCTGGTGGAATGCCCAGATGCAAATGCTGGGTCAAGCCATGGCCAATGAACTACCTTGGGATGAGTTTAAGGGGATTATGACCGAAGAATACTGCCCCCAAAATGAAGTGCAGAAACTGGAGGTTGAGTTCTGGCAACTCAAAATGCAAGGCTCAGAAATTGAAGCCTACACGACCTGTACTCATGAGTTGGCCACACTATGCCCTAGAATGGTCAATGAAATGCACAAGAGAGTCGAGCACTACATACGTGGACTGGTGCCCGAAATACAGAGTATGGTAACTGCTTCCAACCCCACTACCATACAGCAGGCTATCCGGACAGCCCACAGGCTGACTGACCAGGCAGTTGAGCAAGGACGGTTACCCAAACGGGGCGTGGTTGCTAGTGTGTCCGACAACAAACAAAAGTGGGAGAACATTAGTAACAAAGGTTCATCCTCCAGCAACCAGCCACAATAACAGCAACAACAGGTACAGCAGCAGCAGCAACCTCCCCAGTAACAAAGGAGGTTTGATAACAACCGAAATTTCAATCAGTCATCCTCGGCATCGCAGGGACAAGGAGGCTATGTAGGAAAAGTCCTAAGTGCAATCGATGCAACTACCATCACACCGGCAGGTGTGACAACTTCTGATGCCAATGCTGTGGTAAAGTTGGGCATGCGGCCAAAGACTGCCGGGGTGAACTGATGAGGAAGCCTCAACAATCAGAAGAAACTCCGAAAGGTTGTTTTGAGTGAGGAAAAGAAGGCCATTACAAAGGCAACTGTCCCCAGCTTAAGAGGAATGGAAATGGCAACAACAACAATGGAAACAACAGCAACAACAACAATAACAACAACAATGGTAATGGCAACAACAATGGTGGAAACAACAATGGAGCCAAAGGAAGAGCCTTCGTCATTGGCTCAGGTGAGGCTCTAAACGACCCTACAACTGTAACTGGTAAATTTTCGGTTGATGGTCGTTTTGCAACCGTATTATTCGATACCGGAGCCGATAGAAGTTTCGTGTCCACTAAGTTTTGTAGTCTTTTAAGTGATATGCCCTCAGCCTTAGAATCTAAATACACCGTAGAGTTAGCTGATGGTACACAGATTCACGTAACGCATATTCTTAGAGACTGCAAGATAGAGCTTGCTGGTCATACATTCACCATAGATCTCATGTCTGTTACGTTAGGAAGCTTTGATGTGGTGGTAGGCATGGATTGGCTTTTCGATAAACAAGCGGAAGTCATATGCCACGAGAAGATCATACGGATTCCCATTGGTGAAGAAGTCCTTACGGTCAGAGGTGATAGGAGTGGTGCGGTGATAGGCATCATCTCATTCATGAAGGCACAGAAGTTGTTGCGGAAAGATCGACTGGCCATATTGGCACTCGTCACAGATAAACAGACCGAGGAAAAGAAGATAGAGGATATCCCCATAGTTCGTGAGTTTCCCGAGGTGTTTCCGGAAGACCTGCCTGGATTACCGCCTCATCGTCAAGTTGAATTCCAAATTTAGTTGACTCCAGGAGCCGCTCCAATTACGAGAACATTGTACCGGTTAGCTCCGAATGAACTGCAGGAATTATCCGCCCAACTACAAGAGTTGTTGGATAAAGGGTTTATCCGACCTAGTTCGTCGCCCTGGGGAGCGCCAGTTCTATTTGTGAAGAAGAAGGATGGTACATTTTGAATGTGCATTGACTATAGGGAACTGAACAAAGTCACGATCAAGAATAGATATCCCTTACTTCGTATAGATGATTTGTTTGATCAACTGCAAGGATCAAGCTATTACTCTAAGATTGATCTGAGGTCTGGGTATCATCAGCTGAGAGTTCGAGAAGAGGACATCTCGAAGACTGCTTTTCGTACACGATATGGTCACTATGAATTCTTGGTCATGCCATTTGGGTTGACGAATGCACCAGCTGAGAGTATTCATGGACCTTATGAATCGCGTATGCAAACCCTATCTTGATAAGTTTGTTATCATCTTTATTGATGACATATTGATATACTCAAGGACTGAGGAAGAACATGGAGAGCACTTACGTTTAATCTTGGAATTACTTAGAAAGGAACAACTGTATGCAAAGTTTTCTAAGTGTGATTTCTGGATACGTGAGGTGCAATTCTTAGGTCATATTGTCAACGAGAAGGGAATACATGTTGATCCTGCAAAGATTGAAGCGATAAAGAATTGGTCTGTTCCTAAGACACCAAGTGAGATACGACAATTCCTTGGATTAGCGGGATATTATCGACGATTCATTGAAGGATTCTTTAAGATTGCACAACCTCTCGTAGCCTTGACTCACAAGGGAATGACGTACAAATGGGGCGAGAGTCAGGAATCTGCTTTCCAGTTGCTGAAACAGAAACTGTGTAGCGCACCAATATTAACGTTACCGGATGGTAGTGATGACTTCGT
Source organism: Flaveria sonorensis (assembly GCA_025506505.1). Lineage (NCBI taxonomy): Eukaryota > Viridiplantae > Streptophyta > Magnoliopsida > Asterales > Asteraceae > Flaveria > Flaveria sonorensis. The sequence continues at coordinate 11,047,980 of CM046427.1, read as the reverse complement.
AGTCTACTGCGATGCATCTATTCAAGGACTTGGATGCGTCTTGATGCAGCGGGATAAGGTGATAGCTTACGCCTCTAGACAGTTGAAGATTCATGAGAAGAACTATACCACCCATGACTTGGAACTGGGTACGGTAGTTTTTGCCTTAAAGATCTGGAGACATTACTTGTACGGTACCAAATGCACTATTTACACCGATCACAAGAGTCGTCAGCACATCTTTGAGCAAAAGGAATTGAACATGAGGCAAATGCGCTGGGTAGAATTACTGAATGACTATGACTGTGCTATCAAGTATCATCGAGGGAAAGCAAATGTAGTTGCTGACGCGCTGAGTAGAAAAGAGACTGCTAAGCCTCGACGAGTGCGAGCGCTGCAACTGACGATTAGTACGCAATTACCTGAACAAATTCGTGATGCTCAAACTGAAGCTCTGAAGGTGGAAAATAGGAGTTCAGAAGGATTACGGGGAATGGAAAAGCAACTGAAGTAAAGGCGGATGGAATTCGTTACTTCATGGATAGACTTTGGGTACCTCTACATGGAAATCTGAGAGACTTGGTCATGAGTGAGGCACACAAGTCCAAGTATTCTATACATCCTGGATCTGACAAGATGTATCACGATTTGAAGGCGCACTATTGGTGGCCTAACATGAAAGCAGATGTAGCTACTTATGTGAGCAAGTGTCTGACCTGCTTAAAGGTGAAAGTGGAGTATCAGAAACCATCTGGTCTACTACAACAACCCGAGATCCCTATGTGGAAGTGGGATCAGATATCAATGGATTTTATTACGAAGTTACCTCGCACTTCTACGGGATGTGACACAATATGGGTTATTGTGGATCGATTGACAAAATCTGCTCATTCCTAGCGATAAAGGAGACGGACAAGATGGAGAAATTAACCCGACTCTATTTGAAGGAGATCGTTTCGAGGCATGGAGTACCGATCTCAATTATTTCTGACCGCGATTCTCGTTTCACATCACACTTCTGGCAGTCATTGCAGAAAGCTTTAGGTACGCGATTGGATATGAGTACTGCTTATCATCCACAGACTAATGGTCAAAGCGAGCGTACTATACAGACTTTGGAGGACATGCTACGGGCTTGTGTGATTGACTTCGGGAATAACTGGGAAGTTCACCTACCATTGGTGGAATTTTCTTACAACAACAGCTATCACACTAGCATAAAGGCGACACCTTTTGAAGCTTTGTTTGGGAGAAAGTGTAGATCACCAGTTTGCTGGGCTGAAATTGGTGATAGTCAATTAACGGGTCCTAAGTTAGTACACGAGACAACTGAGAAGATTGTCCAGATAAGAAACCGTATGGCTGCAGTGCGCGACAGACAGAAAAGTTATGCTGACAAGCGACGAAAACCTCTAGAATTTCAAGTTGGTGACAAAGTCTTATTGAAAGTCTCACCATGGAAAGGCGTGATTCGGTTTGGTAAGCGAGGAAAGCTAAATCCGAGATACGTTGGACCATTTGAGATCTTGGAAAGAATAGGTCCAGTGGCTTATCGATTAGCCCTACCTGACTTGCTAAGTGGAATCCATGATGTATTCCATGTTTCAAATCTGAAGAAGTGCCTAACGGATGAAACTATGGTCATACCGCTGGAAGAAGTTCAAGTAGACGAACAATTATGCTTCATTGAGGAACCGGTCGAAGTGATGGTTCGTGAGGTGAAAACACTTAAGCAAAGCAAGATACCTATTATCAAAGTTCGATGGAACTCGAGACGTGGACCAGAATTCACGTGGGAACGTGAGGACCAAATGAAGCTTAAGCATCCTCAACTATTCGAAAAGACGATGCCAGCCGACGAAGGTATTGATTTAAATTTCGGGACGAAATTTCTTTCAACATAGGGATGATGTGACAACTCATCCAAAACTCACTCGATTTCGATTTCCTTGTTCCAATGCAGTAGACCAGTGATGGAACACTCACCATGTAACGCAATTTTCGGGACGAAAATTCTTTCAACATGGGGATAATGTGACATCTGGTAATTTTCCGTTACCAAACTCTGTTAGTTCCGTTAAGTCTTGCATACACGTGTCGTGAACACACACTAGTAGTCATTGAACGTTGGTGACTTAATAATAATTAATAATGATAAACATATAATTATTCAACTAATAATGTTGGTTATTAGTTGTGCTTATGCGACCTAAATATTAATTGTGAACTTTATCGCGTAACGTGGAAACGTGTGTATTTAATGTGTGAACTTGGTAACTTGTAAATATAATGCTTGTAATTGTTATTATTAGTTCATATGTTTATTATGTTAGTTAAAAACATTTTAAAAGAGTACTTGAAAGCTTAATTTTTTTAAAATACAGATTAAAAGGGCTAAAAGGGTAATTATCATAAAATAATTAAACAAAATCAAAACTCCTAACCCTAAAGCCCCATAATCGGCCACGACCTCCCTCTCCCTCTCCCTTTGCGATTTCGGCCAAGATCATCCAATTTAGCATCGATTTGATTGGGTTCAAGCATTACAACAAGTTAGCAAGCATCAAATACAAACCATTACATGGTTAAAGGTTAGTTTTTGGTGTTTTTTTCATGTATTTGAATATGGCCGAATGGTAGGGTTCGATTTTAGTGATTTGGTGGCCGATTGATGCTTGTTTGTTGTTGTTAATGTGTTTGTTAGGTAGATTACATGTTAATTAACGTCAAGTATGCAATAAAGGTTGGATTTTTACAAGTTCTTATGGGATCTATGTTAGGGCCGAAACCCTAATTCGAAAATCTGAAATTGGATGTTAGTTGTTGGTTGTTTGTTGATGTTAATATGTTAGTTGGATTATATATATGCTAGTTAAAGTCGATTGTGCAAGAAAGTTAGGATTTTGATGGATTGTTCATTGGTTACTAAGAATAGTAACTTTATTTTGCATGAATTGATGATGGGATGATGAATTGGTGTTATGGATATGCTTACGATGATGACTAGATGCTAGATGGTTGATATGAATGTTAGAAACCTTGGATTGAATGTTGTAGTTCATACCTTGCCAAAAGTGGAAACTTTTGGGTATGAAAGTTGATGTAACATGATGGTTAGATGTTGTTGATCATGTTTAGTTATTGTCATGAGCTTGAATTGGTATGCAAATGGTAAATTCATGAATGTAGTGTGAGTTTGATGAAGTTGGGATGTGCTTTCCCAAAAGGGAAACTTTAATTGTGCAAATTTTTAAATGTGATGATTTGAGCATGTTTGGGACCTTAGGATCATGCTAGTATGTTCATGGATGATTTCTAATGTGGTTGAATGTGTTGTTTAGATTGTATGGTTGTTTAGTTGATTAGTTACCTGTTTTGGTCTGTTTGTGGAAAATCATGGTTATGAGTCATATGGGTAAGTTAGGACTATTATTGATTGATAGTTGATCATGAATGAACATTTTGGATGATATGAGTTATGTTAATTGGTATGTTAATGATCATCATACACACGTGCGAATCTGAGGCCCCTACTTAGTAGGATTGGCAGGGTTTAGGGTGTGAAGTCGTGAGTGGCTTCACATGGCATGTGGTGTGTGATTTGATCCTTGTATGGTGTATTATTTGTGTTATAGATGTTATGAGCATGATAATAGTTTGAGATTCGCATGACTTGTATGATGCTTGATGATATGATGATCTAGGTAGTACTTATGGGTAATGAATTTCCATGTGTGATTAGTTTGGGTGTAAATCATGTATGATATGCTGTTGTTTTGGTATTAATTATCACCTATAATGTCACCAACGGGTCAAACGGGTCAACTGGGTCAAATGTGTCTTGTCTTTCTAAAACCTTGAGTTCTTTGGTTTCTAGAGCATTTAGGGTTTCATATTGATTCTGTGCACACGTACTTATGTACTCATGTGTTCTAGGTGACCTTTGAAGGTTGTCTTTCCACTCTTTCTTCCAAGTTAAGCTTAAGTTAATTCTTGCGCGCATCAGGTGAGTTCATGCCCCACTCTTTTACATACTCTCTTTTGGGGGAGATATCATACTGGCTTTTACAAACGCTTTATCATGATAAGTTGTGTATGGTATAATATAGTGTTGATTACCATGAAAGTCCTCACACTTTCGGATTGTTAATAATGATGGTTAGCGGGAAATCTTGGGTAGTACTACTGGGTCTGACGAGCCCCACCTGTGCGACTCGAGGTCAAACGGGTGCAACATTGTCCTAACGACATTTGTCACGACCTGGTAAGTCGTGGCAGGAGGCAACAAACGTAACACAATCAGCTTCAATCGCGAAATTACTATGATTATTACTATTTGTTTATAGACTAGCTATCTATTACAATACACATCTTATATTTTGCAACTGTTATTGGTTTATGTTTAAACACAAACTCTTGAACTCACCAACCATTGTGTTGACATTTTAGTATGCTATTCTCAGGTCGTTAACTCTGCTTGCCATTAGGAGCACCACACGGGTCCAGCATGCATTCTAAGACTCCATTTTAAAGACATATTTGTTGGTTTTTATTTATGTGTGTTTAAATATTTTGGGTTGGCGCATGTTTTGCCAAATATGCATTTTTATATTTTGGGTTTGTCTTATTTACAAAACGCTTACGCATGGTTTTAAAGTTTGAACTTTGGTTGGTTTTATTTTAAATGTGGCATATAGTGTCGTTCTGAGTAACTATTGACTGTGATCCTGGTTTGTTCACACGCCTCGCGGTAAAACTCCGCACATGGATTTTGAGGGTGTGACAGAGCCGAACTCAAGCTTTAAACATAAAATTACAAAGGAGCCGAGCTCGAAATCGAGCTTTATAAACCAAAACGAACCAAGCTTGAGCTCAAGCTTTATAAAGCCAAAACAAACAAAGCTCGAGCTCAGCTTAGCTTGTTTACACCTCCAAGAAAAATAATCATTGAAAGAAAGAAATTTTAAAAATAACCTAATATAGAATAAATATTAAGTTAATGGTTAACCGTTGATTTCTTTACTCATACTTTTCTGTTTACAAATGGATAAGGGCATCAACCATATATTAAAACTATTCTTTATCTTTATTTGTATATTTATTTTATTGATTTTTTCTTAGACGAGCTCGACTTTTATAAACACCTTCAAATTCCTCACCTAGAATCAAAAAAGAAATAGTGCAAGAGATTGACTCGATCATCGAGTTAAGATTCGTCATGGGTGATATAGTCTCATTTCTCCTCTTCTAACTCATATTAGCTAGAACCACAAAAAACTCGTTAGAAAGCCTTAAAGCTCAGACTATTGCTTCTGTACTCAGTCGCAATATGCTCTTGCTAGTTTCATCTAGCTGCGGCTAGTGAAACAAATAATATTGGTTAATCGTTGTATTTAAAGGTTAGTGAATTCAAAACTAATTTTTAATTAATTCAACTATATCTTTTGTCAAATAAAACATGAGCAATAAAAATAAGTTATAAAAATGTGTTTGAAAAAACAATATATGTAAAAACAAAATATTTTGATATATAACATATTATTTATAAAACAATATAAAATATAGTTGTTCTCATGTGGCTCAGTTAGATTAGTTTAGTATTAATATAAATAAAATCATAACTGAATCATAAAAGCTAGTTACAAAAACATTCTAATAAGTTCGGTTATTAATTCAGTTAATAAGCTTTCTACGCCCCTGGCCACCACGATTGCCATGGCCGGCCCTGAGGTGGGCGACCACCCAGGGTCCGATCTTCTCAGATGCCCGAATTTTTAAAAAAAAATTATATTATATATGTATTTAAAAAAAAACCCTTTAGACTTTGTTAAACACCCAAACTCCTTAGAATTTTAATTATTTTAATTCTAACAAACTTTAAAGCCCATTGATATTTTAATTATTTTAACCCACTACCATTTTATCTATTACTAGATTTTTAAATCTATTTTTAAACTCATACAAATTACGATTTGGGTTGGGAGATGTAAGAGAATGATCGTAACGCAGGAGGTCATAGAATCAAAGCGATCGATTGATCGAACTGTAGTCTCGTTTTTTTCCTATTCGCACAGAAACAAAAATGTATATATGAGTTATTCAGTTTATATAATAAGGGCACCGTTTTTGTCAACTCACACAGAGCCCAAAATTTTTCGACGAGTCTCTTGGGACCGGCCGTGACGATGACCATCGTTATCTCAGTCCCCGTCACGCTCAAATTTATTTAACCGATCCACAAATGAAACATAATTATTTTACGTACCAAAAACATTACAAATCCAAATTCTTTTAAAATTATCATATATTATATCAACTTGCAATGTCACTCCTAATAATATCCTAATAATAGTTTACAAAGGATTTAACTTGCTTCCAATCCTTAAAACTTGGAAATATAGAATCCTTAAACAGCACATTCCTCATCAACCACAACCCAACAAACGACCCCAAAGCATGCAATTACTATAATTCAAGCTTCAACCATCCTTTGTTGCTTTAGAAACATCTGCTGCTTCATAATAAACTTCTCTACTGCAACCCTAAACTCTTCATTGCTCAGCTCATCCACCGCCGGAGATGACCTCACCGGTGCATCTCCGTCGCAAGACGTAACCGATCGCCGTAGTTTCCTGTGACGATTCACTGATATCTTCTTCTTCAAATCTGATTGGGTCCTTCGAAACCTCTCGATCTGCTTCGCCGCCTCCTTGATCGTCATTACTACCATCACTTCCGGCTCCGTCACCGTTTCACTAACTGTTTTCTCATGTGAACTCACCAGATTCTGACTTTCGGAAGATGTTTCCGTCACTACCAACGGTTGAGGATTCAAAGAATCAGCGACAGTTTTCCAGTGAGTTGAATCCGGCTCGTTACCAGAGTCGGTATAACGAGAAATCACGTAACAAGCGAAGACGATCACGTTTCCGACCAGAAACACGACGTGTTGGTTCATCAAGTAAGAGGCAAACACCAACAAATACTCGCCGGAGAGTTTTAAAACCAAAGGAAGTCGGATTGACGACCACGAAATCAACGCAACCGCAACAAACACCTCCGTCAACTGAAGCACTCTCGCTATATTTGTAAATAATATATGTCGTGTAAGCGCATCGGCCTTTTGTGCTTTGATAGCGTGAACAAAATCATAAGATTCCATAACTATGAAACTTGTATATCAGATGTGAGGAATGATGAAATTAAGAACAAATTGCAAGAGGATAGAAGAGAGTGTGTGTGTGTGTGAGTGTGTTTTTGAGAGAGGAGAGTGGGAGATTTGAAAGTGGGGGTGGGGTATATAAAGGGGAGAAAGATGAAGTGACGAATTATGGAACTAAAGTACGGGACGGAAGATGAAGACCACAAATCCACAAATCCACGCGTGTGGGAGTGGGGATGGTTACCATTTCTCTACCCCTCCTGACCCCGCCCCATATTTTGCGATTGAGTGGTTAAACTTTTCTTTTTTTATCTATGAGGGTTTAACGCGTAGTTAAAAAAAACTTGATGTAGCTCTTTTGCCTTCGTTCTGAGGAGAGAGTGGATAGCATTATCTTCCACATTTATACAGGAGATTGTTTTTTTGTGAATTGGATCTGGGGCTTTAATGTTACAGACTAACAATCTCACCGGATACTCTAAGGTCTAACAATCTCACCGGATACTCTAAGGTCCGCTTTGAATTTAATACGTAACTGTCATATCTATATCTGTACTATTATAATAAGCATGAAACAAAGATAAGATAATACTTTTACTTATATTATCAGACGCTCATACCAAGATTCTCTAGTTAAATTTTTTTTCTTCCTCTCATTTTGCATTAACTACAAAATAAAAAAAGTTTTAAGATGGTTTAGTTTTTAAATAAAATTATATATGTCATATTATGTACAAGTAATATGCATGTTGAGTTGTGTAACCAACTTGGGTAGTTTTAGGTTATTTTTACCTAAGTTAAATACACAACAATTCTTGTGCTTTCATTTTATTACGTATATTTTTCTCTTTTTTTTTTCTAATTAAAGACAGATATGATCAAATAAATTATGTTAATTGACAATAATGATGCAACTCTGTAAATTTTAAACTCTTTCACATACTTCATAATCTTCTTCTTGTAGATTTTGAAGAGTTGGCTTGCAAAACTCACTTGCATTATATACCATATTGATTGATGATAATTTTTTATAGACAATCAAGTTGCTTTTGAACCATGTTACTATGAATATTTAGGTTATCATTTGATTATCCTGATTGTGTTTATAGATTTATATGATAACTCTTTAATGATTATGTGACATGACAGTTTGAAGGGAAAAGAAATATTTTTGCTTACAAAACCTTCTTTTATTAAATTTTTTACTATAAGTAATATATCCGAACACTTTACTGAACTCAAATTATTAATTTTTATTGGTATTCACATTTGAGGATAAATGTCATTAAAGGAAATTTTACATTTTTAAAAAATCCAAGAAGATTGTGAGATTCACTATTAGGGTGAGATCTTAAAAGTTAATTGTTACTCTAGATTTTATGAAGCTGATATATGAAACTCAAACTGAAATAGTAAAGGTAAACCACGTCAGCAAAAAGAGGATGACTAGACAGGTTGTGAATCTCGAAAAAATACGTACTCATGGTGTTAGAACCAGATTTAGATGCATGAGGATCCTTTGTTATGGTTATCTAATAGTAAAGATTTTAGACGAAGCCCATAGGACCTAAGATCCTATTCATCTAGGAGTCACGAAAATATATTATGATTTGACAAAAAATTATTGATGGCATGGAATGATGTATGTTGAAACTCAATATGTACGTAAATGTCTAACATTCTTGCAAGTGGATGCCAAACATCAAAAGGTATATGAATAAATCCAACCTTTGTATACATCGGAATGGAAATGAAAACATATTATGATTAATTTCATAATCAAGTTACCACACACGGTTTATCCATAAGTTCCGTTACCAATTTGGATACTTTTTTATGGATTTGGTTAAAAATTAATATAGATGTCGATCATTGGTTGATGTCATTTAAGTACTTTGAATACAGTTATGCTCCTAGTACCCAAACATGATACTATATATTAAATACTAATTTTGATTTATGTGGCTTTTTCTTATTTCTTCAATATATTTGTCTTTGATTTATGTGGATTTTTCTTATTTCTTAAATACATTTGTCTTGGTTCTATAATTGTTAAATCATTTTATAAACAAATGTTTTGATTGTACAATGATTGCAAGGTTTATATGAAACTACTTCACCTTTAGATATGAGGAGTGATCTTTTTTCTTCTAAACAATATATTTTTGATTAATATACTACACGCTTCTTATATCCTCTTTTGTTATTTCGTTTAGTTGCATTAACTAGGAATTAAGACGGCGTGTTGTCGTGGGTCTCTTTTGAATAGTTTTCTATAATGGAAGTGTGATTCACACGTTGTTGTGGGTAAAGAAAAATTTTGTTAAATAATGGAAGAGTTAATGTCTCAAACGAAAACGTGTAAAAATACAACGTTTAAATATTATTAAACAAACACACAAATAATTATAAACGAAACCATTAAATTTTATAGACTCAAACTAAACAAAAAAATATATAAATAAATAAACATGTGCATTACATTTTTACATGGTTGTACCTTATGTTTAGCGACTTATACCTGCTGATGAAAAAGTACCAAGAAAAACTAATGGCTTTCAATGATTGAAATAATATTTGATTATTTGATAATTTTGTTTTTTGAATTATAATATTTAAAAGAAATAGGTGTGATGTACCAACGCTCGTTACGCTTCTTGAAAACGGGGAAGACAGAGGCTCAGACAACCCATCATCATAGCCACAAGTTAATTGCTTCATCACATCACAAACCGACAGGTTAAGACAGAAGACAATGTAATCGTCAAAGCGCGACTCAAAACTAAATACTGGTAAAACCGAGGCTCAGATAAATGCATATTATTTGATCATCACGTTCTTACCATCATAGTTTTTTTTTTAAACGAAGCTGCAATTTGTTCTAAAGAACAGACATAATCAAAGGTGTATGAGGGTTAAAAGAACATAATTTACCTCAAGACACCTAAACCAAACCAAATTAAAGTCATTAAACGTTTGATTTATAAAGTTCACAGGTTTGGCTTAGATCCGTTAAGACACGTCTTGCATAACACATCAATTAACCTATATGTGAATAAAGCAAGTAAAAAACAAAGCAGAAAACCTAAAAAAGAGGAAGTATTTGGCTCAGATCTAGGTTTTCAGCTATCATGGCTACAACACAGGTTGCAAGTGCAGAACACCATACTTGCCGTCATCGAGTATGCCACGCCAAGCAACCACCTCTGCCACACTCATCATAGCAACAGTTCAACAAATGGGTTCTTCAATCATAACCGAGTCAATGACGTCTAGAGGCAACGAAAAAACACTGTCATCGACGTACCATAGCCACTATCATCAACAAACCAGAAACATACCAATGTAAGACCCTAATGATTTCAAACAATCAACCAAAACTAATAGAGGTACACGGGTCTCAGATGACAGGTCACATCATCATCGACTTATGAACACCGAACCATGCTCCACCATCACAGACCAAAACAAAAGATTAGGGTACAGGGTGGCCTTGCCCATCATCACCTACCAATATTTAGAACCTAGAGGCACATAATAAAACAGAAACGTCACGAGTGAGGGTTAAGATCAGATATACCCAAAACAAAACTCCACGCAATAGAGAAATAACAAGCAAGCATGAAAAACCCATAAATCCAACAGACTATTGGAATTAGGTGTAACCCTAACTCTCAGATAGCGACAAACTAGAACCACCCCACCACGCACGCTACCGGTCAACCGAAAGGCTGTCGCAAGCATCTACGGCGCCGAAGACAAACCAGCACCGAACGACGAAGAACACAATCAAAACCTTACTAAAACAGGGTTTAGATTTTTTATCGGAAAGCAACTATCGGCCAACCAGCACCACACCACCATGCACAAAGCTGGGCAACCCAAAGGCCGCCAACAATGGCGGTGGCGACGACAAATCGGCACCGGGCGAACAGCACAAAACCAGGTTTAGATTTGTTCTAGGGAAGTAACTGGCTGCCAACAGAAAGCCCGCCACACCGGTGGCCATAGACTGGAAAATGGCGTCTCTCTGTCTAAAAATAGTAAATATGTCGCCAAAACCCTTTTAAAAGGGGGAAAGATAGGTGATGCTTCAGAAGTCATGTGTTGCTTCAAGAAGTTGTACAAAAGACAAATCAAGTAGTACCCGCATCAAAGTGTTATACCAACGCATAAAATCTTGCAATGAACATTGTTCATCACAGTTCTTTATTAATTGTAAGGGTTGAACCTAGAGGCTTGGGAAATCAAATCAAGAAGATGAAGATCAAGTCAAGAGACAACTTCAAGTTGCCGCACGATAACTTGCTTCTCGCACGAGAACAAGTTACTCGCGCGAGAACTTCTAGATTAGTATATATAGAAGTTTTGTAATATAATTAGCAAGCTTTTAGTCATTTCCTGATTTTCACTCTTATTGTAATCATTTCAAAATCAGAGAGCAATACAATTGGAATCTATTTACATTCGTTTCATCTTCAATCTTTCAATTCCACAATGATAATATTTCGCGTTATTGTTGTGAGATCGATATTATAAATTGTTGATCCTTACAATTGGTATCAGAGCTTGGTATGCTCTAGATTGATTGATTTAAAAATTGAAATTAGTGATTTGAAGAGTTCGTGAGCCTTGAATTGCTTGATATTTGAAGATCTACTTGATTTCTCTTGAATTTGATTAGATTTGAAGATGGTGAAACTGATTTGTGTGTTGTTTGAAGAATTGATGATGTTTTTGAGCTTAATCGAGCTTAATTGAATCAATTAAAGACAATTAGGATCTTAATTGAACCTAAATCACTAATTGAACACTTAATTAATCAAATTTTAAACAATTTGGTAAAAGATTGAAGCTAGAAACATTCGAAATTGAACAAATGAATCAGCGCGAAAAGTTGGTGAAACCCTGCGAAAAGTTTGTTTTCGCGTGAGAAGTATAGTTTTCGCAAGAGTTTGTTGAAAAGTTTGTTATAAAAGATTCCTTTCACGCGAGAAGTTGTTGTTTTCGCAAAAGTTAGTTTCAGAACTTACCGCGCGAAAAGTTCGTGTGATTTTGCGCGAGAAATTGGTCATTCGCGCGAAAACTACAAGTTTGAAGAATTACTAAGAAATTTGATTTCCAAAGTGAGAAAAATGGCAAATCTGAAGCATATCACTGCCACTCTTAATCTTGATAATGAGATCGGAACATGCACGAAACCTCCAAGACTTCTTAGCGAATAAGACTACCCTGATTGGGTATACAGATTTGAGAATCATGTTATCTACATCGAACCCTGGATGATGCAGTATATCAACCAAGGACCGTACATTCTAGTGTATAATAATGATAAGGGAGAGCTGGTGCCTAAACCTGAACACCTCTGGGATGAAGAAGATATGAAGAAATTAGAACTTGCTGACAATGCAAATGCTGTCATCACTATGGCACTTATGACTAAAATTGCTCAAAAGTTTAAAGATTACAGAAAGGCAAAAGATTTGTGGGATGCTATAGAGGAGCAGATTATGGGAAACAAAGACATGAGAGAAAGCCGCAAAGATATGTTAAACTCTTGAGTGCTGGGAGAAACTCTTGACACTCAGATGTCAAGATTTGTGAAGCTGATAACAAAGATGAAGAGTGATGGGATCACTTTGGAGAATATCTCAGTAAACAAGAAGCTGCTGAATTCTTTGCCATACAGCTGGAACAATAACTGCACTACTATCAAGAGAACCAAGGATTTGTCCACCTTATCCCTCAGTGATCTGATCTCCACCATCAAATCTTATGACATGGATGACAAGTAGAGAGCCGCTCACTACATCAACAAAATGGGAGCTGAAGCATCGGCATTGTATGCCAAGATGGCTAGTAATCCAAATTACTATGTCAGCTACTCTCAACTATGTCAGCAACAACAATCTGCAACTCCTTCTTATCAAACTGTCAAAGATCTATCCTTGCCTCAATTCTAAGTTCCTTATCAGAATTCCTAAAATCAAACTCAAGTTCAAACACTATCTCCAATCAACTCTCAAGCTTAAGTCACTCCACCTACACAACAAGCCTTTGTTGTAAACTCCCAACCTAACAGACAAACCATTCAGATTGCAAAAGAACACCTGGCTTTGTTTACATCCTTCATGAACAGTTATGAAACATTTTCTACTGGAAGACTTAATGCACCAAACATCTTGGTCGATGACTTACAACAAGTTAATCCCGATGATGTTGAAGAAAACGATATCAAATATCAAATGGCTATAGTGGTGTATCGTGCTAAGAACTTTGCAAGAAGAACTGGAAGAAAGGTTTTTGGGCTGAACAACTCAAGCAAAATCAGATTTGATAACTCAAGTTTAAGATGTTATAACTGTGTCAACCCTGGTCACTTTGCCAGACAATGTACTAAAGTGAGATTAAATCAGAATGACAATGGAAAGAATATGGTCACCGTGGAGGTAGAAACCAAGAATGATAAAACCAGTTCATCTAACGACAAAGCTCTGTTGTCACAAACCAATGAAGATTATGATTGGTCTGATCAGATATATATTCTTTATATCAAGTTGTCTACTTCCCTTTTAGCTGAGATTCAAACCACTGAAGAAAATGATGATAATAACATACTTAATGAGTTTATGTCTAATGAATTTTTGAAAGGGGTATATGCTAAAGAAGACAGTGAGAATGATAATCAGGTGGTTGTTGAAAAGGCTGTTAAGATTACTCCAGCTAAATCACAAAAGACTGAAGAGAGAAAGAAAGAATCTGAAGCAAAAGCTGTTAAGTTAACTCCAGCTAAAGAAATAAAGATACATAATGTTGTTGAGGAAACTCCTGCAATTGCTCATGCTGAAAATGTCAAAGTTGTTCAGATTACTCCGGCATCTGTAGCAGAAGGACAAGAAGATCTAAAGGCCTTCATGGTAAATATTGTACCTGAAGAGACAAAGAAGCAAGAAGGAAATGAAGAGGTATATACTAATCTTTGTTCAGATAATTGCATAGAAAAGGTTAACAGGTATAGAGTTCACAAAGAACGCTTAATTCTAGAAGTTGAAAAACTTCAATATCAAGCTCGTAAATATAAAACTGATGAGAAAATTTTTAAAGAAAAGATAGATGGCTTAAACAAATCGATTTATTAATTAAAATTAAATCTTCATGATAAAGATTGTAATATAAAAGATTTGACAACATGTAATAATGAACTATCTTCAGAAATTAACAAACTTAACAGTGAGCTCTAATCTGCTAAATTGATTGTTAAAAAATTTGAGTTGTCATCAAACATGGTTGAAGGTATAATCAAGTCCCAAATGACACAGAAAATTAACGGTGGTAAAAGTGGAGTTGGTAATGCTAACATTGCACCACCCATTAATCATGATTATACTTGTTTGCCTTCATTAAATACAACTCCTGATAAAGAGATCTATGGATTAGGTTTTCAACCAAAGTCAGACTTAACACCTCCAGTCAATGTTTCATTGACTGTTGACGCTGTCATAAAAACCAAAATTAATATTAATCATGACAATTTTTCTGCAGAAAGTGTGAAGAAGGACGGATTGGTTGAAGAATGGGAAAGTGATGATGAATTAGATTTTTAAGAAAATAAAATTTGTAATGCAAAATATTCATGTAATTCATCATCAATTATTAATGAAAGATCAGAAGTTTTTAGTGGTACAAATATTTATTCAAAAATGTCAAACAAAGAAAAGAAATTGAAATAAAAAATAGATTTAAGGCCAAAGAAAGAAAACGAGTCGCAACATCTGTATCTGACTTGAAAACTGATTTCAAGAACATATTTGTTTCAAAAGGCAACATTGATAAGGAAGATCATATTTTTAAAGAAACCAATGCTAGTTTCTTTAAAAATAAACCTTCTATTATTGCTAACTCTGTGAAACAAGATGTTTGTAGAACAGGTATCAAAGACACTGGTTCAATTCCAGTAACTACGACTCCAAAGGCTAAAGTTACAGTTCATGCCACATGAGCTTCAAATGTGAATGAAAAGGCTAAAATAGATACCTCAATTCTTCCAGAATCATCTCGAACAATCCATAACGAGAGAAAGAATAGAGAGTCTGTCAAAGAATCACAAGGCCATGGACATACTAAGGTCAGATTCTATGATAACTATGGAAGTTATCGTAAACAGTTTGTGCAAAATACTTAAGCGTCAAATACATATCATAAAATGTGTTGTTATGTGTGTGAAAAGCCAAATCATAAGGCTAGAAATTGTTGTCATCAACATCAATCGTCAAGCAAACAAAGATTTCACAATTTAATTTCACAGAATAGAAAACATTTCTTTCTAAATGCCAAATTCAAAAGAAATTCAAATCAGTCAAAATCTTTTGTTGATAATAGTAATGATTTGAATAAGAAAAAATCAAACGTGAAATCTGTATACAAAGTACTCAAGTCAACCATGGCTTGGGTTTCTAAACACGAGTAAATTTGTTCGAATGTGCAGGAACAACCAAGACAAGTCATCAACAGTGTTTGGCATGTTAACAGTGGTTGTTCACGGCATATGACTGGTAATATATCTTTGTTAAACAACATACAACCTTACAACGGAGGATATGTTATCTTTGCAGGAGACAAAGGTGGTAAGATTACAAAGAAAGGTACATTGTTGAATGGCGTGTTAAGCTTTGAAGATGTCAATTTTGTTAAAGAACTAAAACATAACTTGTTAAGTGTTTCACAAATTTATGACAAAAGGTGTTCTACACACTTCACTAATAAGGAATGTCTTATTCTAAAACCTAGATTTGTAATTCCTGATGAATGGGTCTTATTAAGAACACCGAGAGACAAAGACACATACTTACTTGATATGAATGATTCACACTCATTTGTAACAGTGTCTTGTTTATTATCTAAAGCCTTGGAAAGTGAATATGGCATCGTCGTCTTGGATATGTAAATGTTAAAACTATGAACAAGTTGGTTAGAGGAAATCATTGTGTAGGTCTACCTTTGAAAGAATTTCAATTAACTAAACATTGTCTATCATGTTCAAAAGGAAAACAACACAAACTTCCTCATAAACCAATTGCACATACCAAAATTGACTCTATTCTTCAATTGTTACACATGGATTTATTTAGTCCTGTTAGTGTTTTGAGTTTGGGACGTCATGTATATTGTTTAGTTATTACTGATGATTTTTCTAGATTTACATGGGTTTTCTTTTTAGAAACCAAAGATGAGACACCTCATTTGCTGATAAAATTCATGACACTCGTGGAAAATCAGACGGACAAAACAATCAAGTGCATTCGAAGTGATAATGTAACAGAATTTTGCAATCATACATTAAATGAGTTCTATGATTCAAAGGGGATAGCAAGACAATTCAGTTCTGCAAAAACTCCACAACAAAATGGAGTTGCTGAAAGACGAAATAGAACTTTAATTGAAGCTGCCATAACAGAACTTTAATTGAAGCTGCCAGAACAATGTTATCAGCGGCCAAATTACCGTCATTCTTTTGGGTTGAAGCTGTTAACACTGCTTGTTATGTTCAAAATCGAGTGCTAATTAATAAACAACAAAATATGAATCCTTATGAAATATTTTTCAAACATAAACCCAAAGTCATATATTTCAAAACTTTTGGATGTTTTTGTACTTTGTTAAACACATCTGATTCTAAATCAAAATTTGATGAAAAAGCTGATGAATGTTATTTTGTTGGATATTCAGCCAACAAAGTAGCATATCGGGTATATAATAAAAGATCTAAACAAATAATTGAGTTGTTTGATATTGATTGGCATGAATCTAACAAAACAGATGCAGGTTCTGCACCTTCATGGGTCTATGATTATGCTTTTTTATTTTAAACATTTAATCGATCATCTGTTGTTTCTACAGCTAATCTGCCTTTGACATCATTAATTCAGGATATTTTTGCTAATGATATTGGATCTATTCCTTCTCATGCAACTGGAATATCTTCAGATATACCTTCTTCTTTAAATGTTGCAGCTGTTCCATATTCTATTTCTGAATCTGATTTATCTCATTCAGATCCAGTTGTTGAACAAGCTCCATAGGTTTTCGATCAGAGTTCCTCTTGTACTCAAGTTGATCCAATTGATACAATTCAAGTACCATTTGAAGATCTCTCTGTTGACAATAATAATCAAGACGAAGATATTGTCTAGGAGGGAACACTGCTGAAGAACCATTTGGTCACATGTCTAACTTAGATGAAGTTATTTCTGAAGATGCTATTCCACAGCTGAGAATTCATAGAAACCATCCAACAGAAGCAATCATTGGTCCATTATCACATAGAGTCCAAACTCAAAGCCAATCGGGCATAATAAATACATGTTTGTATTCATGTTTTATTTCTCAAATTGTGCCAAAGAATGTTGAGAGGGCATTAAAAGAAAACAGTTGGGTAGAGGCCATGCAGGATGAACATGCTTTCTTGTATGGCGAGATGAAAGAAGAAACCTATGTTTGTCAACCACCAGATTTTGAAGATTCGGATCATCCTGAATATGTTTACAAGTTAGGCAAAGCATTTTATGGCTTACATCAAGCACCCCGAGCTTGGTATGCTTCCCTCACTGAACATTTGCTTACAAATGGTTATACACGGGGTGCAATTGATCAAACTTTATTCGTACCGAAGACCGGTGATGATCTTATTCTCGTTCAAGTTTATGTCGATGATATTATCTTTAGCTCTACCAATGATGATTTGTGCAAGGAATTTGAAGCGGTCATGAAGAAGAAATTTAAGATGAGTTCTCTTGGGGAAATGTAGATTTTCTTGGGAATCCAAGTTAAACAAGATGATAAGGGAATACTGATACATCAAGAAAAATATATTCATAATATTCTAGATAAGTACAAATTTCAAGACTCCAAGATAGCCTCTACTCCTATGTCTTCTCATCCCACTTTGACTCCTGATCTCACGGGAGAAGACGTTGATCAGCATATGTATCGATCAATGATCGGCTCTCTGATGTATCTCATTGCAAGCAGACTGGACATCATGTTTCTTGTTTGTCAGTGTGCACGTTATCAAAGTAATCCGAAGGAATCTCACATGAAAGCTGTCAAGCAGATTTTTAAATATCTCAAGGGTCAACCAACACTCGGCCTTTAGTATCCTAAAAATTCTGATTTCAATTTATATGCTTATACTGACAGTGATTATGCAGGATGTAACTTGGACAGGAAATCTACTACTGGAGGTTGTCAATTTCTTAGCAATAGGTTGATTTCATGGCAGTGCAAGAAGCAGCAGACAGTATCCACATCAACTGTAGTGGCTGAATATGTGGCTGTATCAAGTTGTTGTTCACAAATTGTTTGGATTCGATAACAACTTCTTGATTATAGTCTTAATTTTTATGACACTAAAATTTTATGTGATATCACTGTAGTTTTAAACATAGTTAAGAATCCAATTCAACATTCAAAGACAAAACATATCGACATCCGCATGCATTTTATCCGTGACTGCTTTGAACGCAAACTTATCCATTTGGAATCAGCTTCATCGGATGACAACATTGTTGATTTGTTTACTAAGGAGTTTGATTATTCTAGATTTGACTTTTTAGTCCAATCTTTTGGAATGATTAACTTTGGTTAACACTTATTCTTACACCCTTTACAAAATATTTTTCTTTGGTTTTAGTTAAAATTATTATTTTCTGTCTAGATAATCACAATTTTAGGGGGAGAAAATTTGAAAATATATCGAAAAAGATTTTGTTCTTAGGGGGAATAAACAGTCTGAAGAAAAGTACAAAAGGATTTTATTCTACAAAGATTGAGAAAATTAAATTTTCAAGATTAGACAGGAAATGATAGTACATTTCTTGATTTTGATTTGTTGCATCCTAAGGCTTACAAGAAACTGACTTGGATTATGTTTGATATGTTGATAGGCTTGACGTTCAAGAATGAAAAGACTATGTTCTGTGATGCACTGAAAGTAACTTTCTATGACTGAAGTGGGTAACTCATCAAGGTTTTATGGTAACTCTAATCCATGCTAAAACAGACTGAGAGTTACAGTCTGGTCATACTCAAGTCAGTTACTTTCTGATCCAGTTTCTTTCAGATACTGTATATATATGTAAAAATAAAAATATAAAAAATAGATATATAAATGAAAACAAAAATACAAATGAGAAAAACAAACAAAAGGAGCAAAAAGAAGCCAAAAGACCATATAGGAATAAAAGATGACAATAAGCATAATAATAAAAAATATATCATAGACATACATACTATATGATAAATTTTTCTTTTTGAGAATATGTTCTGACAGGAGGCAAAATCAAAAGATGGGGCACGTAAGTCCGACTTGGCATGTAAGTCCTAAACGTCTTGCGAGGGCAAAACATAAGTCCGACTGGCTGTTAATAAGTCCTAAAACTTGTTAATATTCTGTGTTTAGAAATGTTTCTTAGGCTAGTTATGCGCTTAATAGATATTATATTAGAGAAAAATAATTTTGAAAATGCTGATCAGAAGTGAAAGGTTTAAGTCAAATTGGGATGACTTGAAATCTCGAAAGTGTCTTAAAGTTGGATAAGGTTCTACAAGATTTTTGATTATGGGACACACAGATTTCATATTATTTAATCAAAACATGATAAATATCGCAGATTATGTGTCTAAGTAAAACATGAAGTCTAAGTTTAACATGGACACAATATATTGACAATCAACATAACCAGTCTCATTTATAATAATGCTGGATGATGGTAATGATCGATTTCTAAAAAATATGATCCTGTATTTGAAATTTATCAAAAATAATTAAGTAAATAGTATGATAGTGTGTCAAATTGTTCTTTTTTGTTAAATATGTCTTTTGCTTACTTGTTTCAATTTTACAAAATTTTACAAAAATTAAGGGTGCTTGAATAATTATAAACATTTAGTTAAACATAATCATTTTAATAACAAATCAAATGGCTTAAAGGATAATTAACTTTGAAAAGTTGAAAAGTTGGAAATTTTCAAGAATTAAAGAAAATTGAACTTTTCGCATGCGAAAGGTTCAAAAGAAGAGAAAAGTTCCAGTGTGCGAGCGAAAAGTCACTATTCGCACGAAAACTTTCAGAAATTTCACTCCAAAAATTCTAAGTGTCAAAATCATTAAACCTGATTCTAGTGTCCACTGAATCACATTTTGATTCCCTAGTCACTCTTAAGGTATATTGATGTTTATGTTTAGATTTGAATGTGTTTGTTTCGTGACCGAAAGTTAAAGGGACTTATACATGTTAAATTGGACAAATTAAACATGATTAACCTTAAAAATGACTTAGGTGACACCTAATGAACATATATTAGTGGTTAAAATACTCTAAAATTGATCAACTGAAAATCTGAAATTGCATAGACTTTTCGCATGCGAAAAGTAAGTTGAATTTGAACAGACGCGAGAACTTTTAAATTCGCACAGAACTAATCGCATGAAAAGTAAACTTGTCGCGTGAAAAGTTGACATTCAGACAAAGTCAGTTTCATGTAAAAACTCATCTTGTCATGCGAAAAGTTAAATTTGAAACTTAATGTCTTCGCGTGAGTAGTTGATGTTGTGGCGCGAAAAGTATAAATTTTTCAAAATTTTCTAAGTGTGAATTTTTGCTTCAAGTCTGAAATGTTTTGTACTTATCAATTTTGTTCAATGTTTCAAATGGCATGGTCAGTGGTTTTCAACAAAAACCATAATGCTGTAGCTTATCTCGGAGATGTTTCAGAGGACAAGGCATTTAGATCTCTGATTGAGGGATAAAAGACCTCTCGGATACATCATGCTATCTCAGCCAATCCCACTATATACACTAATGTCATTGATCAGTTCTGGCTTACAGTAGCCAATGAGATAGGTGAAGATGGAGAACCTTATATATCTACCACAGTCAAGGGCAAAAGGATTGTGATTAAAGCTGAGGTGATCAACAGTGTTTTACTGTTAGAGGATCAGCCTAATGCTTCGATGAAGATAGATGATGATGCTGCTAAAGACTATTTAGTCAGGATGGGATACAGTCACCGATATCCATCTTTGGAGAAGAAATATTTACCTCCATTCTGGAAGTATCTATTTCACGTTGTGATTCATTGCCTTAGCAACTTGAAAGCTAGCATGGATAGCTTGAGTGTTGTATTCGGATCCTTGCTGGTATCTGTTGTTGATGATCTACCTTATAGCATATCCAAGGCCATATTTGCAGAGATGCAGAAGAATGTGATAGCTACCATGGGGAAGAAATTCATCATGTACCCCAGATTTTTACAGATGATAGTGAATGTTGCTCATCCTAAGTTAGCAGTGTCTGATTCATCTACCTATGTAGTTATGGTAATGAAGAAAGACATATTCATTTATTTGATAGGATCTAGAGGAAATGCTTGGGACGGATCTTATTTTCCTAAGCTTGGGAGATTTATTGAAGGTTGTCAGGGATAGGCACAAGAGACTGAGGAAGTGGCCACTCAAGCTGAACAAGCTGGCCCTTCTACCACTACTATGCTTGAAGATGTCCCTGAGAGTTCTCAGCCAGGGGTTCATCTATAGATGCAAAGATCAAGTCATGGTTTAGTTCTGGGACTGAAACCAATAGTGATCAGATCGGGAATATGCCATATGTTCTTCAGGAACATCCAAGAGTACGCGAATCACCTGCAAAATGCACTACTGAGGAATGTGATGCAGACTTTGTTCCTGAGGAGACAGTTGTTAGTGGGGGGAGAAGGAAGAGAATGGCGAGGAGAGCTGGTGAAAGTCCATGTGGTAGGGGTAGAGGACGTGGTGTATTAAGGAAACGTTAGACCCCAGTGACCACTGTGTCAATAGAAAAAGAAGTTCCTATATCTGAGACTCCTGCCATAGTTAGCGAGGCTGATACATTTGATACATCATCTCCTATGCCTGCTACTGAGGATGTGTTGAGTACTCCACCAAGAGAGCAAGGGTATGAGGAGACAGTTGTTATGGAAGATTTTCGTAACACCCCTCCTGTGCATACACATGGTGCTAGTGCTTCTACTAGTTCACCTACATCTGTTACATTGGGGCAAAGAGTTAACACTTTAGAGAGGGAGATGTTAGAGAAGACGCAGATTATTGATGATTTATAGAGGCTGTTGATTGAGAAAGATGAGAGGATTAAGGGTCTTGAACATCAGCAAAACTTCATATTCAGCTATGTTCAGATTCTTGAGCAGAACCTAAGAGATCTCACTTCATGTGTGTCTTTTCAGTTTACACAGCAACAGACCACTGAAGTTGGAGAATCAAGCGGATAACAGCCTGCTGATCCCATAGATGCTGAAGATCCTGCTAATACTACAGAGCATGATGTTGATCATGTTGTTATAGAAAGGACAACAGAGACTGCTTATATTGATCAAGAGTCACCTATCACTGATATTCCTATGACTACTGAGTATCAACCTGTGGTTTATACTAGAGTGGCGTTTGTAGAGCCTGAATATGATGTTCCTATTCCAAACCCAGTAGATGATGATGATGGTTTAGACTTGGTTGATTATGCTTCTAGTGATGATGATAATGGTGATAATGATGATGATGATGGTGATGATAGTAAAAATGATGATGGTAGTGATGATGATGATAATCAAGGAGGTAATGTGGGTTCTGCAGCTGGTGCTTCTGGGTAATCGGGTGCTGACAATGTGTAACACCTGAAATTTTGTAAAATAAAAAAAGAAGAAAAGTATGTTGAAAGAAAGGAAAAGAAACACAAGTGGAGGAGGCCAAAGTGTAAAAAGTACAAAATGCTATTATTTTATTATATAATGGGTATGGCCGCCCATTTTATGTTTTTACTTTTTGCTCTTCGATTGAAAAAGAAGAAAGATGAAGATTGAGCTTGTTTCTCTCGGTTATTCAAGAAGAAGAGGCTGAAATTCACATATTGGTGAGTGTTTTATGTGTTCTTGGTTCAATTTTGTTGGGTTTTCATCCTTAAAATAGATTTTTATGTGTTCTATGTGTCTGGTTGTTTATTTTGGTGTGTTTTCAGGTGTTTGAACTCTTGTGCACTCAAGTTTGGAGGAGTTTTACTTGTTGGCTGCACAGGTGAGTTCTAGACCCCGATTTTTATGTGTTTTAAACTTCTTGGGGCTGAAAATACATGTTTAAAAATGTTTTACAACTGTTATATATGTACCCGTATGTATTTGTGTATGTATGCTTGTGTTTTATGGTTGATTATGTGTTGTTGATGCTTAGAATGATAGGAATAAACTCCGAACAGGTTAATATGCAGATTGGGTTTGAAAATAAGTCTGAAATATGCATAACTGTTGGTCATGCGCCCAAAAAGGGCTCATGGGCCTAAAAATTTTGACTTAGAAAACTTAAGTGAAGCTCATGCGCCCTAATAGTTCCCATGCGCTTGGAATTTTTGCCAAATTAGCCTAAGTACCAGCCCATGCGCCTAAACAGTACCTCATATGCCTACTGACCAAATAACTAAGTGTAGTTCATGCGCTCAAATAGTCTTCATGCACCTAAAATTTCTCATGCGCCTAAGTTTCTCATGCGCCTAAGTGTTGGTGCGCCCGCATAGGGCTCATGCGCCTACATAGTGCTCATGCGCCTAGAACACTTAGAAAATATTCTGAAATTTTAGGAAAAAAAGAAATTTAAGGAATGCCCTGGGATGTTTTGATGGTTGTATTTGTTTATTTCATGCTTGTTTATGGCCTGTTCTTGTGTTCCATATTATGTATTATTGTGTGGCTTTACGTGGTGTGTTTATGTTCGTATACGTAAAGTATTATCATAATAAAAGTGAAAGATTACTGATAATGAAAAGTGGAACATAACGAATGAATGAAAGTCTTGCAAGCAAATTGAATAGAGGTGCACGACTATGTTGTCGTTAGCTCAACTGTGTGCGGTTTAGCTAACCCGAAGGATGCACACAGGGTCAATCTTTGAGATTGACGGGACCCTTGTGGCATGCCCTGGTACTTGGTCAGGCTTCGTGCGCAATGTTAGGGGTCTATATTAATCTTTTCACATCCTTGTGTTTGTGTGGTATCTTTCTCACCCAAATGTATTTAAATAATATCTTACAACCTACATGATGTTTAAAGAGTCTCGATATCTAAACACCCCACTGATTATAAATCAACACCTCAAATATGAGGCGTATAACCCATCAGACAGCCCCCTGAATTTCCCCTCATATTCAGTGTTGAATTTTGTTATACGCGTCGTATAGATCTATATGTGTCGTATACGGGGTTGTATTAGGGTATATGTAGCGTTTAGCCCTGACACTCCCCCCCCCCCCACACATTTTTCTCGTTTTTGAAATCTTCGACCTTTTACGCCGCGTATAGAGCAATACGAGACGTATAAGGGGGTGTCAATTTATAATAGTGGGTGTCTTAATATTAGAACTCTTTTTAAAACTGTTATATTTTAACAAATATTCTTTTAATTGTGATGATTAAATAAAGAGTAACGTAATATTCCATGCTTTGGTGGTTATAGTCTCAAACACAAACAAAAAATAGATATTTTTTTTCAAAACATTCGCTGTTGGATTTTATCCTCTATTAGTTGTTGGATTTTATCCTCTATTAATTGTTAGACGTACTTTAAGTTATTGTGTCATGTCAAGTAATAATTATGTACAGTCGATTGATCACAATGTCTAACTAGAAATAGATATACAGTAAAAAAGATATGCCAATTTAATACACCACAATACAGGATCCAATATTAACATGTCTTTTGTGTATTGCTTAACTTATCAATTCTTAGATTTTGTAGTTTACACTGCCTTTCTTAGCTTTTTATCTACAATGATTACATTGTGTAATACTTCATGTGCTGTAAGGTACAACTAGAGTTGTTGATCACTAACTTAACTGGTCGATAAAAGCAAATATTTATATTAACTTTTATAAAGTACTTATTAAACATCATGCAACTTCCTTTCTAATGATAGTTTAAGTATGAGACAGTAATTAGCATGGGTTGATGGAGTGGAAAGGTTAAAAAAGGTTCATGTCTAGATAATTTTGAGGTCTTTGTTGTTCTTCGATAAGTCAAATTTTCTAAATTAAAATATTGAGTAAATTGTTATTTTCGTCCCCAATGTTTGGTGCATTTTATCATTATCATCTATCAACATTTTTTTCTTTTGTGCATCTTTGACATTTAAAAAACTTGTAATTTTCATCTAATTTTGTTAACTTCGTTTATTTATCTGTTAAGTAGTTATCACGTACACCTTATGTGAGGGACATTTATGTCCTTTTACATCTCACCGGAAAAAAAAAACCAAAATAAATTTTATTCAACTACCACGAACATTTAAACATTATTCTATTGTTGTTAATATTTAAAGTTGATGTCCACTTCACGGGTAAAATAAATGATGTTAACGGAATTGGATCAAAATGACAAAATTTTAAAATGTCAGGGACAGAGGAGAAAAATAAAGTTTTTGAATGATAACAACTAAAGACACCAAATCATAGGGACGGAAATATCAATTAACTCTAAAATATTATATAAAAAAATTCATATTCCGTCTCCAAGGTCTCTTATAGAAGAAGTCATGCTTTTTATTTAATTCACGAATAAAATGATTTAAGTCAATAAAATTATCTAAACCCATATAAAAAGTTACATGTAACTATAATATATGATTTAAAGCCATAACTATCTGGTTTGAGGGGATGCTATTTTTCACTAAGCCATCTCCTTGAGTACGTATGTAAATACTTATACAAAATATCCAAATGAAGACAAAATTTATTAAAGACTATTTATTGTTTCTTATTAATCATTTCAACCATGGGGCACATGGACCTAGCAGCGTCCTACAAAATGGTGGAACCCCTTTTCTAATTCCCTTATATATCTCAATCTAGTATGATTTGGTGCATGCAATGCATAAAAATCCATTACAGATTCAACCAAATGAACATGAATAATAACAAATCTAGAACTGATTATGCTTTTGTGCATGGACACGTCTGTGCCTCCATTACTGGACTAAATCATTTTTCAGTGTAATAGAAGTTTGAATAAATGACCACATCAATAATTGCCCCATTATTGATATGCTTTGAAACCACAAATTTCGCCACCTTGATTACTCATCATTGTAGAATTGGACAATACTTCTCGCTTTACCACCTAGCAAGAAAGCCACATAATATGTGTGAGGTGGTCGATAAGCGCTCGAAGAAAGTTCTTGAAGATCACGATGCTAGCTATCCTTGTCAATTGAGTCAGGCCATTACACTCTAACGCCATTTTGTTTAGAGAACTAATTGTATCCAACTATGTAGATTAAACCCTTAGTGGTTCACTACAGATCCAAGCATTAATCTAGGGCTAAGGATGTTGACGACCTTTACCCCTAATGGCTTAATCGATGCCAAACTTTATGTTAAAAAAACAAATAACAATTCCTAAATATTTAGGGATATATAAATCACAACTTGTATTTTTACCGGATTTGAAATATAATATTTTTGGTTGTGACACACGGCACTTACCCAATAGGATCTTTCCTTGAGGACAAATAACATCACTTATAATTTGGCAAGTCTTTTAGGGATTATCTGGGCATATTTGCTTACAAGGTCCCTTTGAGTTCCATTGCATAAATATGATGAACTGATGATCCAAAGGGTCGAGTCATTGGTTAATATTATGTTAGATGTTAGTTTGTTAAACTTATCCAAACCACTAGTGTGAATTCCCCCTTCAACCTAATTTTAAATCATAGAAATGATACACTTAGAAAGAGCCTTTACAAACTTTGGTTTTTGGTACCCTATGGACCAATCATTTAACCTTCGTCTTTATGTCCCCTCTGTCTTCATTTGATTAGCCCACGTATATTGTTTATAAAATAGGGGTTTAAACAACTTTTATAAGGGTTAAATT